>WNGS01169498.1:45247706-45263548 GCA_020271785.1 Procambarus virginalis
GGAGGGAGGGAGGGAGGAAGAGTAAGCCGTGGAGGGAAGGGAAGGGAACTATCAGGGGTAAAGCGCCCAGCCACTACGACTGTGTTGTAACCTGTCTCTTAAAGAGAACGTCGCTTTTGGCCGTTTGCCCGTATGGCTGAATATGGACGTAATTTGAAAATGGACAAAAAAAAATGAAAATAAATTTGGGATTTTTTTTTTTCCCACGTGGGCCGCAAGTATCGCGGCACAGCCTGGTGGACCAAACTCTCACAAGTCGAGCCTGGCCTCGGGCCGGGTTTGGGGAGCAGAAGAACTCCCAGAACCCCATCAAGCAGGTATCAACCAGGTAACATTGTCCTCCATTCTCAACACCATAACATCTCTGTTTATACGAATAAATAAAATAAAACGACATTAGCCAAATGTATTAATTCATGTAAAAACACGTTGTGGTGTTTGAGGATAATGTTGATACCTGGCCCACGTGTCCAGAAACCTGGACATTTGATCATTCATCACTAGTTTCGGCATTCATAGACGTTCCGTAACGACGTCTAATGATGCAGCGCGTTCTCGGGAGCGTTCCTAACGTCAGAAAACTGTTGTACTCAAGTGCCTCAGCCTAACCAACCAGAGGACCCTCGAACACAAAACGGAACATTGTGTAATTTTCGTAAGCCGGTCCCATTTTGTTGTATATCTGTGTTTGGGCTTAGGTGAAGTATACGTCAGAATGCGACGTGCTATAACGAGAAGAGGTTAAATAGACGCTCTGCTCTGATGTACACATTGATGTACAATGTGTACATCACCTTGTTAAAGGACGTAGGTTCATGAGAAAACTGAGTTTAAGAATACACACAAGTATTGGGTCTTTTCTTCCGCTTCAATAATAATAATATTAACATTTATAATAGAGGCGTGTGGTGGTTCAAGGCCCGGGAGGGAGACAGACAGCACCAGGCACCTCGCCCACTCACCCTTCACACACCCTAGGGAGGGAGTGTGAAGGTGTGATTTAGGGAGCCGGTTGGCCGAGCGGACAGCACGCTGAATTTGTGATCCTGTGGTCCCGGGTTCGATCCCGGGCGCCGGAGAGAAACAATGGGCAGAGTTTCTTTCACCCTATGCCCCTGTTACCTAGCAGTAAAATAGGTACCTGGGTGTTAGTCAGCTATCACGGGCTGCTTCCTAGGGGTGGAGGCCTGGTCGAGGACCGGGCCGCGGGGACACTAAAAAGCCCCGAAATCATCTCAAGATAACCTCAAGATACCCTGCTGCTCAAATAGCCCCAGAATATACGTGAATAGTTTCCTACTAACTACTCTGCGGTTTCTTAAAGATCTGTATTCGGTTTACAACTAGAACATCAGCTGGTATTTTATATCCCTGTTGTAGTGGTGTGTGAGCAAACACTGTCTACCTCCTGATCATATTTACATCTGCCTCCGTTAACTCTTCTCACTCAAGTCTATCTCACTAAATCAAACACTTCTAAATGTTTGGGCAAATATATATATTGCTCAATATATGGAAGGTTCCGATTAGGTCTCCATGTAGTCTGCTTTTTGAGGAAAACTTAAGTATATATCTTTGATTTTATCTTGATAGATTGTTGCATAATGATGGTATTAGTTTAATCATCATTCTCAGTGGCCTCTGAAGCTTGTCTGCAGCTGTTATGTGATTAGGAGTCCAAACCTGCACAAGATATTGCCGGTGAGTCATGACCCACTCTGTGTACAGCCTTTACTCTCTCCTTGTACACAACACTGCTACCTCACCACTGGTTCTTTTCTTATGACCATGGCATTACTTTTAGTATACAAGATCATGGTTGATAACTTCTACAAATATTCTGTTCGTTTCTAGTCTTAATAAATGGGTTGCTCAACATTATTTGTTCTTATAATGGTAGTCAACTGTTGTTGTTGTTGTTATAGATTAAGCTACTCTGAACAAGTTCCAAGTAGCACGGGCTATGGTGAGCCCGTAGCTTACCTGGCACAGGAGCGGGGCAAGTAGCAATGGGCTATGGTGAGCCCGTAGTGGACTTACGTGGCATGGGAGCGGTGCTGAGTGTGTCCTAGTCAAGTGCATTAGGCTTCCTTATATTTATTTACATTACAACGTCCGTGTCTGTGCAGCCCGTCCTCCTAAGGTTTCCCAACGTCCAGAAACTGTCGTACTAAAGTGCCTTTATCCTAACATACCAACAGGACCCAAAACAGAAAACGGGACATTGTGTCAATTTCGCGAGCCGCTACCATTTTCTAGTACGACGATTTTTGACCCTAGGTTGAATATGCGTCAAAATACGACGCTCTGTTAGGAGTACGGGTTGGTGTGTGGTGCCGACGTGGTTCCTCCGGATACTCACACGATCTGTCCAAGTTGCAACTGACGATTGATAAAGATTAAGCCACCCAAGAGGTGGCACGGGCATGAATAGCCCGTAAAAGTTGCAACATTTTGTCTCGGTTTATAAATGTAATTCAAGATTTGTAATAGATTCTTTATGCAGAATATTTTGTTACGGATCCCGAGTTTGTTTCCAGTTATTAGTTGTGCTATTGTATAAATTATAATACTCAGTCCCTTATAATTATTGCCATTGCACTCTGATGTTAGACTAACAACACCGTAGTTTAATTTGGTATCTTGTCCTTGTTTAGTCACCTCATATATACATGGTCTTTTCCCCTTACTGTTAAGGGTCTGGCGGGAGTTGTATCTGTTGTTGTTGTTGTTGTAGATTCAGCTACTCGGAACAAGTTCCAAGTAGCACGGGCTATGGTGAGCCCGTAACTTACCTGGCACAGGAGCCAATTTGTATCTGTTAGTGGTGGAAATATGTAGGGAGAGAGTAGTGAGGTGCGGGAGTGCCATAGGAGAGAGGACAGAGTTTGCCATTAGGAGAGCAAAGGGCCATAGGAGGGAGGGGAAACAGTGCCATAGTGGGGTTGTAGAGTGTAGGCGTGCCTCCCCCCCTCCCCTGAGAGCGTTGCCATGTCCATTGTGAGGGCAGTGTCTTGCGCTCCTTCATGTGATGTGTAGGAGAATATGTGTAGTGGGAGGGTGGCAGTATTGGCCGGGGCACGTGTTCTCTGCCAGCGACCTCTCCGGGGAGATGGTCCCTGGCCCTCAGGGCTGTGTTTGGGGCGCGTCTCCGGAGTGGGGCTCGCGTTGACAAGACCACACGCTAGAAGGTGAAGGGACGACTACGTTTCGGCCCGTCCTGGACCATTCACAATCGACTTGAGAATGGTCCAGGACGGACCAAAAACGTCGTCGTCCCTTCACCTTCTAGTGTGTGGTCTGGTCAACATACTTCAGCCACGTTATTGTGACTCATCGCCTGCATAGGGCTCGCGTATAAACTAGATAATCATCTGACTTCAACACAACCCTGCCTTATGACACTCGCTTTTTAATTACACTTTTAGCAAGCTTAACTGCCGTACAAAGTGTGGGAGACGCTGTGTAAAGAGGACGGCTTCTGTCCCTCACTGTTGACCGGGGGCAAGTCCCACTTTATATTGCTGCCGCGTTGATGCTTCTCCATTACAGTTAATAATGTCTTCAGATTTGTACAGATATTCCTTGATGCTGACCTCAGTCATTGCAGTTTATGGAATTATAATCTGTTTATATGAATGTGGAATTTATAATCAAGATCAGTGTTGGTTGATTTTTGGCGTGTTCCATATAAGCGTGTTCATTTCGCCAAATATTTCTTTGCTTTCTTTGAACATTTAACACAGACGCTCCATATTTTCTTTACTTTCTTTGAACATTTAACACAGACGCTCTATATTTTCTTTGCTTTCTTTGAACATTTAACACAGACGCTCCATATTTTCTTTACTTTCTTTGAACATTTAACACAGACGCTCCATATTTTGTTTGCTTTCTTTGAACATTTAACACAGACGCTCTATATTTTGTTTGCTTTCTTTGAACATTTAACACAGACGCTCCATATTTTGTTTGCTTTCTTTGAACATTTAACACAGACGCTCTATATTTTGTTTGCTTTCTTTGAACATTTAACACAGACGCTCCATATTTTCTTTGCTTTCTTTGAACATTTAACACAGACGCTCCATATTTTCTTTGCTTTCTTTGAACATTTAACACAGACGCTCCATATTTTCTTTGCTTTCTTTGAACATTTAACACAGACGATCCATTTTTTTCTTTGCTACTTGTCTTGAAGAGTGCAGACATGTTTGTAGCTTGGAGAGCTGTGGGCTGAGTCATCTCTCTCTTGTCTGACGATTCAAGTTATCGTTCCAACTGTATTGAGGTCACAGGTCAAATTGTCAAGCATAGCAGGTTAAACTGTGTTCTCTCTCCATTACTGAAGATAATAAGACCAAGAGTTCAGAATCTGTGCACTGGTATAAATAAAACTGAGATGTGTGTCTTTGTGACAGAGTGAAAGCTAAGAAAATCTCAACAAGTCTCTCTCTCTAGATTCACTGAGTGTGTGACCTGACCTTCAACGCTGAGTGACCTGCCCGAAACGCTTTGCGTAATAGTGGCTTTAGGCATTGTATGTACTAACTCTATCTATAGATTCATCAATGTTTTGTATCTCGCCTTGTATGTATGTACTTTAGTTGCATAAATATTTGATTTGATTTAAGACGACAAGCAGTGTGGGAGATATTTAATACAGTATTACCTCGCCACAGACTCCTCTGCTTTCACACACACAAATGGTGTTTGCAGCTGTTTAATTGCTGTCGAGAAGGTCGAGCACTGTTGAAAAGTAAATCATTAAAATATTGTATTGGAAGTATTGGGTATTTTGGTTCTTAGTGTGTGGAGGTGACTCTCTGAATTCACTTGCAAGTTTTGGTCGCTTAACTGGTTTGTACTGTATTGAAATTACGAAATTTCTGTGTACTAAAATAATATGATACACTAGTGTTGATCAGTAGTTTACCTGTAGTCAGTTTCCAGAGTTGTAATACTCTCCAAGCCCGGTATGGGGGCCAGGCTATTTTTTATCCAACACTAGGGGTTCAGCCATGGTCCAACACTAGGGGTTCAGCCATGGTCCAACACTAGGGGTTCAGCCATAGTCCAACACTAGGGGTTCAGCCATAGTCCAACACTAGGGGGTTCAGCCATGGTCCAACACTAGGGGTTCAGCCATGGTCCAACACTAGGGGTTTCAGCCATGGTCCAACACTAGGGGTTCAGCCATAGTCCAACACTAGGGGTTCAGCCATGGTCCAAAACTAGGAGTTGTGCCATTGTTCAAGCCTAGTGCACCATAATTACGTTTATTTGGCTGGTGTGTGTTCTTAATAAACACTCCCCCCCACTCCCCCCCTCCCCCCCCCCCCTCCCCCCCCCCTCCCCCCCCCCTCCATGTTATTAGTCTGGCGCTAATTGTTTACCTTGTCGTGGTGCTCATTATAAATGTAAAGCCGGATACAACTTATAATTCCTTTTTATCATACACAGTTTTGTCTCATTTGTAATTAGCGTCTCCGTTACTTTGACTAACACGCGAGTCTGAGGTTGATTGATGGCTGTAAGACACCCAAGAGGTGGCACGGGCAAGAATAACCCGTAATGTGTGAAGTGTGGGTTGGTATGCTGTATAACCGAGCCTAAGCATGTACCAAACTGGTTTTGACGGTGCAACAAACTAGTCGGTGTGCATATTTCAACCCGTCCTCGCAAATTCGTATAGTCAATATTGACTTATTAGTTACGTGCATAGGTGACATACTAAACATAATAGTTTCCCTTGAAAAGCTTCATAGAAAACACCGACCTTACCTAACCTACTTAGTATGTTAAAATAAGCATCTTATAGCTTCGTAATTACAATTGTTACTTAACCTATTATAGGTATAGGTTAGGTAATAATTGTAATTACGAAGCAATAAGATGCTTATCTTAACATACTAAGTAGGTTAGGTAAGGTCGGTGTTTTCTATGAAGATTTTCAAGGGAAACTATTATGTTAAGTATGTCACCTATGCACATATTTAATAAGTCAATATTGACTATACGAATTTGCGAGGACGGGTTGCATATTTTGTCTCGTACTAAATGTATTATTAAAAGTATGGTTGGTGTTCGTGGTTGATCAACACTACAGGTGCTCTCACTCGCGAGTACACTTTGTAAGGCACTACGGGCTCACCATAGCCCGTGCTACTTGGAACTTTTAGTTCCAAGAAGCGAATCTTAAACAACAACAACAACACTTTGCAATTCCCTGGATTAAATAGTGATTTATGTATGTTTTTATTTTAAATTGTTTACTAATTTATTCGTTACTATCGTTATTAATTTTGTTTTATTTTAATGTATATTTAGTTATGCTTATACTTGGTATTAGGCCGAGCCGGTCGGCCGAGCAGACAGCACGCTTGACTTGTGATCCTGTGGTCCTGGTTCGATCCCAGGCGCAGGCGAGAAACAATGGGCAGAGTTTTTTTTTCACCCAATGCCCCTGTTACCTAGCAGTAAAATAGGTACCTGGGTGTAAGTCAGCTGTCACGGGCTGCTTCCTGGGGGTGGAGGCCTGGGCGAGGACCGGGCCGCGGGGACACTAAAGCCCCGAAATCATCTCAAGATAACCTCAAGATAGGCAGTGTGTGTGTGTGTGTGTGTGTGTGTGTGTGTGTGTGTGTGTGTGTGTGTGTGTGTGTGTATATATATATATATATATATATATATATATATATATATATATATATATATATATATATATATATATATATATAATATTATTGCGAGAGTATTCCTTGAAACTGTTTGAAACTGTGTATGTATTCATGTTGGGCAACACTAATGGCGTCTCTCTTGCTTACTAATGCTAATGGGATTACTGTTGGGTTGCTAGCGCTGGGCTCAGCTTGGCGGGGTAATTGTCAGAAACAAGTCTTGGCTGTCGTTCGCTGTCGACTGATATTCCCTCCTGAAGAAGGCCACCACTTAAAAAGAAATCAGTTTACATTTTCTGCTTGGAAAAGTAATGGATAGCATAGTTTCTGGTGGATATATCGTGCGTAGCTGATGGTCATTCATCGCTGGAGGCTTTCAAGGAAATTGATGTTCTTTCTGCAGTATGGCGACCGAGCAAGAGCAACACATAGCTGAATTATAACATTGTTTTATTGATAAAGTCTTCTAGAAATGAATCCCATTAACCTCACAAGTCGAGCCTGGCCTCGGGCCGGGCTTGGGGAGTAGAAGAACTCCCAGAACCCCATCAACCAGGTAACCTACTTGTCTTATTCCGAGCATTTATATTTTGACTTAATATTCCTAGTAATACTATGACTCCCAGATCATCTTCACGTTGACTTGGTCATTCCAACATTACCCAGCTAATATCTGGTAACTAGTATCATCATTACCTACTCTCACAACCCGGCATTTTTCTACATTAAACAGCACCTAATAATTCTCGTACATTTTAAAACCTTATCTATAGATCGTCTTAAAGTGATTTTGAGTCTTCTGAATTTATTTCCGCCCAACTTTTGTATCGTCTGTAATTTTTCAATTATCGGTGCTGAACCATTGACGAGCTCGCTTACAAACCACGTTAGGCCCAGGCTCTCCCTGGCTAGCCAATCCCAGTGGACTGTTGACATTATAAAGTCTGAATGTGAAAATGATCTAGGAGTCATTATTACTATGAGTTTAAGGGATAGTATTGGACAGGAGGTTAATAAGTGCCGTCGTCAGGGGTTGTGTGAACTAGGTCAAACGTCTCCCATATTTATTCTTGTCTGTCTGTTAGTAATACAATTATTAGACTTGACATTTTACGTGCCTGCGCCTAGCCTGAAGCTGTTACACCTGTCTGCTCGCCCCAGTAACACTCAACTCCCTGTTCTTTTCTCTAATGTTGTTCTTGGTACCTGTTCTTACACTCTGGTTAACGTTCTTCTTGGTACCTGTTCTTACACTCTGGCTAACGTTCTTCTTGGTACCTGTTCTTACACTCTGGTTAACGTTCTTCTTGGTATCTGTTCTTACACTCTGGCCAACGTTCTTCTTGGTACCTGTTCTTACAGTCTGGTTAATGTTGTTCTCGGTAGCTGTTCTTACACAAGGATTAATGTTCTTGGTAGGCGTGCCTTCACTCTGGTTACTGGTTAATTTAATGATGTTCTTGGAAGGTGTTCTTGCACTGCGGCCGTCTGGCTCCAGCGCGCCTGGTACACGATTCCTATCTGTCCCCCCCCCACCCCCCTCTTATCAGCTGAGACAAATGTTAATCATTACAAGCGGGAATATACGGTACAGGAATATGGAGGTACGCCACGGGGGGGGATATAAGAGTTTGGCAATGCTGGCGGCTTTTAGCTGTGAGGGCGGAGCAGAAACCCGAGACGCGCCTGGTAACGGAGGCGCGGCGGCCGCCACCTCCTTACAAGTTGGCTTGCAAGATGCTTGTAATGAGGCAAGTTGCGTAAGTCCTCGGAGTATATCTCGATCGAATTTTATATAAATGGGAGAGAGGTTTTATTGTTAGAACAGCTGAGGGGGGGTGTTATTGTTAGAACAGCTGAAGGGAGGGGGTTATTGTTAGAACAGCTGAGGGGGGGTGTTATTGTCAGAACAGATGAGGAGGGGTGTTATTGTTAGAACAGCTGAGGGGGGTGTTATTGTTAGAACAGCTGAGGGGGGGTTATTGTCAGAACAGCTGAGGGGAGAGGTGTTATTGTCAGAACAGCTGAGGGGGGGGGGGTGTATTGTCAGAACAGCTGAGGGGGGAGGTGTTAATGCCAGGAGTGTTCTTCAGAACTAATGTATCTTATTACAGTGTATCTATGAACTATGTAAATTAACTCTGTGCCAGTTATTGAAAGAATTAAGTGTATGGATACCATTACAAAAATAATGGTATTCAAATACTGACAAACACTTAAGGGCGAGCGAGTGCACACCACGAAGCTGGTGCATGTGTAAGCAATGTGCGTGCGTGTGTGTGTGTGGGGGGGGGAGGGAGTGCATGCACTAGAGTGACATAACAAGTGCAGAATGGTTGAGTGTGGTGAGAAATGGCACAGCATAAATTGAAAGTTTTTATTACACCAGAGAGTATTTTTGGCCGTGATTCTTAACTCAAGGTCTGGAGCACATGGTGGATACATCAGCTTGGGGGGAACTGGGACACGGTGGGGGCCAGAGATGTGCACACCAGCAGGGGAGGGGGGGTCGTGGTGGTTCACTACCTGCAGCAGCAGGTGGTGGTGGTGGTGGTTCACTACCTGCAGCAGCAGGTGGTGGTGGTGGTTCACTACCTGCAGCAGCAGGTGGTGGTGGTGGTTCACTACCTGCAGCAGCAGGTGGTGGTGGTTCACTACCTGCAGCAGCAGGTGGTGGTGGTGGTTCACTACCTGCAGNTTTCTGATATATGTAAATGATCTCCCAGAGGGTATAGAATCGTTTCTCTCAATGTTTGCCGATGATGCAAAAATTATGAGGAGGATTGAAACTGAGGACGATAGTAGGAGGCTACAAGACGACCTAGACAGACTGAGTGAATGGTCCAACAAATGGCTGTTGAAGTTCAACCCGAGTAAATGCAAAGTAATGAAACTAGGCAGTGGAAACAGGAGGCCAGACACAGGATACAGAATAGGAGATGAAGTACTTAATGAAACGGACAGAGAGAAAGATCTAGGAGTTGATATCACACCAAACCTGTCTCCTGAAGCCCACATAAAAAGGATAACATCTGCGGCATATGCGAGGCTGGCTAACATCAGAACAGCGTTCAGGAACCTGTGTAAGGAATCATTCAGAATCTTGTACACCACATATGTAAGACCAATCCTGGAGTACGCAGCCCCAGCATGGAGCCCGTACCTTGTCAAGCACAAGACGAAGCTGGAAAAAGTCCAAAGGTATGCCACTAGACTAGTCCCAGAACTAAGAGGCATGAGTTACGAGGAAAGGCTGCGGGAAATGCACCTTACGACACTGGAAGACAGAAGAGTAAGGGGAGATATGATCACAACCTACAAAATCCTCAGAGGAATCGACCGGGTAGACAAGGACAAACTATTCAACACTGGGGGGACGCGAACAAGGGGACACAGGTGGAAACTGAGTACCCACATGAGCCACAGAGACGTTAGAAGGAACTTTTTCAGTGTCAGAGTAGTTAACGGATGGAATGCATTAGGCAGTGATGTGGTGGAGGCTGACTCCATACACAGTTTCAAGTGTAGATATGATAGAGCCCAGTAGGCTCGGGAATCTGTACACCAGTTGATTGACAGTTGAGAGGCGGGACCAAAGAGCCAAAGCTCAACCCCCGCAAGCACAAATAGGTGAGTACAAATAGGTGAGTACACACACACACACACACACACACACACACACACACACACACACACACACAACACACACACACACACACCACACACACACACACACACACCACAACACACACCACACACCACACACACCACCACACACACACACACACACACCACACACACACACCACACACACACACACACACACACACACACACACAACACACACACACACACACACACACACACACACACCCACCCACCCACCCACACACCCACCCACCGCTTGGCAGGCTCGGTGTGGCTCCACCCACACTCCACCTTCTACCACTTGAAATACTCAATTTTGACCAAATTTATATTTTTCATGGCATAAGGAGGCCCTGATACGTAGCTGC
This sequence comes from Procambarus virginalis, assembly GCA_020271785.1. Taxonomy (NCBI): domain Eukaryota; kingdom Metazoa; phylum Arthropoda; class Malacostraca; order Decapoda; family Cambaridae; genus Procambarus; species Procambarus virginalis. The sequence goes on from WNGS01169498.1 coordinate 45,258,403, forward strand.
ATTGTAATCTTTATTTGATATACCATTGACAGACACAGCTTTTATGTTTTGGCCGTGAAAACGTAAATAGCGGGTTTTCTTCCTATTGGGGAGTGTTGTACATGCTGCTATGGCGGTGTATCCACTCACAGGATGAGTGGCGCTGGCCAATACTGTCACTATGGCGGTGTGTCCACTCACAGGATGAGTGGCGCTGCCCAATACTGTCACTATGGCGGTGTGTCCACTCACAGGATGAGTGGCGCTGGCCAATACTGTCACTATGGCGGTGTGTCCACTCACAGGATGAGTGGCGCTGCCCAATACTGTCACTATGGCGGTATGACCACTCACAGGATGAGTGGCGCTGCCCAATACTGTCACTATGGCGGTGTGTCCACTCACAGAATGAGTGGCGCTGCCCAATACTGTCACTATGGCGGTGCGTCCACTCACAGGATGAGTGGCGCTGGCCAATACTGTCACTATGGCGGTGTGTCCACTCACAGGATGAGTGGCGCTGGCCAATACTGTCACTATGGCGGTGTGTCCACTCACAGGATGAGTGGCGCTGGCCAATACTGTCACTATGGCGGTGTGTCCACTCACAGGATGAGTGGCGCTGCCCAATACTGTCACTATGGCGGTATGTCCACTCACAGGATGAGTGGCGCTGGCCAATACTGTCACTATGGCGGTGTGTCCACTCACAGGATGAGTGGCGCTGGCCAATACTGTCACTATGGCGGTGTGTCCACTCACAGGATGAGTGGCGCTGCCCAATACTGTCACTATGGCGGTGTGTCCACTCACAGGATGAGGGGCGCTGCCCAATACTGTCACTATGGCGGTGTGTCCACTCACAAGATGAGTGGCGCTGCCCAGTACTGTCACTATGGCGGTGTGTCCACTCACAGGATGAGTGACGCTGCCCAATACTGTCACTATGGCGGTGTGTCCACTCACAGGATGAGTGGCGCTGGCCAATACTGTCACTATGGCGGTGTGTCCACTCACAGGATGAGGGGCGCTGCCCAATACTGTCACTATGGCGGTGTGTCCACTCACAAGATGAGTGGCGCTGCCCAATACTGTCACTATGGCGGTGTGTCCACTCACAGGATGAGGGGCGCTGCCCAATACTGTCACTATGGCGGTGTGTCCACTCACAAGATGAGTGGCGCTGCCCAATACTGTCACTATGGCGGTGTGTCCACTCACAGGATGAGGGGCGCTGCCCAATACTGTCACTATGGCGGTGTGTCCACTCACAGGATGAGTGGCGCTGCCCAATACTGTCACTATGGCGGTGTGTCCACTCACAGGATGAGTGGCGCTGGCCAATACTGTCACTATGGCGGTGTGTCGACTCACAGGATGAGTGACGCTGCCCAATAAACTCGCCCCTCGGGGCAAAATTTAAATTTAAAAATAAATATAATTACATTAGTTGAATGAAAGCCTTTGGGAAATGTATTGTCAGTTATTTAAATCGGGATAAGTAACATTGTTAAAGATTCTTGGTGCTACATTTTTATGGCGGGAAATTCAAATCTCTAAATAAACGTGTTGTTAATATTGCATTATAAAGGTTGGTAGTAATCCAATTTTGCTGAAATTTCCACACAATGCAAAGTCAGAAGACGCTACACCTTGTGTTACCGCCTTCTATATGTTCTATATACATGTTCTATCTAATAGGCCAAGTTGCATAAGAAGCCGAATATCCTGAAATATTATATTTTATGAAATTTGTTTATGGAATGATACAGCTTTCCATTCCATTACGTATGATTTTTTTGTTATTCTTTCATTGAAAACTAACAAATTGGATCAAACCAAACATGACTAAGTCAGTACTTCATGTTTTTAATAGAATAGATTATTATTGCTAGAAAAGAACAAATCCGGAAAGACATATTTGAAAATAGCGAAAATCATTTGCCTGTTAGCCCAATTGGACCTTGCATACTAGGTAAAGTAGTGCGGTTCTGGCTATTAGGCACGACATGTAGAGAGAGAGACAGAGACAGACAGATAGAGAGAGAGACAGAGAGACAGACAGAGAGACAGACATAGAGACCGACAGACAGAGAGACAGACGGAGCGACCCGGGCAATGGCGGGTACTCCCCCCCCCCCACTAGTATTGCTATAAGAGAGAATGTGCCTCCAGAGCTGGAGGCCAGACGCTTGGCGCTAGCCTCACCCAAATTTGCAAGGGGAGTGATCTTGGGGTACGCGTCAGACAAAGGCTGGTCAGGATGGTCCCGAGTTAAATGCTTCAAGAAATGTTTGTAATTATAAACACTCCTGGGGCCTGACAGCTGAGTGGACAGCGCTTTGGATTCGTATTCTTAAGGTTCCGGGTTCGATCCCCGATGGAGGCGGAAACAAATGGGCAGAGTTTCTTTCACCCTGATGCTCCTGTTCATCTAGCATTAAATATTACCTTGGCGTTAGACAGCTATTACGGGCTGCTTCCTGGGGGTGTGTAACAAAAAAAGGCCTGGTCGAGGACCGGGCCGCGGGGACGCTAAGCCCCGAAATCATCTCGAGATAACCCCAGGCCATTTTCATGGAGAGATGTGAAATATGTCATGTGATTAACGTGGAGTTGTTACCTGACAAAGTTGTCATTAAAAAAAAAATATTACAGGCCACCTAGTTAGCTTTTTTGACACACTGTACTCCCCTTCATATAGTCTAGGGCAGCTGCACAAATGCACATGTACCTAAATACGTTAATAAAAAAAGGGGGGGGGGTCGGAGAGAGGCGAGGGGCCGAAGGATGGGTGGCCGGCCATAGATAAGGTGAGGAGAGATTTGTCATAGATATAAGCACACAGCTGGCGGAAAGAGGATTACGGGCTCACCGTAGCCCGTGCTACATGGACATTTCATTCTGAGTAGCTAAGTCTAAAACAACAACAGAAGAAAGAGGAGCGGAAGCTAACGACTATAAACGAGGCAGCCGAAAGAATCAAGAAGGGGGGAGACAAACAGGGAGAGAGGGAGAGGGAGGGAAATTAATTGCAAAATTCTTAGAGTAAGTGGAAAGCCTTGGAGGTTGTGTGTTGAGAATAATGATGTCTGAGGGTGGAGAGGGAAGTGATAATGCAGCAGTGAGCAAGTGATGAGGGAGGTTGTGGTGGTGGTAGTGGTGGGGAATTGTTGGTGGAGGTGGTAGTGGCGAGGGAGATGTGGTGGTGGTGGTGGTGGCGGCGAGGGAGAGTGGTGGTAGTGGAGACACTGGTTAGGATAGTGGTGCCTTTCCTAACAGTACTTATGTAATAGTGTATACCAAGGAATGAGGTCTAGCTGTTTAGGCCCCGCCTACTAGCCTCGTTGTACCTGTTGTCTTGCAATTGAATTATTCCGACTTTCAAATTCTGTTGAATCTGGTGCTAAAGTTGTTGATAGAGGTGGCTTCCACAACTTCCTCCAGTCCATTCCACTTGTTGGTTACCTGTACACAGGGTACGAGTATTTATTTACATTAAATAGGCTCATTTACGCTTCCAGCGTCTACCAGTGTCCTTGTCCTACTTTCTCTTTATTTGAAGAGGCTATTTTTGTCCACTTTATTCCCCTCAGTATCTTGTATGTTGTGATCATATCCCTTCTGTTCCTTCTATCCTCTAAGGTTGAGTGATCGAGTTACCTTAGCCTATCCTTGTAGCTTAACCCTCTTAACTCAGGCACATGTCTTCTTGCTGGTCTTTGTGCTTTTAAGTTTGGGTTTTATGATTCACAAGTCTTTATGTCTTTAATAATTTCATTCTTCTCTCCTTCCTTCTCCTTTATTTGTTGACATTGCCTTGTCAGAGGTGGGGGGGGGGGAAGGTGTCGGATAATTTTCTCTCTCCTGTGTGCGCGCGCATCTTCTCTACGTATTCCTTAATTAATGTTGAGGTGAGTCATGAGTCCTTGGATATGATGGTGTTGTAACTGTGGAGGGTGTTGGTGAGGGGGGGGGGGAGGTGACAGATTTTCTTAGACGTAAAGAAAGCCCCACAATACATAACCCTAATCTGAAATACAGACAAACAACCTAACATACACACACACCCGTGTGTGTGGTGTGAAAAAAAGTAGTTAGTAAAACAGTTGATTGACAGTAGAGAGGCGGGCCGAAAGAGCAAAGCTCAACCCCCCGCAAATACAATTAGGTGAATACACACACACACACAATGAAAACATATATACAAGCATCGGCGTGTGTATAGGCGAATGATACACAATATTCGAGATAGACACTCGTATATTTTTAAATGCATAAGATGCCGGAACAACCGTGGACATCTTCAAGAGGAAACTGGACTGTTTTCTAAGAGAAGTTCCGGACCAGCCGGGCTGTGGTGGGTATGTGGGGCTGCGGGCCGTTCCAAGCAACAGCCTGGTGGACCAAACTCTCACAAGTCGAGCCTGGCCTCAAGCCGGGCTTGGGGAGTAGAAGACCTCCCAGAACCCCATCAAGCAGGTATCAAGCAGGTATTAACCCATACAAACCCTTACAGCTACAGCTCTGACAAACAATAGCAAGCATAGCTTAGCCAGCGCGCACACATTATGTCTTAAGGAGGGCACTTCATCCCCCTATCATAACTATATTCCTCATTTCTGAAACTCTTTTCCTTTGCCTTCACCTCTCCCACAAACCCAAAAATGGGGTGTGGAGATGGTGACGGAGTCGTAAGCTCGATGCTTGCATTTCGATGTTTGCATGGGTGCTGCCTCCTTGCTTTTTAAGGTGCTTGATGTGTTAGTACTATCCCGAAGGTTGTAGTGGGGTCACAACATGTAACAACCATTGATGCAGTTAGCGGTGAGGGTAACGCACGTGATCGTCACTCACTCACTCACTCACCAAGGATCATTGCCTCACCTTCCTCTGCTGTATTTATCATCCAATGTTGTGCTTACCCTCTCTTTTTATGTCTTGATTTGAAACATACATTTCCATTCCTCTGGGTGCGTCTGTGTGTGTGTGTGTGTGTGTGTGTGTGTGTGTGTGTGCGTGCGTGCGTGCGTGCGTGCGTGCGTGCGTGCGTGTGTACTCACCTAATTGTGCTTGCGGGGGTTGAGCTCTGGCTTTTGATCCCGCCTCTCAACCAACCAGTGTGTGTCTGTGTGTGTGTGGGGGGGGGGGGGTTGTGGTGGAAAGT
>WNGS01169498.1:45266970-45269470 GCA_020271785.1 Procambarus virginalis
CTTCGTAAATGCAAGTAGCCTTATCCGCATCAAAGTTTAGTACATTTTAAATACATTTTCTTGCAGTTGCTCTGTTACGAACGTGAAGAACGCTAGCAGAATACATGATAAATTGACTTTTGTGGCATCTTGTAACTAAAGAAATATGTTTAAAATTGCTTCATTATTTTGTTTTCTTTGTTAATTGAGCTTTGAAAAAAAGTACTTGCCTCTACCTATCAGCAACTACAAGAAGTGAGGTCTAGTTCTATGTGCCCTTCCTACTAGCTTTGTTTGTACCCGTTGTGTTAAAGCTTCACTGTTCTAACAATCACTATCTTTGTCAACTCTTTCCATAAAGTTGTGAAGCTAGGACTTGGGGTGAGTCTGGGTTGGCTGCAGCCCGTGTCTGGATTTCCGGGTAAACTCTAGGTGACTGTAATACATGTGGATATTCCTGACTTGAAATGTGTTAGTAGTCAGATTTTGTCTAATGAAGTCGTCTCACCTTAACTCTCATCTTGTCTCGCCTTAACCCCCCCCCCCTCTTGTCTCACCTTACCCCCCCCCCCTCCCCTTGTCTCACCTTAACCCCCCCCCCCTCTTGTCTCACCTAACCCCCGCACTTCCTTACCAGCTTTGCTCATTTCATTACAATACAGACGGCATACAAGGCATTTTGATACACAACACAACAGAAACCGTATACAGGCCAACACGGTAGTCTGTGTTTGTCTTGGTATTTTGTCCGGGTTCAGAAGCACTTGGGTAGTTGGAACCCAACTACAGTGAATTCCCGAGCCGTGTTTACGTCTCGTGCAGTTGCTGGATGCCTGATCTGCCTGTGGGTTGACCTGGCATGCTCTCATATTGGTCAGAATCCCATAGTATGAGGCGGGAGAGGATGACAAGTGTGACGGGAAGGTTCGGGGACAATCAAAGAATCATTTAATAAATCGGTAAAATACAGATTTATTTATTTATTATTATTATCGAATACCAGAAAGGTGGGAAGCATCATTGTGTTGACGAGGTGACAGCTTGTCTTATACTAGAGCTAATGCAAATGAGATTATACGACAAAAACAAGCTCACACCTCTCACTGAGTTTGTATACTTAAGATTACACGTGTAATCTTAAGTATAAGATTACACGTGTAATCTGGCTCCTCTATATCTATACTTTGGGAAGGAATCCTGTTTTTATGTAGCTACCTTGTTTGGGAGCCGGTCGGCCGAGCGGACAGCACACTGGACTTGTGTTCCTGTGATCCTGGGTTCAATCCCAGGCGCCGGCGAGAAACAATGGGCAGAGTTTCTTTCACCCTATGCCCCTGTTACCTAGCAGTAAAATAGGTACTGGGTGTTAGCCAGCTGTCACGGGCTGCTTCCTGGGGGTGGAGGCCTGGTCGAGGACCGGGCCGCAGGGACACTGAAAAGCCCCGAAATCATCTCAAGATAACCTCAAAATATACGTCTGGATGTTCTGTAATCATATTATGACGTAGTCGTGTTCCATGTTATGACTTGAGTACTAATATTCTTTTTTTCGTTTGTGAATGCAGTTATCATTAACAAATTCGGTGTGGCACGAGGAATTTTTTATATTGGAAACTGCACCTTCTATTAAGAAGAGAGAATTTTTTATTCCCGAAGTGCGTTACAGAGAAAAGTTTGGGAAGCACCGGGTGATATAACCGGCCCGCGTGAGGGGCTAGTGGTCGGTATAATCTTTAACATTTGTGTACAGCTGGACAAGTCCGCTTCACAGTTCGACACCATAGACAATGGAACTGTTTTGCCTGACGAGTGACGTTGGACGAGCCCTATAAACGAGAAGATAGTTGGATTCTTTGGTATAAATGGAACTGGAAAAATCCAATACTATTTTTTCCAGTGCAGGGAACAATGACAGGAAACCGGGGCCAGATTCACGAAAGCACTTACGCAAGCACTTACGAACATGTACGTCTTTCCTCAATCTTTGACGGCTTTGGTTACATTTATTAAACAGTTTACAAGCATGAAAACTTCCCAATCAACTGTTGTTGTTATAAACAGCCTCCTGGTGCTTCGGAGCTCATTAACTGTTTAATAATTGTAAACAAAGTCGCCAAAGATCGAGAAAAGATGTAGAGGTTCGTAAGTGTTTGCGTAAGTGCTTTCGTGAATGTGGCGCCTGCATGTCTGTCGACTGGCCGATGGTATTGTATAGTGGGGTGGCTGGTGAACCGTCGGGGTCTGCCTGGGCTATTATTCCTCAACTTAGATCACACACATTGATGCTGCTCTCATAAAGCTTATGGAGGTAAGCTGGAAGGCTAATGTAGTGATGAACTGGTCAATACAAGTGATGTTGGGCGTGAGTAACCATGACGGCGGCATTGGACGGATGTGTTTATGGTGAGAACAGCACTAACAGATGAGAATGTGAGAGCAGTGGCGTAACATCTTTGTATCGTTGTCAGTGTGTACACACACCTCCTCGCCCTCCACTTGTTTCACTACTCATAATGTCTCC
>WNGS01169498.1:45274470-45282822 GCA_020271785.1 Procambarus virginalis
TGCATTCCTCTCTTGACATCACTCAAACAGCTGTTTTATGTAAACACTTCAGTGGGGGTGAAAGTATCTCAAACAGAGGTTCTACCAGACTTTGAATTAGCAGAGAATGACTAAGTGGCAGTTTGGGACAATTCGTGTGAAGGTCTTGACACATTTATAACTTAGATGAATATTTGTTGTATATGGGATGCAAGAGTATGGTTGCTCTAGTTTTGTGTTGCTACTGATTAAGAAAGGTAATATGAAAGGGTGGGTAATATAGTATATTTCATAATCTTTTTTGTTAGGGACTACTCTATCCTGTGAAAGTAAAATCCGGGACAGAAACTGATGTAATCCGTTAAGTTGGTTTTGAAAGAGTATGTAGGCGAGGTATAGTGTATTAGTCATAACTTTATGTAAATGGATATATACTTATTTAAATAGATTTCAAGTGAAAAGACAATACGATATATGAATTTGCTCTATGACTAATTCTTGTAATTGTTATCTACAGCAAGTGTATAGAGACCATCACTTCAATCAGCACACATATTACAGTGTTACATACTGTAATCATTGTGGCATCATTATCTGGGGTATTGCTCCACAAGGTTACCAGTGTACCAGTGAGTATTGCTCTCTCTCTCATATATAATAATCTCTCAGTTGTAGATTGGGGATTTAACTCTGCTCATTCACACACAATGCTAATTAATCATTTTTTTGAGAATCTTCATTTTATTGAAAATGTTGTGACATGCTGCGTAGTACTACAAATATAGTGACATGTGGAGTGCTTACATAGAAAAGCTGATATGCAAAGCAGTACTACAGAACAAATTCAATATTCAGAACAGTTATAATGAACAAGTGATTATAAGGAAAACAAAAATGTTTTATTTAGCTTAATAATCATTATTTTTTTGCTGTTTGTCACTTTCATGGGTGGGTAGACAGCTGTTGAGAAAAGGGGAGTAGTGTAGGAAAAGGTTAAAGATACTAAAAGCCAACTTGCAACTATACACCATATCTTTGACAATGTGTAACATTATGGTGAACCAACACAAGCTCTCTCCATAAGGTAATATATATACAATACTGTACCAGGCTTCTTTAGAAAGTTATTATATTGGATAACTTGTTTATCCATGATGCTATACACTGTATTGCATTGTGAAAAATATGATAATTAAATGAGATCATTTTTTTATTTTTTATTTAATATTTGCAACCTTGTTTTTCATATTTTTTCATGTTAATGCCTCCTCTACACCATAAAATGAGAAATGTGGTAATAACAATATATGTAATTTATGTATGTGTGGTGCTTGAGAGAAATAATATGTGGATTTTGTAGATCCTTGTAGCAGCAAGTTATTTGAGCTGTAGGATAAAAATAAGAGAAGATATATTGGAAGTGATGAGAAGTTTTCAATATAGTACTTCAAATACGTGTTTGATAAAAATTGGAGTATAGATTGTGTAATGAAGAGGAGAGTCGTAGGATGACAGGTGAATAGTGCTACTGCCACACCAGTGGCAGTAGCCACAGCATTTTTTCATGCTGTTGTGGCACCAGCAGGAACAATCAAGGGATGGAGCTGTAGAAGTGAATAATCTGAAAAGTATTTGTTGTGATTCAAACAGATAGTGCAAGGAATGCTAATGTCATGGAAAGATATGAAGTGCAAAAGGTAGTAAATAAAAAAAAATTGAGATTTTCTTTTGATAGTTTGGTCATATTTAGATAATGGTTGATGACAGTATTTTGAAGAATATATTTGACTGAATTTGAAGGTAGAGGAGAGGAGAGGATAGCCAGGAGCAAGATGGGTAGTCATAATAAGAACTCATTTAATTTATCATGTGGTGGTTAACCTTAGGCTCTTTGATCCCAGCTCTCAGCTGTCAATCAATTGTTGACAGGTTCCTGAGCCTATTGGTGTCTTAACATATCTGCCCCACCACCACCTTCTCCTTCCTAGTGCATCCCATTTGTTCACTATGATACTGATAAAGGTCTTTTTAATGTCTCTGTTGCACATTTGGGTACTTAGTTTTCCACCTGTTAGAGTACCACCTGTTTTCAGTAGTCAGACCTTGTCTGCCTTATCAATTCCTCTGAGAATTTCTAGTAAATATCTACCCCCTAAATCTTCTGTCTTTCAGCAATGTGAGGTTTAATTCCTCTAGCATTTTCCTGTAACTCATACCTCTTGGTTCTGGGACTACTCTGATGGTATAATTCTGAAATTTCTCTAACTTGTATGTTTGACTGGATATGGATTCTATACTAGAGCTGCATACATCAGGATTGGTTAGACATACATGATATACGAGATTCTTAATGATTCTTTGCACAAATTTTTAAGGGCAGTTTGTATGTTGGTCAACCTAGCATATGCAGCAGATGATATCTTTTGATATGGGGGTTTGACAGATTCAGTGTGATATCAACCCATAAATCTTTCCTCTCTCTGATTCTTGAAGAATGTCATCTCTTATTTGGTACCTTTTGTCTGGGATCCTGTTCATTACACATAGTTTTATTTCTTCGTACTTTCTTGAGCTAAACCACAGTAGTAATTTGGTGGACCATTCTTTTAGTTTGTCCAAGTCATCTTGTAGTCTGTCTCTCTCTCTTCCTTTGTCTAAATCCTCCTCATAATTAGTACACCATCAACAAACAGTGTGTGTGTGTGTGTGTGTGTGTGAGGATGGGCAAATTGAGAATGTACAGTATTGAGGAAGTAGCAGTGGAATCGGTTTGTGAAGAGAGTGACTGCTATATTTTTAAATGGTAACTCATGGGAACCACTTTACACCTGATTATATGAAGCAGTGGGGTGCTGTTGTGGATATATTGTGAAAGATATGGAAGGGAGGGTGTCTGTTATTTAATATCTTTATTCTGCGTGTCCTATTTACTGTCCTATTTTTCCAGGATGATGCCTTTTTATCCCATGAAGTGGAGTAGTGATGATTGATTTTATTTTCTCTTGTCATGAACAGATTGTGAAATGAACATCCACAAGTCATGTGCCAAGCAAGTTGAAGAAGCATGTATAGGACAGTTACATAAAAAAGACAAAAGTCGAGATATAAGATTTAGTTCTATTCTTGGCAAGATCATGGCAGATGATAAAGACAACAGAAGAAAAGTGTCTCATGTCAACCCTGCACAAAGTAAGTTTGATACATGCAATTTTTCATATTTTTATTTCTTATTTTTAATTTGAGAACACACAAACATTGTTTGTATTTACTGTTTCAGTACTCAGACTCCATGGCAGCAGAACAGTCTTCAGAACAGTTAATTTGTAGAAAGTTGGTGTGTGTGAATATAAATAAAATATATAATATATTTATTCAAATAAATTGTATTTGTTTCATACAAATAATGTGTTTCTAATATTAAACTAAAATGTGGTTTATCATCAAGTGATTAAACTTTTGTATTCATAACTTTCTTTATTTTCTACAGTTGAAAAGGCTCGAAAAGGGCTCGAGGAATGCAACTGCGATATCCATGGGCTGGGAACCGAGACGGACACTATAACAGGTTAGTGACTGTCTTGAATTATCGGAATGTACACATGTATACCAGTATGTATATAATACTGTATATACACATGAGTTGTACTATTCTTCCTTAAAAAAATCTGGATAATTTTTGACAAAGTTGCTCTTGGTCTCTTATGGCTCTTATCGTAATAATAAGAGTTATGTATTTGCCACCAAATTTTGCTAGAATAGATGGAAAGCATGTACAGTATATGGGAAGAAATATCAAGGGCATCAGGGTCAAAAATGTTTGTGTTATAGGTAAGTTGTATAGTAGTACTGTATATTAAACTGCACTAATAAAATAGGGAATGATAAATCAGAAGACTTTTAGCATTAGTTGATGTCTGCTTCCATAAATAATATTATGGAGCCAACATGAGATTTTTTTTTAAGGCTTGCTGCAAAAATAACCCGTTGAAAAGTAGAGATGCTGTGGTTATGCTAAGAGACAACTCTGTCAACATTAAGGGCCCAAGACTTTTTCAACTCTCCTTCTATTTATATTGGACATAACTAGCTAGCTTCTAACAATGTTTGAAGGAATACTTAATATACACCTCCAAAGAATACCTGATCAACTGTGCTATAATTCATATGTAAGTGTGTGTGAGCTGTTGCATCTAACAGCCTGGTTGACCGGCCCTACAAGGCTTGATCTGAGAATGAGCCACAGAGACTTTGATCCCCAGAACCAGCACAAGGTAGGTAGAAGGTTCTGAGACATATATCACCAGATTAGTCCCAAGACTAAAAAGTATGAGTTTTGAGGAGAGGTTGCAGAAATTTAATCTCACATGACTGGAGCACAGAAAAGTTAAGGAAGGTATGATTACCATATACACAATTCTCTAGTAAATTTTCAAGCCATCTATAGGGTTACAGGGGCACCCTTCATCCACACAGCAGCCGCAGCTCCCTCATCCACACTCACAATTCAAATTCAAATTTTTATTCAGGGAAAAGTACATACATAGATGATGAATTACAAACATAATGGATTTATAGATTAAGCTAGTACATACAATACCTAAAGCCACTAAAGCCACACAGCTGCATCCCCCTCATCTACACGCAACAGCTGCATCCCCTCATCCACACACAGCAGCTGCATCCCCCCTCATCCACACAGCAGCTGCAGCCCCTTCGTCCACAGCTGATGCATCCCCCTCATCCACACACAGCAGCTGCAGCCCCCCATCCACACACAGCAGCTGCATCCCTTGATCCACACGCAACCAGCTGGCTGGTGCATTTTAATCAGGGAAGCCATTCAAAGAAGATGAAGGTATATATATTGCCTGCCTGGCAACAGACATTATTTTGCCACTAAGTTCCCAAAACATCTAGCTAGAACATTACAAAATACTTTGTTATACCTGACACACACCTGGAATCTGGTCTGTAATTTTATATATAATTATTGTAAAGAGAGACCACAAGGTATAGAGACTGTTCTAGTGTACCATAGTGATCCTGTGATATCCAAGACATCAAAGACAGAAAATGTTGTGAATAGGTTCAGCAGAACATTGCATGACTGTGGAAGTATTGTACCACTGCATATTGTCCATGTGAGATTTCATCATGACACCTGTTTTATAGAAAATGTGACTTCCCAAACAGAACTCCATTTTGTCTTGCCACTTCAGTGTCTACATGCAACCAGCTGCCACCATATGTAGCTGCCGATGTGTGTATCACTAGACACTGCTTAGTTGTTGCATTCTTCTGTGTGTGTTTCTTGCATGATTGCCAAATGCAGAAGTGTAGGACACTAGTACCACTCCTGTTAAGTCTCAAGCGTATTGTCTAGTGTGAAGTATCAAGAAGACTTCTGGTACCTACATTTCTGCATGTGGCAATCATGCAAGAAACACACAGTAGAATGCAAAACACACTTATGACTGTACAGTACTGTACATAGTAACATGTGAGATGTACTGGTGGCTGATGACATGTGATGTGGCTGACAACAAAGCAGTGTCAAGTGACACACATTGGCAGCTACATATGGTGGCAGCTGATTACATGTGGACACTGAGGTGGTAAGACAAAATGGAGTGCTGTTTGGGCTGTCACATTTTCCACAAAACAGGTGTCATGATGAAATCTCACATGGACAAAATGCAGTGTACAGTACTTCCACAGTCATGCAATGTTTGCTGAACCTATTCACAACACTTTGTCTTGGATATCACAGGATCACTATGGTGCACTAGAACAGTCTCTACCTTGTGGTTTCTCTTTACATTAATCTTATATATAAATTACAGACAGGATTCCAGGTGTATGTAGGTTTAACAAAGTACTGTATTTTGTAATGTTCTAGCTAAATGTTTCAGGGAACTTCGTGGCAAAATAATGTCTGTTGGCAGACAGGCAATATATATATGCCTTCATATTCTTTGAATGGCTCCCCTGATTAGAATGCATGAGCTGGCTACATGAAGACCTCTCTCAGGCCTCCTGGAAGTAAACGATCAAGATTTCAGATTAGCCAGTAAGGGAAAGAACAGACATGCCTTCTTCAATCATGTAGGCCTAGGCATGGGTAGTGTGAGGTATATTATCACAAATACATCATAATTTGCAGTCAGACCATTAGAAACTGATGTGAGAGTTTCCCCTTGTCTGATCCAAGACTGGGGAACTTACTCTTTGTTTACTACAAAATATGGCCGACCTCTGGCATTCTATACATCATAAATGTGTGAACTCAGCGGACACACAGCGGCCATTGTGCAACAGTCTTTCTCTCATAGCAACCAGAGCTCCACACAGACAATGCATGATAGATCTATTCCCATGAATAAAGGTTCTAGGACCTGTGCACTCATAAGCGGTGCATGTAAGAGTGGATCCAGACTGGGTGCACTGCAATACATTTCAGGTGCTAAGCAATATACTGTACTACACCAGTCAGCTGCAGAAAACCAAAAATCTCTCTCAGTAATATAAAAATGGACAGACAAAATTATTAAAACTATGACAACAAGAGACATTAACTACAGAAAAATACTGTAGTAGTAGTAATAATAATAATAATATAGTAGTATAATAATAATAATGATAAACACAAACAATAAACTAATACAAAAAAAGTTCATTAAAAACCGAAGTGCCACGAGAGACAAGGCAGGTGGAGCGCACACATCATGACTCTATCTGATCCCAGTTCATTGATACTAATATACATAATAAATATAAGCAATCATTAGCGTGGACTCTCCTTGTATGTTTTGCTGTTCGCTGTGTGTCAGGACGGTAACCAAGTCCTGTATTGTGATGGCAGATATTGCCATGGCGTTATTGAAGGTTTTTCATTCCCTTCTGGTATGGGCAGTAGAAACACAGGAGTTGAGAGAAACTTAATCAATCCTACATTAAAGTGAAAGTATACATACAAAATTATTAGTCAGATGGTCTAACAAACACGGCTTACCATTTTGTTAATTGAATCCATTTGTATAGTAAGAATGTCATAGTGTATCTTGACAGGTATAGTGCAGGTATTGTTTGAAATCTGTTCTTAGATGATTGGAAGTGGATTACTAGTCCAAGAGTAAATAAACAAACATTGACCACATTGGTTTTGTCTTGTTGTTAACTGTAGATATTTGAAGAGATATTGTACAGTACAGGTATTTTAAAATTTGCACATGTATTCTATAAGATTTAAGTGTGTGTGTGAGTGCATTAAATGTTTGAGCATGTAGGATGTGATGTGAAAGTGTAGTAGATGGTGTAAGGTGGAGTGTGGCTGTGGCTACTCCACGATTAATGGAAGGGCTTAGAGGTCAAGGAACCTGTTGGTGTGACAGTCCTACCTTGTTCTGGTCCTGCTCAGTGTCGCACTGGCCAACACCCAAGCACTCCCCCCCCCCTCCCCCCCCCCACTGCACCCACCCACCCACACACTTGCAGACTTACCCCAGTCATTCACAACCCATCCCTCAACATACGTGCTTACCCACCTACCTGATCACTCGCCCAGACATTCACCACCCACCCACCTGCTCATTCACTTAGCCATTCAACATCAACCTGTCTGGATCACTCACCTTCCTACTCATCTACCTATCTTCCTGATCACACACCACCCACCTACCTGATCATGTAACTCGTGCATCTTCCTAGACTGCCACAAAGCTTTTGCTCTGGTCCCCCACAAGACTAATAGTATACATGATGGAGAGACGAGATAATAACAGGAAAGACACTGGACTGGCTATGGGTACTTGAAGGACAGGAAACAAAGGGTCGTAGTCAGAGAGGATATGTCAGGTTTGAAAAGGGTGGAAAGTGGTGTTCCATAGGGCTCTGTCCTAGGACCAGTGCTCCTTCTAATATATGAAAATTACCTCCCAGAAAACATAAACTCGTACCTGTCATTTTTTGTGGATACAGTACTTAATACAAAGTTAATGAGGAGAGTAAGACCTGAAGAAAATTGTTGGTTTTTGCAAAAAATGTGGGTCTGCCAGTGCTGCAATACTCGATCATAGAGTCTCACAAATCAGTGCTGATACGAACTTGAAAGCGCTTTCACGAGCTTCTTGAATGTGTGTTATGTTTCTACCTTCCCATATACTGTGCATGTTATCCACGAGCCGTTTGATGGTTAGTATTGGCATGTCTACTCCCAGGTCTTTTTCTCATTGTTTCTTGGTAACTGTCTTCCCTTTATGATGGAGTATCAAATACTAAGATCTCCTATCTCCAGTACTCATTTTATGCACTTTATTTATTTGGATTGATATTCCAGCAGCCATTTACTGCCTTCTGAAACTTGCCAAGTTCTTC
>WNGS01169498.1:45284378-45302731 GCA_020271785.1 Procambarus virginalis
AGATAATAATACAAAGAGCATAGACAGCAGAAGCAGAAAAAGCCAATCCAACACACAGACAAGACGATGGTTGCAGACAAATTATAAGAGCAGTTTAGCACCCACATCAACAAAATCTTAATGTACTTAAAAACAGTATTTTCGTAGCTTCAGCAACTTACATGACTGAGACTCTGCACCTTATGAATGTTCTCTAGACTTTGTGCTAGACTTCCCTCCCCAAATCTGTCCAGCTGCATGTGTCGAGGAGGAAGAGGAGGAGCAGGAGTCAAGGATGTTAATGATGGGGCTGATATCTGAGTGACTAGGGAGCGGTTACGTGCTGGGAGTGGAGGGGGAATTTCAGAGAGTGAATGTGTATGTGAATGATGGGAGTGTGGGAGGGAAAATGATGGTCGAGAAAGAGGGGGAGAGCGTGGGGAGGAGCGAGGGTGCGAGTGTAACTGAAAACAAATACAACACATCATGACATAACATAAAACACAAAAACAAAAAATAAAACAAAATATAAATTAAATTGTTTAAACATTTCAATCCAAAATTAAACATGTCATTAGTTGGCCACAGCAAAAGCATCAAGTATATGCAGAGTACCATAGGCACATTGCAAGCCTGGTAATCTTCATACATCCAGAAGACCTGTCTAGAAGTCTTAGCATGAGACAACAGATTACAAGCCCCTCACAGTGTCTCTTACATAGTGTGAAAGGCTGCCTGAGTTATTCCAATGCAGTAAGTGGCATAATCCAAAGAAACAACTAAACCAAGCTATCTTAAAAATTTAAGCAAACATTAGTGAAATTAAGAAAATAAAAAAACATAAAAAGGCATTAATAGAAAATAATTAATATGTTTATTTTATGTGTTTTTTCATGAATTTAAATGTAAATATTGTAGAGGGTACTGTAATTCTAAGTAAAAAGAATATCAAGTACAAAAAAAAAATTCAATGTTCAAATAAGAAAAATTAATTGAACGCTTACTTGAGCTTCAATGTCTTTCATATTCTTGAGTTCTTCCTGTATTTTGGATATTTGACGATTTAAAGAATCCAACTCCTTCTCAAGGTTTCTCTGCAAAACCTGCAAAAGGTAAACAGTGACCACTGACAACAGAATGTAAAGCCTAACGTGTACAGCAACTTGAGCCGTGTAAGAGTCAAAAGATGTGTAGAAGCTACAAAACAAATGAACAAAATGTGAAAGTAATATTAGAGCATAACGTCAACTAAGAATGTGACGATGAAACTAATGGAGGTGCTTTTGTGCTAGGATGTGGTGGGATTTTTTTTTCTTTTACGTGCATGAGTATTTGCAAGATATACAAGTTCACAGCATAACTAACATTTATGGTATGTGATTATATATAGACTAAATATTAGAGTAAATCAAGTCTTTAGCTTTTCTGTTGGTATGGAAATACTAATGTAATTTATTAGTTATCCTGCATTTACATTAAAGCTGCATGTTATGATTTGATTAAATTCTCCGATGAAAACATTTGAGACCTGCTGTAATCTTTCTTTTACTATTATTCCTTTGAAACTGGGTATTTTAATAATAACTAATCATAAAACTGTTGGTTAAGATGAAGTTATTTTGTAAAATGCTGTATGTAATACTTATCAACAAAATAATAATGTTTGTATGTAAGAAATGGGCTAAAGTATGCCATCAGCATTGCTAACAGGGTCATTCCAGTGTAGTGGGTAAAGTATTGGGTCAGAGTTTCTAGTATATTTATAGCCCACAGGGTTACTAACCTGTCATTTTACTGGTCATGTATATACTTCATTTGGTTTTCTTTATATCTTAACCCTGGAAATATCTTACACTGGTCAGAAATAAGTATAGCTGGCAATTCATATTTAAGCACAATAGTGCTACTGTATCATTGAATGCAAATTAGTAAGAACTGCCAGAATTGAAGCAGTTGCCTCATGCAAAATAACAAATAAATATTCATAATAAAATTATCACAAACATCGTCTAAAAGTAGTCGGTAAAGAAATGTAATAATAATGATCAGATTTCTAGTTACACTCATGCTACAGTTAATGGATGTATTATATCACTTCAGTCTATCTAGCTTCCTCTAAGGCTAATATATTTTTAAAGTTGCAACCACTGACTTAGAAACCCCTAGTTAAACATTTAACACCTTTTCTGTGGCTAATACTTGATGCTTAGTTTAAGTGAAAAATCTGCTTGTGTCAGACACACAGCACATAATCGTGTAATGTGTACTAGAGGTGGGTAGTGATGTTTGCTTCATGCACATGTATACAATGGCAGGAGGTGAGGAGGGCAAGTATTGAGGTGAGGGATGAGGCAGCAAGACAGGATTTAAGATTCCAAGATATATGTTTGCACTTCTAGAGAGAGATCAAAGGTAGAACTTGTAGGAATTTGTTTAGGTGACCTTATTAAGTGCATAGTTGCTGCTAGTGCTCGTTCCTGCATTTTTTTATGACAGTTTGCCCAGCTTCTCAGTAACCCATCAGGGGTTGGTATTGTCCCCCCTCCAGGCACACTACTATCCAGTATGATTACACCAACTTCAAGGGAGAATGTTCATTGGTTGAAAGATCAGCACTGACCCCCATTCTTGGCCTGATGTTGCAGCCTGTCCATGCCACATAGGATGTGTGAGAGGGTAGTCTCTCTCTCTCTCATAGTACACTGAGCCTGCACTCTTCTGTAGCTCTCCACACACAGTTCTAGTATTTGCTTACCACATGCACATTCAATTTCATTATAACTATGCTCACATTATCCATTGCATTGTACTTGATTTACTATATTTCTTAATTATGAAAAGAGAAATCCCACAGTAAAATTGTTTGGCATCATTATCATTACCCTATTTACCACTTTTTTTTTTGGGGGGGGGGGGGAGGGGGTGAATAAGGGGGTATTTGCCCAAATAAACAAATATGAATTATTTAGTATAGAGAAAGTTGTTAATATTGTATAGGAAAAGCATCACTCATTCATTCATTATATCATTTGCACCCTACAGTATTACATTAACGATAAAAGAGCACAACCACAGGGTAGATAAAGACAGACTACGCACAGGTGATACTCGCACAGGTGGTACTCGCACAGGTGGTACTCGCCCAAGGGGAAACAGGTGGAAACTGAGTACCCAAATAGAACACACACATTTGAAGGATTTTATTTTAGTGTCAAAGTAGGTAACAAATGGAATGCATTAGGCAGTGATGTGGGGGGAGGCTGACTCCATACACAGTTTCAAATGTAGATATGATAGAGCCCAGTAATCTCAGGAACCTGTACACCAATTGATTGACAGTTAAGAGGCGAGACCAAAGAGTCGAAGCTCAACCTCCGCAAGCACAATAAGGTGAGCACAGCAACACACAATGGCTTGATAAGATCAAGTGTTCAGTAGTAGTTTCAGCAAAAAAAAAAAAAAATTCACACGTCTGAAAAATATTTAGATAAACTTGGCCGATATATTATTTATTAAGAATAACTTCATTAACAACAATGAAAGCATAATTTCAACTTTTCATTTCTATATTTTTAGTTTTATTGTATTACATTGTATTTTTTCTGTTGTTTTTTCAATGTTTAGGATGAATGTGAACATGTATTGAACTTCTAACATGTATACTTGGTTACCATCATTAGGTTCACAAACAAAAATAGCTGGGCTCTTGAAAATGCATGTTTAGCTGTTTTAAATTTAAGATACAGTAATGCACCTATATGTATAGAATACACATGTATTTACTGTATTTGTAAATGCCAATAGAAGTCTGGTATGTGTTTGTGCATGAATGAGTTTTTCTGGGAGTCGTGTGTGGGAAAGACTGTTTAAATGGGCTGCTTATTATCATCACAACAGTGGGACTAACTTATGTGCATGTCTGTTTTTATTACATTGATGCTCATGTTATTCTAGTCCATGACTGAAGTTATTAAGTATTAATAATTATTAGTCATTAGGTTGCTTGTTAACAAAGTGATTAAAGTTTGATATCCATAAGGATTGCAATTTTTGTTTACTTTCATTAACTTTATAGTAATAATGCCAATTAAGAACTTCAAATAACTGTCTTTTCATTGTTAATTTATGCCTTAAAGAGGGTGTTTGTCAACTTATAAATTATTTCTTTGAAATAGAATACTGTACAGTGATTTAATATGTAGAAAATTTAGTCAGGAGACACTTGAATAGATTTTGCTTTGTGTAATTGGAAAATCTGCTTTGTGGAATTGTGTTATCAGTAAGGTGTATGATAATACTGAGTGAAAGAATACAGAAAATGACCAGAAAACTGACTAGTAATGAAAGATGTATTTTAAGATGGGTGAGGTTTTGTTGATGAGATGCAGGGACAGTGGAGAGACGGTATAGTGTGTGTGTGGTACAGTACTTGTGGATCTGTAGAAAAACTTAAGGTAAATACAGTTTGTGTGGATCTGCACAATAGGTACAAAGTGTACATGACCTTCATAGACCTGTTGAAAACACAAATAAAGTGAGCCGAGATGATTTGTGGAATAAGTAGGAGGCAGAATTTTATGAAGACACCATGTGTAAATGGCAGCCGTGCACTGTATCATTGGTTTGATACAGGTGTGCATACCAACCAGTGACTACAGGGGAGTGAGATGTAACTCTTTATGGTTCAGTGTGAGTGTGGATGGGGTTACGGCAAAAATCAAGGTTCTAGTATTACATTAGAGAGAAGTGTGAATAGAGAGCATATTTGAATTACTGTATTGTAGAAAGAGTACTGTAGTCTGCCCCTCACTTTAAGGGCTATGTTCTTAGAAAACTTCCAGCAGGGCAAACTTAATTATATATGGAAAAAATAGACTTGTATCTCCAAAAACTTCCAAAATTCACTTTCTTAACTTTTCTCAATAAAACAGTTATCTTAACATTACTGGGTATCCTCAGTAGGGATACTTAATGACTTGAAAATTCCTCATTGTGTACTTACTGGCCTGTTGGAACTCATTATGGTTAGGATGCAGTGGGAAATAGACATGGAAATTAAATTGAATGTGCCTTAGGGAGGTCTGTTGCGCAGACAACACTGCGCTGTACTCTGACCACCAAAATAATAAATCACTGCAATCTGACACTTATGAAAATGTGTGTTTTTTAAGTTATGTCACTTTATTGGAGCCAAGGTAGTAAAGAAGATTGGCACTCACGCCTGAATTTGCATTTTCCAATGAGTCTCAAAATGAGGGTTCATGGCATAGAAGTTATGTATGATAACGGCAGGTATGATAAGGGTGACTCAGGACATGGCAAAAATAGCAGTAATGCTAAAAAATTACCAGAAAACTACAAAATGATGAGGTGGGGAATCTGTCATTACTGAAAAGGAATCTTTCAAATGAAGACAAGGAAAGATTAAAATGGAAACTTGAGCAAGATAACAAAAAATCAAAGTGATAGGGCTCTTGGAGCTGATGGAATTGAACATAGAATCCAGTCAATTAAATAGAGGTGTGGAGAGAAAATGAAACAATTACATGGCATTTTTTATGCTAACATAGATTAAGAAAATTTAATTATAATTTTAAAATAGGTTGTATTGCAGAGCATGTCACAATAGTGTGGCTGATAGTTAATATTCCAACTTAACAAACTTGAAAGAATAGACGTGATGACTTTTTGACCCATTCATGACTTATGAAGCTGAAGCTGAGACATATAGGGAAAATAAGCCATTATAAGGCCAGAGAGTAGGAGAGGTGAGAGAAGAGATGAGGTGAGATGTAAGTGGAAAAAGTAGAGCATGAAAAATGGAATTGCAGCTCTGTAGTTGAAAGGAGAAAGTAAACAAAGTAAGCATTTACTGTCCCTTCTCTACTTGCTTTGTTTAGTTTCTCCCTTCAGCTCCATTTTAGTTGCCTTTAGCCCCATTTGCTTTTCTTAATGCCTTTCTTCCTTTTTTTATTTCCAACCTGATTCATATAACTGAGTACAGTGTAATGCAGTGGTCAGGTTTATTGATTAATGTGACGTGTCCATGACTAAAATATAAAAATTTGGATATACACTAATCTAAAAGATGATCTTAAATAAGGATTTCTATAAATGTGTTTAAAGTAATTAAAAAAAGCTAGTAATAAAAAGTTGCTTAAAAATAAATAGTAAATAGTAAATGTAAAATTAAAAGTTAGCATTAACTCCCTGGCATCATATTTAAGCTTTTGTTATGGTGTGTCACTCCCCGTGTGCTGCTCAAGACATAGGGTAGCAGTTTCTAAGGTGTGCATCCTAATGCTTTCTTCAGATCACTGATACAGTAGCTTTATGCAGCCTTGGCTACATCATATGCTCTACTCCCACTCTTCATAGCAGTTGACAACCCAAACAATCTAACCTTCTCGGTAACCATTTCAAGTTTTAGTAAATCATTTCCTTCTCTCTTAGATAAGAATTGGTGGGGGTGAACAATTAAAATTCTGTGCAGTAAATAAACCGTTGGAAAGATAGATGGTCAGGTACAGTGGTACCTCGAATAACGAATTTAATCCGTTCCGGCGCCGTGTTCGTCATGTGAAACGGACGTCATACAAAATGAATGTCCCCATTTAAGCACTGTGATGGCTGTGTTTATTGTGAAATTTCCCTAGTGTGCATGACATAGAGTGTTCCCCCCAAAAAAATCATTTTTCTTTGTAAAATGATAAATTCCCTTCCCTGAATATGTCTGTAAAAATAATTACCAAATTCCACTTATTTTGGCTGTGAGGACATGGACAAGGTGCGCTGTGACGTCATCAGGGGCTGGTCACCCGTGTGTGAAGCTCCCAGACACGGTCACACAGGCCATTCAAGCACCCCGTGTTGCCACAAATATATTTTCAAATATTTGTTATGTGTACTTCCAATGCGGTTTTATTTGTTTCTTTTATCGTATGTTATGCATATTTGTGACCTTTATAATATGTATACAGTAGAATGTTCATATGTTCCATGGAACTGTGGTACATGTGTCAGTAATGTGTCCACAATAAATGTTTATTGTCACAATATTACGTGGTAAAAATTCACTAAAATTACAATATGTACAGTTTCACATACTATTTACACAGTAACACACTGTATTACACACTCATATTCAGGAACATTCAAGATGGCCGCCAGCAAGAGGAAATACAAAACAGAGCTTGATTTTGCTGGATTCAATGAAGAAAGCATTGATATAACCAGTCTATACAACAAGTTGGTAAAATTAGATACTATAGTGACCTCTCATGTAGAAATAATTAGTAAATTGAAAGAAAATAATGACCATTTAAATAGCAAAGTTGTATGTCTTGAGGGTTTAGTGAAAGACTTGTGCAAGGATAAGAATCAATTGGAAACAAATTGCAAAGCCATGGAAGAAGAAAATAAACTCTTAAAAATAGGTTTGGAAGAAGTTAAAGTAAATTTAAACATAAATGACTACAATAGGTTAGGTAAGGAAATTCAACAGGAGAAACTGCTTTTGTCAGCACAGATGGAGGAAGTTACACAGGGAATAGAACAGTGCAAGAAAGATATGCAACTCACCTATGCACAAGTGGCCAAGGAGAAGGAGAAAATTGAAGAAGCAGTAAAGGAAGTCAAACACTGCAGCAACCAAGATAAAACAAACATTAGGCTGGAAGTGAGAAAAGAATTGGCATCTAACCCAAAGTTGATGCAAAACACAGTTGATCGGAGTAAGTCCCTGATAATTTTTGGCTGCAAAGAAAAGGAGATAACATCTAGGTCAGAAAGAGCTGTAGAAGAAGCAAAAGTAGTAGATAAAATTGTTGGGCTCGTGGAAGGTCTTACAACCATAGAGAATGTGTGCGACTACAGGAGAATAGGCAGATATGTAAAAGGGAAAGATTGACCTTTGAGGATCACCCTAAATGGTGCCAAACAGATGGAAGAAGTACTAAGGAATGCTAGAAAATTACAAAGTAATGAGGATGGGAATGTGTGGTCGTTAAGACGAGATCTTTCAAAAGAAGATAGAGAGAAGCTGAAACTGAACCTCGCCGAGGCAAAACGTTTAAATGAGAGCAGGAATGAAGAAGAAATCAATTTTTTTCTACAAAGTGATAGGGGTAGGCAGACCAGTAAAGTGGTACATAAAGGCAAACCAACAAAATCATTAGAGAGAGAGGGGGAGTGAAAAATAAGAAGAGGGGGAACAAGTTCCTGAAGATTGCATACACCAACATAGATGGAGTAAGATCGAAGTGATGTAATACAGCTGCAGACACCAGACATTGTTGCACTCATGGAGATAAAACTTGAAGATGTTATTTTAAATGAAGTCATATTCCCAAGGGGCTACTCAATTTGGAGACGGGACAGAAAAATTAGCAAAGGCGGTGGCGTTGCTGTGCTGGTGAAAGAACACCTGAAGGTGAAGGAAATAATGACTGCCAATCCACAAGAAGTTGACATAATAGCACTACAGATCTGCCATGAGGATGATAAACTAATGATCATAAATGCATATAGTCCACCGCCAAGCAGCACATGGTCAAAGGAGGAGCTAGAAAGTAAACGAGAAGGTCTTATAACAATAATGAGAGAGATCATAGCGAGAGCGGATAACGATAGATCACGACTGTTGATAGTCGGCGACTTCAACTTGAAATTCATAGACTGGGAAGCATATGAAGCTAAAACAGAAGATTTTGGACCTATAAATTTGTAGACCTCGTCCTGGAAACATTCTTGTATAACCATGTTAAACAAGCTACGAGGATGAGGGAAGGGGATGTTCCCTCCATGCTAGATTTGATATTTACCAGGAAGGAGGAAGAAATATTTGACATTCAGTACCTTCCTCCCTTGGGTAAAAGTGACCATGTCTTTTTGGGAATAAGTATGCAATGCGTTACAATCTGGAAGAAAATATGAAGGTTGATGCAATTGAAAAGCCTGACTTTAGGAGAGGACATTATGGCAACCTTAGAAAAATTTTTAGTGAGTATAATTGGACAGACTTGTTGCTAGGCAAGGAAGTGAATGAGATGTATGTCAAGTTTTGTGAAATATATGATAAAGGCACAAAAAAATTTATACCAAAACAGAGATACAGAACTAGGAAATAGGATTGGTTCAACAGAAAATGCGAGAGGGTCAGAGACCAAAAGACACAAAAATGGAATCAATACAGGAAGAAGCCAAACCCCCAAACATACCAGCGATACAAAGATGCGAGAAACAACTACACGGCAGTGAGGAGAGAGGCAGAAAGAAATTTTGAAAAAGGGATTGCAGACAAATGTAAAATAGAACCAGATCTATTCTATAAATTCATAAACAACAAATTGCAGGTAAAGGATAATACAGTGGCACCTCGACTTAGAATAATTTTGAGTTACGATGTAAATTTCATTGAGAAATGCGACTCGACATCCGATGGTGTCGTCGACTTACGATATTTGTTGGTACACGTTCGGGTTGACCGAGCGCGTGGTTCCCGGTCACGCGGCCGACCTGCCTCAGTTTACTACAGCTACCCGCTTAGTGACGATCGCGCCTATAAGAAATTCCGCTTTTGTGGTGATTTTTTGCATTTTGAACATTAAAGTAATTATTATATAACACGCCATGAGTCCCAGGAAAGTCAGTGGTAAGGCTCAACATATGAAAACCATGTAAGGATGACCATAGAGCAGAAACAAGAGTACAAAATGTCTCTTCCTCAACAATTAAGAAAACGTGTGCAGCATGGGAAGAATTGCAAACCTGAACTGAACTGACTGTAACAAAGTTGGTGTTGTCAGTCCATTATAGACCTTGCTAGATAAGTACAATAATATGCAGTACAAATAATTTTTAAGTTGACCAGACCACACACTAGAAGATGAAGGGACGACGACGTTTCGGTCCGTCAACATACTTTAGCCACATTATTGTGACTCATTGCCTCTATAATTTTTAAATCCTCTCCACTACCTGCGTCCTACATTCGTGGTGTGGAAATGTTTTTGCCTTTGGTTTGGATAATTAGTCAAGTTGGATTCCAAGTCTAATTTCCTTCCCAATTTATTGCAAGGTATATGGGGATGATTGTATCATTGAGTAGTAGCTGATTTTGCTGTTTTGTAGTAAAAACATGTGAATTATGAATTATTTTTATTTGCTATTCTGAGAAAATTAATTATTCATGTTTGTAATGATTTCAGTTTAAGCACATACAAAAATAATTTAATACTTGTTCAAGGTGTTTGCCCGTATTTTGCATTTTTGTAATATAGTTTACTGAATGTTACTAGTGACATTCATTGCTGGAAGGTCTGCAGTTGTACGCCTTCCTCCTGTAAAAAGTGAAACTTTTGTGGAAATGCACTTTTTTTTTTTTTAGGGACAGTGAATTTTTTGTTATTAAGGTCACAATAATGTCTTAATACATTTTATTAACTTGTAGCTAAATGTTTCAGTTGCAGATATGACAGTGAAAGAGAAGAGGCATTTTGAATGTAGGTAGACAAGTGTTGCATGTATTGAGGGGCTGGGGTGAATGTGGCATGTTTGTTGAGGGCTGGTGTGTGTGCGTGTGTGTTCGTGTGTGGAGGCCTGGTGTATATGTTGAGAGCTGGTGTGTGTGTGTGTGTGTGTGTGTGTTACATGAGTAGGGGGGATAGGTTATAATGTATAAATGTGTAAATTTGTGAGTGGA
Organism: Procambarus virginalis; assembly: GCA_020271785.1. NCBI lineage: Eukaryota > Metazoa > Arthropoda > Malacostraca > Decapoda > Cambaridae > Procambarus > Procambarus virginalis. Next base: position 45,295,060 of record WNGS01169498.1, read on the forward strand.
TAAGTTTATGAATGAAGTAGAAGTCCTTTGTGTTTGCTGATGAAATAAATGTAATTATATAACTGATATTTTTCATTATTGTTGCTTATAGCATTTTGAGTTATTTAATAATGTTAACATTTGTTGACCTTTTTATTACAGTCTGTAAGTTCTGTTTCGGAGCCTGGGAGTCGTCCTCCATCTCATTACAGAGCAAAGTCGAGCCCTGATCCCCTTGGCCTTCATACTTGTACTGGTAAGTTTTGGATGTGATACTGTGGTTTTGAGATGTTTGTTAATGCCAGTTTTAACACATTTGTAACTTTGTTATTCATTTCATGCTGAATGTGTTCCCATTCCAACATAGAGCTGCTAGTTTGCCATAATTTTAGATGAAGTTGTGTGGAGGTATTTGAGCAAGACAAAGATTAATTGATGTTAAGATAAAATTAAGTAATTTTAGGATTGTACAAGTGAACTATGAAATGGTACACTATCTAATGTATTCATAATTTAGTGTTCTATAATAGAGTAAATTGGTTTGTGACAGGGACAATAAAACATGATCTGGGATGAGATGAAAGAAGGCAGACTACAGTTCCACATGGCATCAACAGATAAGCCCAGGCCCTGAACAAGTGAGAGAAAATCTTTGGCGTTAGAAAAAAAAAAACGAAGCAGAATCTGCTGAGCACAGCCTAGGAGTGCACCAAAAGGGAGTACATTGCAGGGTAACCGAACACAAGGCTAAAATACCTAAAGGCAATCCTCTCCCCAACTACAGCAATCATGTACTTGGTGGAAGGAGCAAGGCTTCCCACCTTAAGCTAGCAAAAAGGTACTCAGAATATAGAGCAAAAAGAAGAAAAATCTATGGTATCACATGGTTTCACCAGGATGAAACAAGGTAAAGTCAAAAGTAAAACATGGAACTCGATCAATAGCCAGACGTGAATGGGATAAGGTCATAAGGACCCAAAACATGGTGCACCCCAACCAGAGGCTGGTCAGTTCAGAAAGGCAAAAGGAGGAGTGGGTAATTAATGCATAGTGCATGCAAGATACAAGTAACCAGACAATACCAAATTTTAGATGCAGATATAGTCTTTGTGCTGGAGAAAACTGAAAGCAAGATGTACAATCATCCTGATAAGATAGCACCTTATGCTAGGCCACAAACAGAGAAAGGAAGAGTGAAGCAAAAATTGGCAGGCTGATGCAAACCTTGCAGTAGCAACAATGCGAATCATCCAGGCAAACAACATGGGAATCCTAGCAGAGAGGGAGCTTAAACTCTGAGATGTGACACCCAACTTGTGATGTAATCCTTACATGGTGGAGGCCAATAGTGCACACTGTGTACGCACAATAGGAAGTGAAATACCATCCCATGAAAATGAAAAACAGACAGAAGTTTTCATAATCTTTTGCGAGTTGACTTCCTTACCAACTATGTTTTTCTTATAACTTGGCCTTTTTATTCATGTCAGGATGTTCTTACTCAGTTCTGATGTACCTTTGCTACTTTTGTCAGATGATGTAACTTTGATTTGCAAATAATAGTGTATCAGGATAGAAGCCAGTGGAATGAAGCCACTTGTGGAATGAAAGGTCAGACTGCACTCTCACAAGGAAAACACAAGGTCAATATATGTTCCCTCAAAGTAGGTTTGAATTCCTTGGAAACACTTACATTAACTTGTTTGTACAATATAGTACTGTACAAACTTTGTAAAATATTTATGAAATAAATGTATTTTTTAATGATAAAAATCGTGATTTGGTGGAAATTATGAACCGACTATCCGAATTTCATCGCGTATCCCTCGGGTATCCGAGTTTTTATTCATCATAATTTCAGAGGGGAAACTCAATGGATGGAGTTGACTTGTTATATTGCAGATTCTGGAGGTGCCACTCTATTGTATATGACGTAGATTATGTTAATAAACATATTTATATTTTCTTCTAGGTTATGCAAGTGGAAGTGACTCTGTTGTTGAAGTTAATTTGTCAGGTGGAAGTCGAAGTAAGGTGCCCTCTGTATGTAATGAAGATATTTCAGTTCTGGAACCCCCAGGAACTCCTCCTCCACCCTATGCATCTGGTTCAACAACCCATCTTTACCCTTCTGATGAGATGGAGGAGAATTATTCTACTATAGTTGATGATGTGAGTTAAGAAATTTATCTCTCCTCCTCTGTCTATCTATCTACCTCTATATATATATATATATAATATATATACTGTATATATATATATAATATATATATATATATATATATATATATATATATATATATATATATATATATATATATATATATATATATATATATTATATATATATATATATATTTTTTTTTAATGTGTTTTTTAATAAAAATACAAAATTCTGTAATGTAGTATTGTTGGTATATTTGTGTGTTTGTACTTAACTAGGCACAGTTACAGGAGATGAGAGCTGGTGGATGCCAAAACTTCAGCTTCAGAACTTAATTTTATTTAAGATTATAGAAAAAACAGGCTACCACAAATTTAGATCTCACTTTGGTAATTACAGCAGTATCATTATATGCATTAACAGCTTTTGGAATAAAATACAGTGCAGTATTTCAGATAAAGAAATAACTCTACAGGCGATTAAATAGTAATGGAATGAGATTCGAATATACACGTCTCTTAATTTAAAGTTTTTTCCATTTGATATTTTATTTATTCGTACCAGTGTTGCATTACATTATTCATGTTTATTTTTTAATAAACAATTTGCTTGGCCTTTGGGCCGAGCAAAATTAATTTTTAATCAATTTTAGATTGAAAGATTATATATTGTAGTAGAAAATATAATTAATGGCTCAAAAATAGAAATTGTTTCCTTAGCTAAATTATTATGACAGTTTTAGAGGTGTTAAATAATAGGCATTATCTTATTAACTGGGCAAATGTATTGTAATTGTTATGGCACAAATCATTGTAGCAAATTTCTCCCAATCATCTTATTGTATATTATAACAAATCTAGGCTTGATGCTATTAGTTTTTTGTTTAACACATGTTAAACACATGTTAAGGGAGCCGGTCGACCGAGCGGACAGCGCGCTGGACTTGTGATCCTGTGGTCCTGGGTTCGATCCCAGGCGCCGGCGAGAAACATTGGGCAGAGTTTCTTTCACCCTATGCCCCTGTTACCTAGCAGTAAAATAGGTACCTGGGTGTTAGTCAGCTGTCACGGGCTGCTTCCTGGGGGCAGAGGCCTGGTCGAGGACTGGGCCGCGAGGACACTAAAAAGCCCCGAAATCATCTCAAGATGTTATTTTAAATAGTCGATATACAGTATATACTGTATAATAAAATATTATCATGACTAATATTCCTTTAAAATTTCTTTAAATGCTTGTTAGACATATTCTTTATAATACTAAATATGTATTATGACTTACACATGCTAACACTGTATACATAATGTTTAACATCTACCACCTGCATATTTGCTTGAATCGGACATGAGAGTGCCGAGACAGAAAATGAAGGGCTTTGTTTTGTATCTGCAGAATGTTGCTGTTATCTGCATAAAATCCATGTAAAAGTTTTCATAAACAGCTACAGAATTTGACCAAAGCGGTTCTTATTTCTAGATGTCTTTGCTAGCGCTCAAGTCAATTTTTGTTTCCTTAGCTACATAGATCACAGTAGCCTATTTCTTTTCTTCTGGTGCTGGCAAAGAGTTTACTTTCCACTTCTTTTTTTGGAGCCTTTGAGCTCTTAGAGAACACATACAGCATGTAAATACTCAAAAATGTTCATACGGTGATTAAAAGTCAGCTGTAAGTGGGGCGTTTGTCTTCTGACAAGCCTTATTTTTTTTGTAAGTTGAGAGTTCCTGTCTTGGCAGTCTCATGTGCCCTGGTTAACCTAGCCATGTCTTGTGGTGCTTTTACTAACTGCTTTTCCATTGGCATCTGTTGGGTAGTGTGATGGTGGGGGAGAATTTGCACCTTCAGCTCCCCCTATCCCTCCCCTTCATGGCCTCCCTTTGCCGAGCCGACCAACCTTGCCAGGTTTGCCACCCAAGCCAGGTTCACATCATGCAAGCCCTTTTGCTTCACAAGTTACAAGCCCTACCAGCCCAAATGGACAGGTAACATGACATAGTCCTGATGTTTCCACTTATCTATTTATGGTAGAAGCTTTAACATGAAACATGTAAGCTACTTTTGTACGTTTTTATTAATGTATGTTGCTGTTCGTGGGAAAGTCAATGAAACTACACATATGTATATATGTGTATGTATAGATAGATGAAACTAGTTTTTAGTCTCTTTCAATAAAATTATTGTCATACTTTGATCATTAGGCGCAACCTCCAGCTATTGCATAACGTTGTGTATTACTACTACTATCACCCTTGACCAAGTGGCCACATTTATGGAGTTTTGAGGCTCTTGCCCAGAAAGTGTGGATTGTACAGTATTTGCAAGAAAATACAGTTAAAGTGTGATTATCAACCCTTAATGTGTATTGTTCTATTACTAAGTAATGATATCATATATCTATCCTTTGAGGGTAAGAAAGGTTAACTCAGCCCATGGCCTTGATGTACAACTGCAGTAGTCTATGATTACTGTACAATTGTGAATAACACACTTCCTGCCTTCCTCGGCTTTGGGCTTGGAATCACATTATGTGGTGTTCAAGTATATAGTGTTACCCTTATATATCGATGCATAGTGGTACTGATTACCTTTGTACCCATGTGTGTCATGGTGCACAGTGTTGCCCTTGTACCATGGAGCATAGTGTTACCCTTGTACCATGGTGCACAGTGTTACCCTTGTACCATGATACAGTGTTACCCTTGTACCATGGTGCACAGTGTTACCCTTGTACCATAGTGGGTGCTTTTCATTTTCAAATCCTGATTTATATTAAAGTTTGCATGATACAGTATTCCATTTACAATTTTTTATGCAGCTTGTATACTGTACTTAAATATGCAAGAAATACACTTGAATAACTATTGATAACTAAAAAATGATCCATTCACCTATACTATATGTTCAATTTATAGCTTGATCCATCATTATATAAAGATGTTTGCTCCACTCCTCAGTGTATATGCAAAACTGTTTTAATCGTGAATTTTGCTCATGACTAAGGTATTAAATGACACCTCTCTATAACTGATCCCTCTAAGCAATGGACCAGATTTTTCCCACTGGTCCTCCTCCCTCCCAATTTCACAGAAAAGTCCAGATTCCTAATCACTTTTTTTTAATCATTCATTGGAGGTCAAGTTTAGGTTAGGGAAAGTGCAAGAAATTTTATTCTGAAAATGGTTATGAAAAACGTCTCCTTAATTATTTATTAAAAGTTTACAATAATAATAATAATTGACCAGTTGCGCATCTAGTGAGTTGACTAGCGTGTGTCTGGGAACATCCAGCGAGTAGGTTCGAACCCTCATCAAGGCCCTTGAGGATTTGTTCATTTGATATATCATGTTATTGTGATTTCTGTGTGTAATAATAATAATGTTTATTCCGGTAAAAGTACATATATACAAAATGAGTTACAAACAGAATGTTGAATTTATAGATAGAGCTAGTATATACCATGCCTAAAGCCACTAATACGCTCAGCATTTCAGGCAAAACGCACAAGATATTTCGTAGAAATCTTAAGTTAAAGAAAGAGTTTTGGGTGTGGGAAAGTCAATGGGCTTGGTGTTATGGGCCTACATTTAAGGGGGTGGAACCTGAGAAATGCTGGCAATGAGGAAGAAATATCTCTATGGACAGGTTCTGCTGGTAGTTGTACGAGGATGAAATTAAAATTTTCACATAGTGAAATTCACAGACCATGCCAAAAATTTGGGTATAAATGCTAACTCTTTTTAGTGTGGTTCATATCATATTTTTAATGTTTTTTGTAAATGAACATTACACTTGAAGGAATATTTGGAGCCATGGGAAAGCTAGTGAGCATATTTAAAACAGAATTCTTTGAAACTTTAATTTTAAGTTGGCATGGTCTTTATTCACCAAAGTATGGGCCCTGTGGCCTTTGAAAATAAGGTTTCAAGGCTAGGTTTCAAGGTTTCAAATCTCTTTAAATGCAAGTTCTCCTAGTAGTTGATCACATGATTGGTTGGAATAAAAAGTTTGCTTAATGCAACTAGCCCATACATCATGAGAAATATTAGGGTATTAAACCTGTTGGTAAACAATCTAGGATATATGACGACTTGTAATCATATTAATAAAAAAAAAGGCCTATCTTCTAGAAGTTATGATTTATTTGCAGCAAGGTTTATCATGATTACAAAATCTAATAACAGTATTATATGTAAACAAAATTATTTGTATTATCTTTACTAGACTTGTGTATGGTAGCAATTTTTAACATACACCTGGACAGAGACCAAACCACAGGGATGTTGATCCTTGGAATCACAAGACAGACTGACACCCAGGAATATTTGTTTTATAGGGGTCTAAAAGGCATGAAATTAACTCAGTGGCAGAATGGCAATCCCTATGATTATCTATTATTCTTGGTGACAAAACATGACAATCTCAATATGTCAATAGTTTAATGCAATATTAGAACTAACAGCAAATACAAATAAATTGTTTTATTTACATTAAACCAATGTAAATGTGCCTACTGGCACTCAATATATATTTCATTATTTAAACATTATTTTATAAATGCTGAATGCTTTTTTTTTTTAAATGCAGAAAGCACAAATTTAGCATGCATTCATTTGGTAAGAAAAATATCAGGAGAAATCAAAGAGCCAGCAATATTGTATTGCAATTGTCACCAGCGACCACCAGAACACACTGCAACAACCTTGTGAGAGCCACTACCTAAACCCAAGTGTCAAGCAGATGGGAACACTGCGACAGTAGCTTTGGGGGGGGGGGGGGGGTGACTACTGCTGACGCGTCGCACATATATACTATGGATTATGTTATGTCTGGATACCAGTATAAAACTGTCAGGTACACAAGTGACTTCTACATAACATACTCAAAAGTAGTTCGTAATGATACGACGTGCACAAGAAGATCCTTCAGTTTGAAGGCTAAGAACAGATACCTGTACTTCATACTGCCAACAACAACAATTTACACCATTTAAGATGAATGAATGTATAATGAAAGGTAATATAAGCCACATACATGTTACAACAACATTTCTTATATCTATACCAACTGCCACAACCAATTTACCTACACCCAGTAAGACCACCGATCAACAACAACAACAACAACAACATATAGATACTGTACAACTTTGTACACAATACTGACCAACACCAACAAAAATGACTCAAAATAAACACGATTAAATGCACAAGTAGCACCTCCACCCGGGGCCACTAACACTTTAACTACTGCTCAAGCGTGCAGGGGCCCAAGAGCTGAGGCTCCAGGGCTCCCCCGAGACCACGTCCCGGGCACCACACCAGCCTCCGGCTACAGGAAGACACACAAATAAGGCTCCAGTGACCACTTGAGACGGGGGAGCCAGAGGGCACACCCCTTGTAAACAATGAGTGAAGATTACATTTCAGGACAACACTACCTCTCTAACAACGGTACCTCCACCTCACGCTTACCTCTCATCCATTCTGAAGTCTCATTCCTTAATGGAAATCCAAACAATGTCTTGAGTGTCATAGA
>WNGS01169498.1:45308769-45406424 GCA_020271785.1 Procambarus virginalis
TAAAATGAATGTAACCTTACCTAACCCAAAATACCCAACTGAACCTAACACAGCTTAACTAAGGTTACAGCCTAACCTAATGATACTGTATATATGATTGTGACAATTAGAGAACAAGATTTGTCGAAAAACCTGTGTACAGTTTGACTACACCCCTCTTGATACATGTGAACCTCTTGCTGCACAAGTTATGATGCCAATACATGTCAATTGGCATCCACTTATTATTTAAATTACATGGAGGACAGGATTTAACTCTAGGATTACTGCCTTATCCTTAATAATAATTTCTATGAATACGATTCAGCAAGTAGAAAAATGTATTAAGTCAATGAAGGGAATATAATTAGGTGCTACAACATACAATACTTGGGTGAAATGAGAGATGTAACACACACTATATATTTATTGAAGATATTCAAAGGTCAGTATGAGTATGGTGCCATATGCACAATTAGAGAACACTGTATTATCATCAGAGGCCCATGTCTCTTCATCTCCTTCCATCAAAATAAGAAATTTTTCTGGAATAAAAGTACTGTAAGTGCTTTAAAGAGGCAGTTGGACAATGTACTGTAGCAAGTGGTGGATCAGCCAAGTTGTAATGATGTGTGTGCCTGCAGGCCATTTTTCAAGCAATGAACCCCCAGGCTGGGCTTAGTAAGCAGAACTCAAAACTGACAATAGGTAAACTTCAGTTGTCCACTCGGAATAAACTTCAGTCCTGGACTATGTTCAAGACTAAAATATTTATCTGAATTTACCTGAAGGCTAGCATCTGTCTAGTGACCACGACAGGGACAAGAAACCGCTAGCTTGTCAAAGGTCCCCCCCCCCCATTTTTCTGGAGAACTTTTAGCTTTAAATTTTGTCAGTCCCAATTTTAGATCATATGTTATACAAAGATCATAAGAGTTGTTGTGATTTATCTGTTGATTAGATTAAGCCAGTAGAGTAAGTGTATAATGTTCACAATGATGACTTATCACAGCCTAGATTAGAGAACAGGAGAGGGAGGGAGGAAGAACATTATGAAATTGATTTAATTTGTAATGGATTTTTGCTTGGGAATAGATAAAATTAATGTTTTTGGTGGATTGCTTAATGTTTTGTACATTTTGTCAGTCTCAATTTTAGATCATATGTTATACAAAGATCATAAGAGTTGTTGTGATTTATCTGATCGTATTTCAGGGACCTGCCCGAAACGCTACGTGTACTAGTGGCTGTACAAGAATGTAACAACTCTTGTATACATCTTAAAAAAAAAAAACATTGTCCAATTTTTTGTTTTTCCCAATTCTGTACTTAATAATGCTGCAAAGACATATACATTAGTATGTACCTGCATACATACAGTGGTACCTCAGTAATCGTGTTTAATCCGTTCCCAGAGATGGTACGAAAACCGAAAAATACAAAAACCGAAACAAATTTTCCCATAAGAAATAATGTAAATTTAATTAATCCATTCCACACCTCCAAATATATTAACTAAAAATACATTTTATACAGAATAATACTCCTAGGTACCTTACCTTTATTGAGGACTCTTGTTGGCGTATGGAAGACGGTGAGGAAGGGGGGGAGAGGAGGAGAGAGAGGTGTTAGTGTTTGGAATGTGAGTCCCCTTCCATTATAACAGCAGTGATGACATTTCTGGGGTACTCTCTGTCTCTTACGTTTTGCAGGCATAGCACTAGGACCTGGTTGTGGCTCACTGCTTGCTTGTCTTACTAAGAATCTGTCTATAGACACTTGTTTTCCGTACATTTTAACACTTGTCTGTAGTGAGATATCACATTGTCTCACTATGAATGATCTGTGGTTTTTCTTTTTCGTCATCCTCACAACTATTTTCTTGGGTTGAACTTTCTTGGGCTTTCTTGGAACCCATGGCATGATATTTAATAAACTTTTATGTTCAGAAATAAAAAAAACACAAAAACACTTAAATTCTTCACAAAAAATTCAAACACAGTCATCAGTAGGCGGGATATACTGGTAAACTGAAGCGCCACGCTCTTGGTGGACCCGTATGTGTATAAACAAATTCCAAAAATCGAGGCGAACAACGAGTACCGAATTGAATTTTTCGAAGAAATTGAGTACGAGAACTGAAAAATATGAAAACGGGAATACGAAAACTGAGGTTCCACTACATACATACATATATCTATAAGTACAGGTAATCTAAATTTCCAAGGTCTGGGTGCTCAAACAGTTTGTACAGCATAGTGCATGGAAAAAATATATTCTTAATATATATAATATATATATTAAATATATGTACAGTATTTTAAATAATCTAATATATATTAGCTATGTTTAACCCTCTGTACTGGGCACTTGTTTTTGGCAAAAATTTCATAGTGCAGTTGTTAAGGACTTTTTTTTTTTTATAAATATTCAGCTAATGTTAATGTCAAAATGTTTACAAACTCAACCATTTTAATTTCAAATCACAGAGTGATGAAAGCATTAAAAAACATTAAAATATGGCCTAATTAAAAATGCACAGCCCTCTGAGCACTTTAATGCATTCTGCGTAGTTAAGTAGTTAATGGTCAAAATTGTGGGCTCAAGGTATGCTTAAGCCTTAAGCAGGCTTAATCAATAGCTTAGCACAACACTGCTATAGGTTGTGTTTCTTCAGAGCGTAGTCTATACAGTATTAGAATTCAAATGTCAATTGATTATTTTGGCGGTTAGGTGCCCAGGGATTGTACTACACCCATCTCTCCATTCATCCTTAATGTGTTTGATGCACTAGTGCTGGTTTAACTTTAGCACTTAACCATCAAGTCTCCAAAGTTGTTGGTTTACTTTAAAAACATCAGATACTGTGTTCCCAATGTGCTTTTCTCAAACCATATTACTCACTAATTTATCCCTATCTAACTTATGGTATTTGAGCTCGGTCGGCCGAGCAGATAGCACGCTGGACTTGTGATCCTGTGGTCCCGGGTTCGATCCCGGGAGACGGCGAGAAACAATGGGCAGAGTTTCTTTCACCCTATGCCCCTGTTACCTAGCAGTAAATAGGTACCTGGGTGTTAGTCAGCTGTCACGGGCTGCTTGCTGGGGGTGGAGGCCTGGTCGAGGACCGGGCTGCGGGGACACTAAAAAGCCCCGAAATCATCTCAAGATAACCTCAAGATATCTGTGCATGGGATTTAACCACAAACTGCCTCCAACCCATCATCACACAGCAAAAATCAACAATGGCGACTATTGCAAATTTTGTCTTGAGACAATATATGTGCAGACTAAACCCAAATCATATTAAATATACACGTATACTTGTTTGTACTATTTATACTTGCTAAGCCTTATCCATCAATACTAATCCTGTTTTGAAACTCTTCATAGATGGATGAAATAGAATCCATGATCATCACATTAGAAATAAATCTTGATATTCCTATGGTGAGACAAAGTCTATGCTAACATACCATGCAAATAAAAGGACACATTGTCAGGAACTCCTTTCCTAATGATTTACCAAATTTCCTTACAATAGCATCCCACCATGTTGACAAATTCAGAAATATTGGATAACATGGTTTACCTGGTTACCTGTTTGCTGACTATAATTACAAGAAGTTTACCCCCTAAATTTATCCATTGGACTTCCTTTGATGGGCCTTACAATGTTTAGAAGCGTATTCAATAGCCTTAGGTACCAGCCGGTAACATGGTGTCGTGTATCTTGCTGTAGCAGTATGTAATGATGCCTGAGAAATTTCTTGGCTCCTTCTTCAGCAAGTGCTGTAAGTAGACTGTCAACCTACTCAGGATGGAATTCTTCAAAATGATAAAGAGTTATCTGAATATTCATTGATGGTTAAAATGAGTGTGTTTAAGCCAGTGACTTTGGATCTTACTCTATATGTCATGTAGCATTATCATAGGACAACTTGGGTTATCAGTAGCTCCATCCTGTGAGCTTTAGGGGAGCAGCTAAAGGTTGTTTATTAATGCCTTATAATTGTTTTAGGGTTTCAAATATTACTAGACTGGAAAGTAAAACTATTATATTATTGTTTTTAGTGTTATATGAAATAGCAAACACTAATGGTTATAGATTAAAGTTGACTTTTTTAGAGCATTATGTTGCTTTTGTAAATGTTTCCAATGGTCGAGCGTGGGGTTTCCAGTTTCTTTCAGTGTTGAGCGTGAAAACTGATATGCAAGTTTGGGTGTCGGTTCCCACCCCCTGAAGGATTGGGTGTCGGTTCCCACCCCCTGAAGGATTGGGTGTCGGTTCCCACCCCCCTGAAGGATTGGGTGTCGGTTCCCACCCCCTAAAGGATTGGGTGTCGGTTCCCACCCCCCTGAAGGATTGGGTGTCGGTTCCCACCCCCTGAAGGATTGGGTGTTGGTTCCCACCCCCTGAAGGATTGGGTGTCGGTTCCCACCCCCTGAAGGATTGGGTGTCGGTTCCCACCCCTGAAGGATTGGGTGTCGGTTCCCACCCCCTGAAGGATTGGGTCTCGGTTCCCACCCCCTGAAGGATTGGGTCTCGGTTCCCATCCCCTGAAGGATTGGGTCTCGGTTCCCACCCTCTGAAGGATTGGGTCTCGGTTCCCACCCCCTGAAGGATTGGGTCTCGGTTCCCAGCCCCTGAAGGATTGGGTCTCAGTTCCCACCCCCTGAAGGATTGGGTCTCGGTTCCCACCCCCTGAAGGATTGGGTCTCGGTTCCCCCCCCCCCCTGAAGGATTGGGTCTCGGGTCCCACCCCCTGAAGGATTGGGTGTCAGTTCTCACCCCCTCTGAAATATTGGGTGTCAGTTCTCACCCCCTCTGAAGGATTGGGTGTCAGTTCTCACCCCCTCTGAAGGATTGGGTGTCAGTTCTCACCCCCTCTGAAGGATTGGGTGTCAGTTCTCACCCCCTCTGAAGGATTGGGTGTCAGTTCTCACCCCCTCTGAAGGATTGGGTGTCAGTTCTCACCCCCTCTGAAGGATTGGGTGTCAGTTCTCACCCCCCTTGGAGGATTGGCTGTCGGTTCTTACCCTCCCCTGAAGGATTGTGTTAGTTCCCACCCCCCTGACCCAACCACTTGGGCTGGATGGTAGAGCGACGGTCTCGCTTCATGCAGGTCGGCGTTCAATTCCTGTCCATTCAAGCAATTGGGCCCCATTCCGTCCCATCCCAAATCCTTATCCTGACCCCTTCCCAGTGCTATATAGTCGTAATGACTTGGTGCTTTCCTCCCCCTGATAATTTCCTTCCTTCCTTCCCACCCCCCTGAAGAATTGGTTGTCAGTTCCCACTACTTCTTGCAGTTGTTTTTGTGAATGTTGATGGTCTGGTGTTTTGACTACCTGACTGTTGTTGGTAGCCTGTATGTCCATGTCACGCTGTTTGTCCTCTTTGTGCTTCGTCTTGTCTCAGACAATTTCTTGTGTAACTGTGGTCTGCTGCAAGATCTTATCCCCCTGAAGGATTGGGTGTCAGTTTTCACCCGCTGAAGGATTGGGTGTCAAGACTCCCAGACAGACTGGGTGTGTGTACCCCGCCCTGCGAAGGACTGGGCGTGTGTGCCCTACCCCGCCCTGCGAAGGACTGGGCGTGTGTCCCCCGCCCTGCGAAGGACTGGGCGTGTGTCCCCCGCCCTGCGAAGGACTGAGCGTCTGTCCCCCCCCTCCATGAAGGACTGGGTATCTGCCCCCCCCCCCCCTCATGAAGGACAGGGTATCTTCCCCCCCCCCCTCCATGAAGGACTGGGTATCTGCCCCCCCCCTCCATGAAGGACTGGGTATCTGCCCCACCCCCCTTCCATGAAGGTCTGGGTATCTGCCACCCCCCTCCATGAAGGACTGGGTATCTGCCCCCTCCCCTTCCATGAAGGACTGGGTATCTCCCCCCCCCCCCTCCAAGAAGGACTGGGTATCTGTCCGCCCCCCTCCATGAAGGACTGAGCATTGCTTTTTCCTAGTAGTGCCTTCATAATTTAGTCGTTTACTTGGTAAATGTTTATTAAAAGTCTTAACAATTAAAAAGGATTGTCAACAATGAGATTGATAGCTTACAATTATGGAATAAATATTTGATTTTTTTAGTTGTGCACTTGACAGTTGTCGGTACTGGCTTGACCAACTGAGACGTAAGTTCTCGTATAGAATTGAAATTGATATACAGTACTGCCTGATGGCCGAGTGGAAAGCGCTTGGGGTTCGTAGTCCTAAGGGTTCGGGTTCGATCCTAGGCAGAGGCAGAAACAAATGGGCAGAGTTTCTTTTACCCTGATGTGTCTGTTCTCCTAGCAGTAAATAGGTACCTGGGAGGTACATACAGGTATTTACTGCCAGGTACCTGGGAGTTAGACAGCTGCTATGGGCATCTTCCTGGGGATGTGTGTGTGTAATTACCTAAGTGTAGATACAGGATGAGAGCTACGCTCGTGGTGTCCCGTCTACCCAGCACTCTTTGTCATATATCGCTTTGAAGCTACTGACGGTTTTGGCCTCCACCACCTTCTAACTTGTTCCAACCGTCTACCACTCTGTTTGCGGAAGTGAATTTTCTTATATTTCTTCGGCATCTTTGTTTAGTTAGTTTAAATCTATGACCTCTTGTTCTTGAAGTTCTAGGTCTCAGGAAATCTTCCCCTATCAATTTTATCAGTTCCTGTTACTATTTTGTATGTAGTGATCATATCACCTCTTTTTCTTCTGTCTTCTAGTTTAGGCATATTTAATGTCTCTAACCTCTCCTTGTAGCTCTTGCCGTTCAGTTCTGGGAGCCACTTAGTAGCAAGTCTTTGCACCTTTTCCGGTTTTGTTGATGTGCTTCTTAAGATATGGGCACCACACAACCGCTGCATATTCTAGCTTTGGCCTAACAAAAGTTGTGAACAATTTCTTTAGTATTTCGCCGTCATGTATTTAAAAGTAATTTTGAAGTTAGAAAGCGTGGCATAGGCTCCTCGCACAATGTTCTTTATGTGGTCCTCAGGTGATAGTTTTCTATCTAGAACCACCCCTAGATCTCTTTCTTTATCAGAATTCTTTAAAGATTTCTCACATAATTTATAGGTTGTGTGGGGTCTTTGTTCTTCTATTCCACATTCCATAACATGGCATTTATTCACATTAAATTCCAAACTATTGAGTTATTAAATACACACTAGTGTGTGTTTAATGTATATTCACCTAGTTGTGCTTGCAGGGGTTGAGCTCTGCTCTTTCAGCCCACCTCTCAACGGTCAATCAACTGTTACTAACTACTTGTACTATTTTTTTTTTTTTTCACACCACACACACACCCCAGGAAGCAGCCCGTGACAGCTGACTAACTCCCAGGTACCTATTTACTGCTAGGTAACAGGGGCATTATGGTGAAAGAAACTTTACCCATTGTTTCTCGCCGGCGCCCGGAATCGAACCTGGGACCACAGGATTACGCGTCCAGCGTGCTGTCCGCTCAGCCACCTGCCCCTATTTAACTTAATGTATATTAAGTGGCCTCCAATGGGCATTTAAAATTAATGTAATGGTCATCAGTGACAAATTCTAATTAATTAGAATTTGATACCTTTGTTTACAAATTTAATTCGTTCCCGGAGACTGTTCAACAACCGTAAATTTGAAAACCGAAACGAATTTTCCCATTATAAATAATGTAAATTGAATTAATCCATTCCACACATCAAAAAATATTAACTTAAAATACATTTTATACATAATACTACTTATATTTTGTACTATAGTATGTACAAGTATATCTTACATTTATTGAGGACACATGTTCCTGCATATTTTCCTGCATATTTAAAACTGTGAGGAGGTGGGGGAGGAGGAGGAGGAGAAGTGTTAGGGTTTGGAGAGGGGGAGTCCCCTTCCTTTATAACATCAGGCAGTGATGACATTTTTGGGATACTCACTCTCTCCTACGTTTTGCAGGCATACCACTAGGACCTGGTTGTGGCTCACTGCTTGCTTGTCTTACTAAAAATGTCTAAAGGCACTTGTTTTTCTCTACATTTTAACACTTCTGTAGCGAGACATCACATTCAGCATTTAAAGCTTTAAATCTGAGCTTTAAATCTGCTCTGTATTTAGTGTTACCCAGTCTCCCAATCTTTATGTACTTAACCCAAACAACTTTATCATTGTGTTCATTGCTGTCTTCTTTTATGTGCTAGCCATATGCTGTATTGTGCCTACCAATTTTTGTCAACTACCATTCAAGCTGTCATTGCAATCAATCTGAGCTACCTATGTGCTTTAATATACCTACAATTTTCTCTCATCTTTTTTTTTTCTTGCGTTGTAACTGTTATCATTTTTTATAAATTTTGCAAGTATTTACTTAAAATTTTCTTAGATTAAGGACCTGCCCAAAACGCTGCACGTACTAGTGGCTTTACAAGATTGTAATTGTAAGATTGTGAGGATACATAATATAGTAATATTACTATATTATGTATCCTCACAATCCCAATATACCTTCTTGTATATATATAAATAAAATAAATAAATAAATAAATAAATTCATTTACTGAATGATCTCATGTTTTACCTCTTTTGTCATCCTCTCAACTATTTTCTTAGGTTGAACTTTACCACTGACTTTCTTGGGACCCATGGCATGATATACAATAATTACTTTTATGTTCAGAAACCCCCCCCAAAAAAGCACAAAAACAATGAAATTCTTCACAAAGAATTCAAGCACAATCTTCACTAGGCAGGACACACGCTCTGTTGACCCATACGTGTATCAACAAACTCGAGAAGTGAGGCAAACCTCGAATACCAAGTCGATTTTTACAAAGAAATTGAGCTCGAAAACTGAAAAATTCGGAAAGAGGGGCATTCGTCAATCGAGGTTCCACTGTACTGAGGTATGGGAAAACTAAAACTTACAATGAGTACAGGATATAAGATGCAGTCAATGTCATTGAATAGAGTGACAGTGTCAGAGCTTTTTTATAACAATGTTAGAAGTCCTAATGTTTAGAGATTAAAAAAACAAACATTGCAATAACCAGGAAAATGATTGGGGGTGATAAGAAGAACCTACAGAACAAGGGATGTCACACCAATGATGGTCTCTTCAAGTTATTGGTGCCATCTCGTGTGGAATATTGTTTGGTTCTTACATTAAAGACAAATAGTCTCACAGAACAGGCAATCACCAGGTAATCAAAGGATAAAAATGTAAACTGAGCAGTACATGAGTGTAGTTTTATAATCTAACTGATTCTTCTGTAGCATTCTCACAAGCAAAATAATGTTGTCCCAGGGCATTTCAGAAGCAGTAACTTTTAAGATTACAGTACCAGGAACCCTGAATAATGTTTGATGTTGATAAATTTAATAGTCATTTCTCTACCACCCAATTCTTTCTCCATATTTTATGCAGCAGGTCTGTGATCCAATATCAGATGTCTTTTGCAAAGTCTTATAATATATCATAATTATTTTGTTCTCAATTTCTACAACTGTGTGTGTATTTTAGACTGCCTCAACCTTCTTAGTAGCAGTGTTGATTATACCTGGATTGTACCCGTATGGGGTGCTGGGAGTTCTACTCCCCAAACCTGGCCCGAGGCCAAGCTTGACTTGTGAGAGCTTGGTCCAACAGGCTGTTGTTTGTAGCAGCCTGCAGGCCCACATATCTACCACAGCCTGATTGGTCTGGCACTTCTAGAAGAAAACTACTGCATCTAGTTTTCTCTTGAAGGTGTCCACATTTGTTCCGGCAATATTTCTTGTACTCGCTAGGAGGATGTTGAACAACCATGGACCTCTGATGTTTATACAGTGTTCTCTGATTGTGCTTCTGGCTCCCCTGCTCTTCACTGGTTCTATTCTGCATTTTCTTCCATATCTTTCTCTCCAGTATGTTGTTATTTTACTGTGTAGATTTGGGACCTGGCCCTCTAGTACTTTCCATGTGTATATTATTTGATGGGGTTGTGTAAGTCATTTTATACTTAATATAGTAGTATTTTTACTTTTAAGCTTGTTCTTTGACAAAAAGATCTTTAAATGAAAGGTAGTAATAAGTATGGTTCTAGGCTGATTGTGTAGTAGATGTTCGATTTTAAGAATATTGTATGATGAATAGAGATGAAATTATGCTTTTTACGGCTAGTTTATATTATGTCTTTAGATTCAACTACTTTGATAAGGAAAAAATAAATGACAATCTTTAATACATTTTATACTGTTAATTGATTAGATAATACAGTATATTGCATGTTTCATGGTTTTTATACTTATTATTTTCTTTATTCTGACTCCCTCTTTTTATTTTTAGGCTGGAGTCGATAGTGGAGGGCAATGACTCTAACGACTCCAGTAACTTACGCACTGTGGTCATCCATCGAGGAGAGCGAGGCTATGGAGTCACTGTCTCTGGAGAAAGTCCTGTCATTGTCCAGGATGTCAAAGATGGTAAGAATACTACATGTAAATTTAACTGTTAGTTCTTCAGAGTTGAACTCTTTAGAATAGCTTTACATTCCCTGCAGAACTACTTGTTCAGGCCTCGTGGTTCATAGCACGATCAGTCAATTTTTTTTTATGGAAATATGGGAGAGGGGGGGTCAATATTCAAGTCTTACTGAGTGATACTCTTCACACAATAAAAATTAGGCATAAAATGTTTTTCAAACCAGGCCTGTTGACTTTCCCAAGCCAGAACTACTATTTATGGTCAATATTTCCAATTACTGTAAATATCATAGAAACCTGTTTTGTTTAGTAAGAAGATAATTTCATAACCGTTTTCAGAAAAAGATTTGGCAACTCTACTAACCTAAATTCTGACCTCCACTTAATGATAAAAACCATTGGATGTATTGAATTGCAATGGATGTAATGAAACACTTTTTTCTGAAAGGTCTATAGTACAGTAGCTCTTTGGTGCTAGATACCAGGATGAGTCCACCCAATTTAATCTCCACCAGGCCCTTGTGAGTCATTGTGGGCCTACCAGGGACTGGAGGCCAAAACACACTCTAAAGAGCTATGAGGAGCAGGGGATCCTAGATCACCCTAACCAAGAAAAGGCCATCAGATAGGTTGGCAAACCAAAACATACCAACAGCATGGTAAACAAAGCATTGGAAATGAAACAACAAAGCCCCAAGATGCACAAAACTCCCAGTTGTGAAGCAGTTCTCTCGTTAGTTTCATTTATGCAAATGCCAGGGGAAATGTGCACCTTCCTCTTCAATTTCCAAGCCTTGAACCTTACTCATTTTGCCTGGCATGCATGTTATTAATATCAGTTACACTCCTCATTCTTGCCATCTCTTCGAGTCCAAATTATTCAGAAAAGTGTTGCACACTTCTGGGTAAATGTTGGACCCTATCATGGCACTTTCCTGTCTTGCGGGGAACATTTACTACAATACTTGTATATTTGTTGTATTCAGTATGAGCTCGGTTATCCAAAGCCCACTGAACTGGATATTTTGGTTATCCAGCCAAAATTGCATCCGGCTATCTTTCTGCTAAACTCTACTATATCCGGACAGAAATCCATAAAACTGGGATTTTGGCTGATAATTGAGAGCATCGGGCCATACCATATTAATCCCATAAAGCAGTGGCTAAAGGAATGTGGTACAGGTGGTGTTGGGTTGATTGGTGTTGGGGTAGGGGTTGTCGGGGGATAGTCAGGAGGAACCGTTGAGGACATGAGAGACATATAGAAGTGCCTATGATAATTGTAAAACCAAAAATTATATTTAAATAATTCATTACAGTAAGAACTACAAAAAATAATATGTAATACTGTACAGTATAACAAATAAAGGTTGAAAACGTAGTTTCCTACTAACATTTTTAGTATTTTTATATATATACAGTACTGGCATGGATACCAGGACTAGAAAAAGCCTTGAAACTTTAAGAAACTATTTGATCAAAGAAGCAATTTGCAACTGGGCCAAAGTGTGGAGTGAAGGAATCGACTTTGAAGAATTCCTGGAAGAAAATCCTCATGGCTACAGTCAATGAAGAGGAAGAAGAAGAAATGAATTTTCAAGGATTTACAGATGAAATCCATGGAATGTTCAGAACTGCTGGTGAAAACCTAGAAAGACAGGATGCGGTTGAATGGCTACAGAGAGACACTGATGATCAAGGATATGATGTAATGAGCGAAGAAGAGATTCTGCAGCCCATTACTGGTGAGGTTGGTGAAGTAGAGGATGATAAAGATGGCAATGTGGAATCAACAGTACAGACAACTAAATACAGTTTGCTCATGTCTTCTGTTGAAGACATGAGCAAATTGTGCTAATCCAGAAGTTGGAAACATGTATCAGAACTTGAGGCGATCCAAAGACTTGCTCACAAGAGGCACAGGAGGCAAGCAAAACTTGATACCTTTGCATTAAAAAGAGCAAGCCAAGGCACTTCAACTGCTGAAGCCTCACAAGCAATCCAAGGACCTTCAACAAGTGAAGCCTCACCAGAAAGCCAAAAGCCTTCAACCAGTAATGATTAAGCCGCTGACAGTCAAAACTGGCCTTGCCAAGCTCATGTACAGTAATGTTAATGTTGTTAGGTTAGGTTATGTAAATTTTAAAGATCTACAGTTTAGTGGGCCAACCAGAGGCTTAGGGCCCCACACATGAATATCCCTGCATAAAAAAATTATGAATTATTTTTTTTTAATTTCTTTACTTTATAGTGTGAGTGTACACTCGCCTAGTTGTGCTTGTGGGGGTTGCGTTTGGCTCTTTGGTCCTGCCTCTCGACTGGTGTACAGATTCTGGAGCATATTGGGCTCTATCAAATCTACATTTGAAACTGTGTATGTAGTTTGTCTCCACCACATCACAGCCTGTGTATGTAATTACCTAAGTGTAGTTACAGGATGAGAGCTATGCTCATGGTGTCCCATTTTCCCAGCACTCTGTCATATGCCGCTTTGAAACTATTGACGGTCTTGGCCTCCACCATCTTCTCACCTAACTTGTTCCAACCGTCTGCCACTGTTTGCGAAAGTGAATTTTCTTATATTTCTTTGGCTTCTGTGTTAAGTGAAGAATTCTGAAAAAGAAAGGGATCTAGGGGTTTATCTAGATAGAAAACTGTCACCTGAGGACCACATTAAGAGCATTGTGCGAGGAGCCTATGCTACACTTTCTAACTTCAGAATTGCTTTAAATACATGGATGGAGAAATATTAAAGAAATTGTTCACGACTTTTGTTGGACCAAAGCTGGAATATGCAGCAGTTGTATGGGGTCCATATCTTAAGAACCACATCAACAAACTGGAAAAAGTGCAAAGACATGCCACTAAGTGGCTCCCAGAACTGAAGGACAAGAGCTACGAGGAAAGGTTAGAGGCATTAAATATGCAAAAACTAGAAGATAGAAGAAAAAGAGGCGATATGATCACTATGTACAAAATAGTAATAGGAATCGATAGAATTGATAGGGAAGAATTCCTGAGGCCGGAACTTCAAGAACAAGAGGTCATAGATTTAAACTAACGAAACAAAACTGCCAGAGAAATATAAGAAAATTCACTTTTGTAAACATAGTGGTAGACGGTTGGAACAAGTTAGGTGAGATGATGATGGAGGCCAAAGCTGTCAGTAATTTCAAAGCATTATACAGTACTGTATGACAGAGTGCTGGGTAGACGGGACACCACGAGCGTAGCTCTCATCCTGTAACTACACATAGGTAATTACATAATTTATAGGTTGTGTGTGGTCTATGTTCTCCTATTCCACATTCCATAACATGGCATATATTTACATTAAATTCCATTTGCCAAGTGATGCTCCATATACTTATTCTGTCCAGATCTTCTTGAAGGGCATGCCAATCATACAAGTTTCTTATCTTCCCTATTATCTTAGCACCATCAGCAAACATGTTCATATAATTCTGTATACTGCCCTCATTTTTCTGTCAGGCAGAAAATTTTTCATCCATGTTAGAAGCCTACCTGTCACTCCTCCAGTGTGTACCAGTTTCCAGAACAACCTCCTATGTGGAACTCTGTCGAAAGTCTTTTTAAGGTCCAGATAGATGCAATCAACCCAACCATCTCTTTCCTGTAAAATCTCAGTGGCTCGATCATAGAAACCGAGTAAATTCATTACATAGGATCTTCCAGATTGAAAACCATACTGTCTGTCTCTTATTATATCGTTTTCTCCAGGTGTTCTACCCATTTAGTTTAAATTATTTTTTCCAATATTTTGATTATTACACTCGTCAATGATACAGGTCTATAATTGAGAGGGTCTTCCATGCTGCCACTCGTGCAGATTGGAACTATGTTGGCCTTTTTCCACACATCAGCTACAATGCCTGTACACAAGGATGCCTCAAAAATCAGTTGAAGTGGAATGCTGAGCCAGGTGCACATTCTCTCAGAAACCATGGTGAAACTCCATCCTGGGGGGGAGGGATTCATATTATGTTGTGGTACAAAAAAATTGCAAATATACTCGTTTTTCTACAATTCTTCTAAGAATTCCTACTTATCAAATTCCTCCTTATCCATATATCTGGCTTATCTAGTAACAATTCTAGCTTGTCCGATGAGGCGGCCTTCGTGTGTAATCCGTATAAACAAGAGTAGTTAGTATTTTAGTGTTTGCTTCATAATCATGATGCATGTGTGTTATGTCTCACTTCTTGTGTGTGGCTGATTAATGGCTCACCTTAAACTGCTCATGCCTAGAGTGATTATTGCTAGGTGTTCAGTAGTGGTTGTCCTTACCCAGCCAAAGTTGCCTTCCCTGGTGGGTTTGAGTGACTGTTTGATAGGCTGGCTTCCGGTGGAAGGTGCCCCGCCCTTAGCAGTATTTGGATCTTTGACTCATCTGCAAGGCATTGTGGAAGGGAACAGTCTTTTTTTCTGTATGGGTAAAACAATGTGTTTGCATGCTCATTATATGGCATGTCACTCACACCCTTAACAACTGCCTATGCCTCTAGGCTGTTTTTTTTTTAAACTTTCAGAGAGTGGTCCATGCCTAGTGTTTCCTACTTGGTTTACCCTTTTGGACCCAGCAAGTCCTTTGTCGTTTTGTTGTGGTTTCTTGTGGATTTACCCTCTGATTCTGCCCTCGGTTTGAGTTTTAAGGCAGGCCATAAGTATTATTGTATTCCTTTGATCATCCATTACTACCTCCACTACACAGCCTATGGGTGGATTAAACCTTCCACACTGTGACCTGTAATGTTCGCCATCGTGGTGTCTTGTTACTGAATCGGCTACTGCCCCAGGGGGTGGGGTCTCCGTCTATAGGAATGGATGCCTGTGTTTTTTCTCTACTCTTTCGTTCCTCTCCTTCCCTTTTGTATACTCAGTACTGTAACACGATGCATAAACTATAATGAATATTGTATTGCATCTGTATTCTTAAGTGCATTCATACTTGAACATTTCATACTTGAACGTTTCATACTTGACCATTTTAACACAACATACAAATTATCCATAATAACTTAGCCAGAGTAAAGAGTATGAACATTAATTCACACTAGCCAGAGTTGGTGAAGAAATGTTTAATATAGTGTTGTACAGATGACTTAGATGTTAATAGATGCATCATTTGAAGCCTTGCACGTTTAATTTAATATTAGTGGGGGCAAGTTACAACATAACATTCAGTGCTGCTTTATTTTTATATATAATATATCCTTATTAGAATTTATGAAAATGCAGGATATATGTCAGTAGGGCCTAAATGATGACCTTATATTATTGTTATACTTATACAGCTTTTCAACAGCTTCCTACCAAGTTAGTTCTAAAATATTTTATATAATGATTCGTATTGGGGACATGACGAGGGAGAGGTAAACCTATTATAAGTATCAGTTACTCTTGAAAATATTGAATTCTTGTCTCTCTTTAAGTAGGGCCAAATAATTTGTGTTTAATTAGGTGATAAGTAATAAATGAAATAAATTGGCAGCATTTACATGTTGAGCTGCTAACTTTTAGGAGAGGATGTTTTATTATCTGTGTATGATGTATGAGAATTGAAGTTTAAAAAATTGGAATGTCTTGGATTATGGTTGAAGAATATGGTTGTGAATTGCTTTTTATCTTGCAGAATGGGTGCTCCGTCTGTGAGCTGGAGCTGGTGCAAAGTTATATTTCATAATGTTTTTATTGTAAAGTCTTGCACAGCCTTTTAAAGCAGATAAATTGCACAATAAATAGCACACTGACCTGCTCTAGAAGTGTTTGTGTGTTAATCCAAGTACAGTAGTTGTTGCTATAAGGTCATTGATCAGTTCTGTCAAACACTGTCTTGTTTCTACCTTTGATATTAATTTTTCCTTCTTAAAAATACATTTGAGTATCTAATATTACTGTACTATACTGCCTCCTTCCCTCCTCTTCTCCTTTTGTTCTTCCCTTCATATTCTACCTCTTCCTCTGTTCATTCCGTTTCCCCCTACTACCTCTTCTTTTGTTTCCTCATTCCTTCTTCCTCCTCCTCATTCCTCTTACATCCTCTGCTTGTTACTATGTTTTCATCTTAATGCCTTCTGTCTGTCCTCAGCCTCTTGTTAAATATTGTGTTAGTCTCTTATTAAAGCTTAGTTGTTTGTGTTAGGGCCAGGATACCGATGACACGTTTACTTGGTCAGCTGTCAGGTTCCTTACCTTAACCTGCTTGGTCATATGACATATTACTGATTGTGTCATAGTGGATAATAATACCTTTACAACTCGGTTACTTTTAGGTACTGCATTATAAAGTTTTAAAAATCAAAGGTCATTTATACAGTGCAGTATATTACTGTATATGAATGTGCTCTTTGTGTCATAGTTATAATATGCTGTATATACTTCTAGGTGGACAGCAGCACAAGCAGGAGTTAAGAAGGGGGATTCAATCATCAAAGTCAATGGGACAATAGTGTCGCAAATCAACCATAAGGAAGTGGTGCAGATTATTAAGTGCTGTAAGTTACTACTTGGATTTGTTCACCTTTATATGAATTTTGAATAATGCAATGAGTAGCCTACATAATATCATCCATAAAGTACAGATTATGTTTAAATTTAAATATGTGTATGCTCTAAGTATGTAATAGCAATGGATTCTTATTTCAATAAATTATTTGTAAACCATTTGTGTGCCTAGTATACCTGCATAAGTGACTTGTAAAGTGTCATTGCAATAATTCCATTACAATACAGTACTTTTGAAAAGCTAGAATTATGCAGTTCTTCCCTTGCTCAGAACATATATATTGGATGGTTGGTGAAGTATTCTGTAATGCTCAAGTATATTGTAGTGGCCCGATTTAGTAGGCTCCTCCCACCCTTTGTCCCCAGCCAATCATACTTCTTATCCCCCTCCCCCATACCTCCCTCATCTGCCCTCATCCTGGCACTCACTTGTACACCTTTTTTCATTGTGAGTAGATGTTACCATCTCTTCTTTTACTCTGAGGGCTTTTTCATAGGGCACTTGTGTATCAGGTAATAAGAATTTTTGTTAGGGGGGAGGAGAGGGGGGTTGAAAGCTGATTCAGATAGTTGCATTGCTCAGTTTTTGGCAATAATGTGCAGCGTATCTTTTTAACAAATGGGTGGCATAATTAATAGCTTCTTCATTGTAATGCACTTGCCAATGTTTATCCTTTCAGGTAAGAAAATAGAGGTACGGTTTATTTATTATTTTATGGTGAACTTTCTTCGCATTTCATCTGTATTGAATATGTTATAGACTATATTTATGAATGTTTACAGAGTATATGCTCATTGATAATGCAAAGGAAATGTTTGAAATGATCTCAATTTTTGAGCTATTAATTCTCTATACCATTGTGTTATACTGTTAAGAGCAAAAGGATTACACTATTGTAATCATTTTAAACCTGAAAGGGAGAAGAATTAACAAAATTACTTTGGTGTTCTTCCAGTGGAATACATTGTGCTAAATGCTTGGGGGGCATGTATTGCTTTACTGTTTTCCTTGCTAGCCTTAATTAAGAGCATCTTCTTATCTTGAGGTTATCTTGAGATGATTTTGGGGCTTTAGTGTCCCCGCGGCCCGGTCCTCGACCAGACCTCTACCCCCAGGAAGCCGCCCGTGACAGCTGACTAACACCTAGGTACTGTACCTATTTTACTGCTAGGTAACAGGGGCATAGGGTGAAAGAAATTCTGCCCATTGTTTCTCGCCGGCGCCCGGGATCGAACCCAGGACCACAGGATCACAAGTCCAGTGTGCTGTCTGCTCGGCCGACGGCTCTCGGTCGGTCGGCATATATGATGGTACAGGTTTATATGGTATAGCAGCATATATGATGTTCTGTCATTTGTTGTTTGCCTTGTCATATTTCTAATCTTCACACTCTTTGCTGCAATAAGGAGTTTTATTTCTTTCATCCTTTGGATTGTTCTCTCCATTTCTAAAAATGTTTCCTGCTTTTTGTCTGATTTCTGTTGGTTTGTACTTGGTTTGTTTAGTCGGGGGGTACATTGTGCTCTCTGTCCTGTTGCTGCTGTGCGACATTATTTGCATGCTATTCTCACTCCCCAAGCTGTAGCTCTGTCAATATCTTTGTTGGTACAGTGTTCCAAGATGAGGTTTTCTCAGGTTATCCTTCTGATCATTTGGTTAAGTTACAACTCTCAGGTTTAACCAGCCTAATGTGACTTGACTATTACTGCTTTATTTGCTATTTATCTGTAATATTTGGACTCGGGGTTTCTGGCAGTTTAAAAGCATGTTTGGCTACTCATACCTATCAAATTCTCCTTATCCCTGTGCAGCTCTTGGGTGTGTTAGCAGTTGCTAAGTTTTTCCTTTCCCAAGTCCTGGGGCTTTTCAGCCATCTCAAACCATAGGTCAGCCTCTTGTCTTTGTTTGCCTCTATTAATATTTTGTTTCAACCCAATGATGGTTTCCTCTTTTAAGGCACCAGGTTGGGGGTATGCTCTGGGGAACTATTGAAAGCTTGCCCAGAAATGAAGCATTGAATGTAATGAAATGTCTTTTACTGGATGGCCTCAGTAGCTCTCCATACCTACTCTTCTTTCCCATGGGGATCAGGTGTGTCTTGGGCATTGCATGAGAGCAAGGAACCAGGCCGGCTACACCCTGACCTAAATCCAAACTTCCCTTGGCCCCACAAGCACACTAGGTTCTGATCCTGGTGTTTTGTAGGTTTAAGTAATTTTATGGATGTCTCAAATGTCAGAGCCGTTGCAACATGGAGCTGCTAAAGCTGCCCAGAGAATGGGTTCCATCGCATTAACCCTTAAACTGTGCAAACCGTCATATGATGTGTGACATTGAAGGAGGTATAATTGCAAAAATATTCAAATTATGTAAAAATTACTAAAAAAAATGTTAAACAAATCTCCAACTTATTGGCTTCAGCTTCGTGAAACTTTCATCAAAATATTTTCAGAAATTGGTTTTAGACGAATATTTAAAAAAAAAAAGTTTTGTCGATAAAGAGAACAGCTCCTATTAACTGGAACTGATGGATAATGCAATAATAGAGATGCAAGCACCTGCCACACACACAAAGAAGAATAGTAGTAAGAAGTGTCCACAAAGTGGCTATACAGCTGGTGCTTTTATAACATTGGTGAATAATACATAACAACACAAATAATAATGAGTAGTTATGTTATTATCCTCTATTTTGTTATATATCATATAAATACTTTGCCCAATGTTATTATCAGTTACTCTCAACAATGTCCAAAAAATATTTTTTTAGGGGGATTTTTTTTTTTTTTAAGTTTTTAGTTTTTTTTTTCTCCTTTGTTTATTATTTGAGTTTGAAAAAAAACCGAGTTCAGTGTCACACATCATATGACATTTTGCGCAGTTTAAGGGTTAAATACTTGTTGTGTCCATTTCATATACAGAATTACACAGTTACAATGATTTTTCTCCTGAGTAGTGTTATTTCCTAATTGTTTGTAACTGAAAAATATTGAAAATGGTTCTCTCTCTCTCTCTTTTTTTTTCTTTCCTTCTCACCTCTCACTTTGATTTTGTGACCAGGACAGTTTTTAAAATTTACTTATGTCCAATTAGAAAATTTGTATCATTTTTGTATTTGTATCTTTTACATTTTTGTTGATGTCTTTGCTGTCCCAAAAGCAAAGATAGCAAGGAAATTTGGTAAAATCACCTTAAAGATCCAATTTTTTTAAATCTATGATGGTCTTCCAGCCGTCCTCCTCATACTTCAAGGCGCCCAGCAAGGTCTTGGTGCTGTTGTAATACCCTTTGAGGTGCACCAAGTGAGCCAGGGGGAAGAGGTGGGGTACTTGTTCCTATTATGGGATTACTGTTCTCCAAGTTTACTCGGCACTGAATTTATCCGGAATGTTTTAGAAAATAGATAAATTTCAGAATATCACTGTCCTAGTCACAAAAGCAAACTGTGTAGGGAATAATAGCCATTTTCTATACTTTGGAGGCATAAGGAATAAGTAAATAACACTACATAGGAATAAAATATAAAATTGTTAGTGTTATTGATGTAGTTTTGCCTTGTTTACTTAATTGCCTAAGCGTTTGTGAATTCTTTGTTATTACTGTGTTATAATTATGATAATGACATTTTCATGCAGAGGTCTACCATTTACAAGACTGTGGCTAATTGCATGTTGCAGTTAATTTTGTCTGCAATTACATTTACCTGCAATTTTGCAATGTAATATTTATTAGGTACAGCACTTTTGTGTGTATCAACAAATATTTTTACTAAAATAAGCAGTCACAAATGCATGATTTATTTATATTTTAAGGGTTTGCATGGCTTATGGTTTTTATACTAATGCTGTGTTGTTTGTCTTTTGTCACATTCACTCTACATGGTAAGTACAGAGACTGAATCATTTCTTAGACACAAGTTTGTGCCTGGTACAGTACTGTACAGTATCTTCAACACCTGTTTACATCTTCTTCTCATTGCTATATATGGATTTTTGCAGGCAAATCTTTTTTTGTGCTGTATTCTGCATTCTCTCTTTGAGGTTTGGTGGACATGCTGTATTTAATTTATAGTACAGTATATTGATATTTAGGACTAATTTGAATAGCATGCCACTTTCATATACTATTGATGCATAAAATCTAAATTTGTATTGCATTGTGCTGTAGTGTGAAGTATTTTCTTATTTAGTTTCATGCATCATTGTTATCTACCCTTACACCTTAAGAGGTACTGGTACTGTATATATATTGTGGTGGGTGTGGGTTACCACCTCACACTATTCAGATATTTTGCCATGTAAAAAAGTATGAACTTTTAATTATTTTGTGCACACTGGTAAGTAGCCGGGTGGGGGACATTGTTAAGTCCGTGGACGCATCAGTATGCAGACTGCTGACTGGTCATGATGGTGCGAGGGCTCTGGTGTTCAGATTAAATGACTTTTATATTTGCTTTTCACTTTAATATACACAATGTGTGGAATAACTTGATTTATGCATGCATAATTGCACGTGAATTAAATTAAACAGTTTAACAGTAGGGTAAAACTGACCTGTCTCACGACGGTCTAAACCCAGCTCACGTTCCCTATTGGTGGGTGAACAATCCAACGCTTGGTGAATTCTGCTTCACAATGATAGGAAGAGCCGACATCGAAGGATCAAAAAGCGATGTCGCTATGAACGCTTGGCCGCATTCCTGGCACAGCTCAAAGACTCTTTAAGTGTCATGCAACCTGCTCCTTTGATGCTGGTCTGTCTGGGAATGTTGTTCAAAAAAAGATTTAAACACTGGTGAGATAGACCAAATTGGGATTGGAGGATGATTGCATGTTTGTTACAAGATAATTTCATCATTATTAAGCAATTAAAATGATAGAATTTTGAAATGGGTTATGGTTAACTCCATTACATTCATATAGATTTTTTATAAACCATATTTACACAATTTGTATAAAAATTCTGAGATAGTAACTAAAATCAACATAAGATAACCACAAGGATTTCTACGAAGATCAGTATTTGACGACTGATCAAATACATTACTACACTTTATTGGTTACAATGCTGTACCACCCATTTCTTTGCCATTATCATTTATCAGACCTGGTTAATTTTTCAGTGGTTCAGTCTTCTCCCTAATTTTTTATAAATATCTCAATGAACTCTTCAGGATTTGTCTTTGCCTGCTGTGCCATACATTGTAATTTTCTTTCTTCTTGCTATTTTAATAAATTGCTTCAAATTAACTTTCTCATTCTTAATCCTGTTGTACTGTATATGACTGCTGATTGTTGGGGACATGAAGCTTGTTTAAAATTGTCGAGGTCTATACAAGATCTACCTACCTTCCCCAGTCACCTCACTCATACACTACTAGGTGAACACAGGCATATGGTCACCTTCTCTCTCATGTGGTGTGATGTTTCTTCTCTTATTGCCAAATGACTGCAGACGTTGGGCCTAAATTCTTGTTTTGGAGGTTAAATGTCCAGATGAACTTACCAGGATGTAGAAATATTTCTTTGTGGAGCATTTTGGAAAAAGTTGCCTTTAGTAGTGAAGCGCACTTTTTCCTGGGGCGAGTGCTGCTACCTTTTGCAGCCATAGGAGTGAGCTTTTTGGTAACAAAAATTAAGTACAGTACCTGTACATCAAAAGTATCAATATTAAAAGTAACTAAAGTAAACTCATTTGACATGTTATTTTACATACTACAATACTGCACATAAATACAGTTAATACTTTCTCGATTCATTACTCAGTTCTTCAGTTTTTGTATTTTAAATGTTATAATTTCTTAATGTGAAGCATACATTATATAATGCTCAAAAGTATAATGCATCTTGATTACACTTCAAAAATGTATTCAATAATTAATCTGTTTCATTTATACAATTCATTTGTGTGTCACTCCTTGGAATTGGCAATGGCTAAATCAGCATTTATTAAATTCACAACCATGTGGATATATCATATTCTGTACTCTGAAAATTTCTTCTCAACATTGTTATAGCCTGAACAATCATTTTACAAATCTGTTTTCAATGAGCTGTCTCTGTTTTATATTAATTTGTTCTGGTTGTTGCAGGACCTTTAAATTTTATTGGACTTATTATTTCAGGGGTCATTAACAAGGGATGCCAGCCAAGAAGGACAATTTCTAATGTCATCCAAAATGTTGGGCAGGGAATGAGTGTGTTGATTCCAGACAAGTTCAGGACCATATATTTCTTGATGGGGTCTTACTTCATCACAGGTAAAAGCTTGGGCTGCATCAAGAGAGAACGGATAACTCCTAATTTTCGTTCTCCAGTATTTTCTGGAGGTGTTAGAGGAGGAGGAGGAGGAGGAGGAGGAGGAGAGGGAGATGGCTGGCCCAAGCCCACAGCCCTCTGAGAAGGGCAGTATGACCAAGTTAAAGCCAAGCTACAGGAAAAGTATCTGGTAACTGCCAAGAATATCACATATGCTGACTGAAAGGTCAAAATATAACCCACAACCATATTATCAGTGGAGGTTTTCATTAAAGTGGAGACAATTCAGAAACTCGAGTAAAAATTTTTTTTCAAAGTTTTTGCCTCTGAAAAAAATATATTGAGGTAGAAAGTAGAGATGCAGCATGTGAATGGGCAGCCTGGAACACAGGGACACTACTCTGCTGCAGTCTAAGGCATCTTCAGGAAAGAGAGTAGAAAAGTGTGAAATTGAGCAACAAGAACAATCAACCAGAAGAAATGACTGGAACCAGCTTGTCTGCAGGCAAGACTAGCTGCAAATATGTCAACAACAGTGTTACAACAAACTAAAATGAATATCTTGAACAAGGTCTCACTCACTCCAACTACAAACACAAAGCCAGGCACCTGAGAAATGATAGGGAACATGGCCAATTCCACTTGCCACTGCCCTGTAAAGAGCTCCTGGTAGCATAAAATTCTATTGTGATATCTGCGAAGTTAGAAGATCTCTAAAAACTAGTTGTTGAGAGATTCTGCAGTAAGTGCAAAACCTGGGCCCATAGCTGCCAGGGTGCCACCTACTGAGAAATAATAAAGGCATAAAGTGTGCTATTTACCCTCTCAGCAAATACAGTATTTATTTTTTTAAACTCTTCAAAAAGGATTATATTTATATTTCTAATTGGAAAATTATCTGCTCTTTCTATGTACAATATGCAATTTATAATCCTCAAAATGAAACAAAAATTGAGAAAAATAACTCGACTCGATATCACATCATAAGTGTTCCAAATGCATATACAGTACCATGCTGTATAATTATTAGTACAGGAAGTAAGTCTTTATTAAGGAATTTTGTGCATTTTTGGTGCAAAATAGAAGAAAATTATATGGTTTTCCCAACTTGTGTATTGTTTTCTATTCTTATTATATTTTTAATAAGAAATGAAACTGCTCATTCCATACGTACTGTATCATGAAATATTAACCTGTGATGAGCAAGAACATAGTTCTTCAGTATGATCAGTGAGTTTTACTAAATGCCTCTGAATAATTGTTTCTATAGCTTGTGATATTTATCCAGAAATCTCACCTTCAAGAAATTTTTTTAGGGCTCATTACTTTCTGGCATATAACAGCAAGTGAGGAATGTATCATCTGTTGCAGTCTATGTAACTGTCAGAAATAACTTGTTCTTGTTCAAAACTTGTTCGCCGTTATGAACACTGCAATGGTTAATGGAAATGTGAATCGAGCATTCTTTTTCTTTAATCAAAATGTAAAAAATAAGAGAGCAAAAAGAAAATCAATATAGGGAAAAAAAGTGTACAGTATTACTTTATATATTTTTGCAACAACAGTACTTAAAATTCCTTGGGGAGTAGACTTATTTCTTGGCTTTCTGATGAATATTTCTGTACAGTATTAGGAACACACGCATGGCCTGGTATCGAGTTACTTGGACTGCTGTTATTATTGCATCGCATCAAGTTTACTTAAAATCATGTTCAGCTTTTTTGTATACGCAATATTTTTTTCTGATTTTTTTAAGACCTTGATGAGGGGGAAGGGGAGGGGGGAAGAAATACAGAGATTGCTGGTTATGATTATTTATTATGTATGTAATAGTGAATGGAACTTGGGAACACACACATGGTATCAAATTATTTGGTATCATAATGGCCTGGTATCAAGTTATTTGGATCATAATGTATTATCTATCAGGAAATGGAAACTTTTAATGATTTGTGTTTTTTCACAATTACAAAACATTTTGTTTATGGTTCAACTGGAAATATCTTCTCAATTTCTTACTATAAAAGAAATTTTGTTAGCCCTGTCCAGATCAAAGAAAGTTTGGGTCCTAATCAAAAGTCCTGCAGCTAAGGGGTTAATAAACTATATATATATTTTTTATAATGTTCAGCAGTCAAAAATTTTTTTGTCTATTTTATAATTGTAAAATGCATAAGAATTTTAATTTAATGACTTGGTAGCAGGCCCTAAGTGTTCAGAAAGAATAGAATATCATAAAAGCAACCAGTAAGCAAATTAAAAATAAATTGCCCTGCCTTTGTTTCTCTTTAATATTTTTGTTTTTGTAAATTACGTTTTTAATGAGAAAATTGCTTATTTACAGATTTGGCATTACAAATAATTATAACAAAATTGTAAGGGTGAAATACAGTAATGTATAAAAATTTATTTTTGTATTTATGTTACCTTCATTCGCTAATGAAAATAAATAGCCTAACACTACTACTATCGGGCCAAAAGTATTCCTACATCATTTACCATTATCAGGAATATAAATCGATGACAAATACATTTTGATCTCTCTCTTGCCACATCATTTATTTCCTAATCCACAACCATCCACATAATTCTGGCACTCCTTTTGATACGTGAGTAAATATTGGCATTCATTAATTGTTAGAAGTCATGGAAAAACATTTCAATTTATATTCACAGTATACCAAAAGCAATTATCACTATGCTTGTAAATTGGTTCCAATATGAAAACAGTAATTATGTTTTCATTGGAATCTCAAATATCTAGAGCATTTTTCCCAAATTCCTGATATTGAGAAATAATTTTTTTTCTAAATTATATTAAACACCGTTTAAATATACACATGAATTTTAATATTGAAATATTGATGCAGTAACTTTATACAGCAGATTGTTTTACTTACCTTTTTGTTCTTTGCCTTATTATCCCTGAAACCCACTGGTAACAAAATCAGTTAGTGACTAGAGCATTCATCGAATGCTGGAACTGTTATAGTTACGTTAACACTAATTTACTGCACTTACCAGTAAAGGCAATGTACAGTACAGGTGTAAATTACAAATTATGTTCAAAATAAAAGATACTTTAGAGAGTAATCAGGATAACCCAAAACTGGCAGATGGTCCTGTCAAGCCACTAACTGCTGGAGAGGGGCCTTTGAAACCTGATTCTACTAGTTGTGTGAGTTGAGTGTAGGAAGTACAGTATGTGCAGGCACTGGGGAGAGTGTTTGTAATGACCCGAGCCTTGCTGCCTTACCAACAATTAACGTTTTGAGTCCGAGTCATCTGCACAGTGTTTGTCAAGACTTTATCTTTACTTCTCCTTCATCCTGGCCCATTTTTTTAGTTTGCTAGCCAAGATTTCAGAAGTCATACCTCTTCACACCAGGCCCATTTTATCTGCATTATAAATATAAAAAAATCTTATGCTCTGCTGAAGCCTACAGTTTTATTTTAAATGGCTCTTCACAGTACATAGTGCTCTATTTCTCTCCATAAATCACTTTTATTCAATTTTTTTTTTTAATTTTTGAAGCCACTCAAAACTCAAATACGAGTTCTTAATCTGTAAGCTATGATCAAATGTGATGGCAGCGTTATTGATTTGTTGAAATCAGCCAGGATAATACTATGTTACCTCTTCAACCAATTGTAAGCTGCCTCATCTAAGTTGTCATGTTTTGAGGCATTGACCATTATCTTCTTTGAATCTCTACTACCAGAACTCGGTGAACTTTATAATCTTACTTCACTGCCTTTTAATACCAGAAATAGTGCTAATGCCAATGTCAAACTTGTTGTCAGTCTCTGCACTTCCCAGCCACAATCACATTTCTACAACAAATCGGCCTCCTTGTCCTTAGAAATTTAGTCTGATATTTGGCTCCTCCACCTTAACTACTCTCGCTGAAAGACATAGTTTCTAAAATCCAAAAATATAAGAAATCTGTAGTGGGATTGTCCCCAACCATTTCAGGCTTTAGATGCTTCATTTAAATGGTGCTCAAGTATAGCTGTTAATTCAGTAATGGGGAATGTAAATTATAGTTTTATCTGTTTTAAGTGTGTTTAGTGTGAATCTTCACTTAGTACAATGTGGCTGCTGTATGTCTGAGTAGTTGTAGAATATCTGATATATCTTGTGTTTAGTGTCTTGGTCTCTGAATAATTAGTACTTTCTTAATCATTACTAATTGTTTTTTTTCATATTGTGTTTCTTGACACTAGCTTGCCTTTAGATGAGATGCCTCATTGCATGAAAGTGATATTTTGACACAGTATCTGTAAATTAAGAATAGTATTTAATTAATATTTATTAACCGGTCAAATATATATAGAAAAAAGTACCTTCTAATAAAGCAACAAAAGGTAAATTTTTATATAACTTAATTTATGAATAGCTCTCTAATAATTTAGATGTCTTATAATAAGTGAGTGATAAGACAGATTACTGAAAAATAGCTTAGAGTTGTTTATTGAAAAATTATTTTTGAAAAAATAGTTTAAAAGTAGTTTGTAAAATGTTACATTAAAAAAATAAACAATAGAAAATGGCTTGCATCTCTTGGCTGAAACTGAACATTATAGAAAGCAAATCTTTTGTTAGCTTTGTAGATGTTTGTCTTGATTCTATGTTAGAAGCAAGTGTAACTGTCCCTTGTAGTGCTTAGGTAAATTTGTATTCTCTTGAAAGCTTTGATTTACCACCAACCTAAGGGCAAAAGAGAGAGAGAGAGATCCTATCTATAGTATAGTAACTTTACCATCATTTCTAAGGAAAGAGGTATGTTGTCTCTGCATTGTAACTTTGCAACCACCGTTTTCACATTGGTCTGTATCGAAATGTTACTCTTGTCATAGAGTGTAGAATTTACAATCTAAGTATCATTTTGAAACTTTTGTGAGGTAAAAATTGCACATTAATGCCATAGATAAGTTTGTAAAAGCTTCTTAGTGCATTTCCTATTGGGGGATGCCCAATTCTCTTTCTACATACTGCTGTACTATATCTTGTACAACTGTGTAGGATGTACAAAGCCAAGTAATATACATTATGGCAACATGAGAAAAATCTCCCCAATCTTTAGGTATCATGTATGGTAATAAACATTTCATTATCCTGGCCTGTTGTACTTTGATGATTGTTTATTATAATAAATTTGGTGTTAAGCAAATACAGTATGAGTGACTTAAAGCTTTGTTGTAGTACAGTGTTGTGGGTATCTCATCACATTTTAGGATTGTATGGGAAAGGATATTTTGAGAATATGATAATCTTGGTTGAGTAATTAATAAGTTTTGCTTTATCCACAGCATCCCAGTTTGTGAAACTGACATTGCAAAGTTGTCCTGAAGGTGAGGTGACGAATATAGCATCACCCCAGGATCCTTCACACCGGCCCTTGCCCCCTACACCCACACAGTCCAAGTCAAACGATCGTATTACTGCACCATTACCTGTAAATGTAAGTGCATGATCTTCTGATGTTCATGGCTCCTACCGATTTTCTCATCTTCCAATGTTATTTTACAAACAAAGCCTCCAGTCTGTATGTGCATGGACTTTCTTCATATTTAATTTGTTGAATTTTTGTTGTGATCACTTTTTAAATTTATTTATTTATATATACAAGAGTTCCTACATTGTTGTACAGCCACTAGCATGCGTTGCGTTTTGGGAAAGTCCTTAATCCTATGTTCCTCCGAATACGACCCCGCCAAATCATTTAACAGCCTTTTCAAATACAGTACATAAAGCTTGGCAATAAGTTTTTAAAGATTAAAGGGAAATATTGCAGAATAAAAATTTGAATATATTATTATTATTATTATTATTATTATTTGATTTTTGTATCAAAAGTTTTCCTTCATTATAATATTAGTATTGTAATCATATCATGTAAAGAAACTACTCATGATTCAATTAAAAAATATAGTTCCATTGATATCAATCTGCTTTCTTCAACAGACACAGGTACAAAATCAGATGGAGGTAAATAAGGGGAAAATTTTGACAAAGTACCTGGAAAAGCAACGGCGAGTAAGAGATACTATTATGGTAGAGCTTCAGAGAGGTCCCTCTAAGGTTAGTCACATACACAAGTAAGTCACCATAACGATGACTGGAGCAGCAAACATGTTATTGTAGTGGAGAATGACAATTGTGTTACATTTCTTGTTAATGTAAATTCTTAAGTATTGCATGTATGTATCAGCATGTTTAGTATGTTGTTGCTACTGTAGAGCAACTGGCCTCAGTTGCCTGGGGAAGCTTAGATGGTTCGTAAGATTGGCTACACTCGGTGCAACACTTCTTGCTGGTCTGCGTGGTTTATCTTCAACTTTATTGTTTAACTTAAAACTGCTTTTCCATTTCTTATATTTTAAATTTTCCAGTTTTTACTATTTTTCCCATTTGATTGTGTTAGTTGAAAAAAAAACAATATTTTGCACCAATTATTGCTTTTTAATAAAAGTACAGAGGTCTATACCACCAGTTCACAACCCGGGTTCAATTCCTGGGCAGGACAGATGGTCGGGCATAATTCTTTTCACCTGATGTCTCTGTTCATCTAGTAGTAAATAAGAATCTGAGCATTAATATTATTATGGGGTTGCATTCTTGAAGGTCATTCTAGGTCATGACTAGTCATTGACTTCAATCATTGACTAGGAAGGGAACCTCGATGAGCCT
Organism: Procambarus virginalis; assembly: GCA_020271785.1. NCBI lineage: Eukaryota > Metazoa > Arthropoda > Malacostraca > Decapoda > Cambaridae > Procambarus > Procambarus virginalis. The sequence goes on from WNGS01169498.1 coordinate 45,338,660, forward strand.
AAAATACAGGCTACCCGTCCTCACTAACAGGAAACAAGATGTTAGGGATAAACCAGCCTTTTTAAATTTTTTTGGGCTAATATTTCAAGTGCTTATTTATGAATATTTTTGCACATTAGTGCATTTGAAATGTTTATGAGAGGCACGGTATTTCACAAATTCCGAACCTTCCCCTCCAAAATATGGAGTTTACAGAGGACAAATCATCGAAGGAAAATATATAATTAATATGATGATTACTAATGTTGCTAATGGACGGATGAAAAAAAAAGAACTATACACTGTATGTATACTATATCTATTATTTTATTCTGAAACTAAAACGTAAAGAAATGTATAATTTTTGACATTTCTCGATTTCAGATATTTTAACATAATTCTCATCTGCTATAACACCCGGGGACATTGTGCATGTTCTTCATAGCCTCTGACTTTTGTGCCATTGGTACAACTTTCTGATGAATGTGTTCACCAATATTTCTTCTTACTTCCATTTTTTATCTTAGTTCTGGCAATNAAATTATGTGGGGAAAAAAAAAGATATACGGGGCAGTTCTGGATAGAAAACTGTCATCAAATAGCCAGAAAATGCATTGTACGAAAGCTACACTTATGTTGGCAAATTTCAGAATTACGTTTTAATAATTCTGAAATTTGGACAGAAAAATAATAAAGAAACTTTATGACATTTGCTAGACTGAAATTAGAATATCCAGCAGTTGTGTGATGTCCATATCTTAAGATGTCAATAAACTATAAAGGATGCAAAGATATGCTACTTAATGGCTTCTGGAACTAAAAACAAAAGCTATGAGAAGAGACTATCTGACACATTAAATATGCAAAGGTGGAAGATAGAAGAAAAGGAGGCGATACAAAATAGCAATGGGAATCTAGACAGCTGACTAGGAGGCATTTTTAAACCTATAGTTTAAGAATAAGAGGCTACTGATTCAAGCAAAGGAAACAGAGGTGTTAATCAAATTCATGAATGTTTTCTTTTTGAGAACAGAATTATAGATGGTTGGAACAATTCAAGCGAGGTGGTGATGGTGGATGGCAAACCATCAGTAGTTTCAGAGCAACACCCAACAAAGATACAAGCTTCTGGTGTTAATGGTGAGATAATATGAACAGCATAGTCAGTGGCATATGAGAAGTTGGCAAACATAAGACCAACATTTAAGAATCTAACCAAGGAGATTTTTAAGTCTATATATATTGCCTAGTCAAGACCATTACTGGAAAATGGAGCACCAGCATGAAAGCCACACCTCGTGAAGCAAAATAAGAACGTCATGAGATGTAATTAACCACTAGCATAGAATTAGTGTGGGGCCAGAATGGATGACTCAGAAGTCGTATGCTGTATATACAAGGATACTCACTCTGATCTGTCACTCAAAATTCCCCAGTTTCCAAGTAAGAAATCTTAAAGCCGAGTTAAATAAAACAGACAAACCTGTCCAAGTTGGCTTTGTAATTTGGTTACAGCATGTTATTTGCCCTCCAGCATAATTGGGGCCTCCTTCACAGTGGTGCTGCTACCTAGCATGAGAACCAGCAGCTAGTTTCAAGCTTCTCACTAATATTAATCCATTGTGAATATCAACTAGGGTGCTTAGCTGACTCGAACCCATGACCAACGGACTGCCAGCCGCCACCTCTACCACTGTGAGGCAGCAGCTGGCAGTTTGTTGGTCATGGATTCGAGTCACCTAAGAGCTTCAGTTGATATTCGTATCAATATATATATCACTACACACAGAGATCACACTAACGTGATGCATCAAATGAACAAATCCACAAGGGCCGTGACGAGGATTCGAACCTGCATCGAATCCTCGCCCGAATGATGTAAGGGCGAAGAGGGAGAACGGCCTATTGACATAGCTCAGGTGCAGGGGACGTTGTGTAAAATCCTGGTTTGTGCCTCGGAGAGGCTACAGGATCCTGTAAGTTCAGTAGAACTTCGGTTTCAACTTTTTTACTCTGTCTTAGCTCAGTCGATTAAGGCAGTGTCTGAGATACTCCCGGACGCAGGTTCGAATCCTCGTCACGGTCCTTGTGGATTTGTTCAATATATATATATCACGTTAGTTAGATTTTTCTCTAACTATTGAGGGGGGGGGAGGGAGTAAAATTCTCTAGTCTTATCTGAATTTAACCAAATTTACTTAAGGACCACTAACACTCTAGTGGCCTCCACAAGGGCAGGAAGCCGGCAACTTGTCAAAGGTCCCCCATTTGCCCTGATGATTTTTTAAACTAGATTTTAAAATTCAGCTGTGTTTTGGCATTTACAGCTTTGGTGGGCAGGCAATTCCATGGGTTTATAACCCTATGGGTGAAAAGGCATCTCCTGTTTTCTGTCTTAAATTGTGCTTTTTAGCAGCTGGAAACTGTTGCCTCTTGTTTGTGTCATATCTGACCTTATGAAGACGTTGTCTGGATCAATATCCTCTGTTCAATACTTTATCCTGACCAGTTGGACCTATTCTCTAGCATTGCCTAGATCAATAGTGGTCCCTAGACCACTATGATGATCTAAGTTTTCCTGAGTAAGTGTTAATTATTGCATTCCAAGCAGACCACAGTCTCTCAAGGCAACAGAATAATGTAATTCAGAAAACATCCCAAAATGAACATCTTAACAAAATCTCTCAATATGTTGAAAATTTTGTAAATTATTCATCAGTAAAATTTACCTTGTATTTAAGTAGTCAGTTGACAAAACTTTCACAACAAATTCATTAAGATCAATTTGCAGTGAAGGTGCTTGAGGTATTGTTAAAAGTGGTATAGGTCCCTCAATTTCAGAAAATTCTGCCAGGAGTATAATATCCTGACATGCAGGTGCTGGTGACCATGGCTGAAATTAAATTAAGTATTCATAAATATTTTTTTTCTTTTCTCTAGTAAGCAAATAATTTTGCAAATATTCCCCTCTGTGACTATCAGGGAATACAAAAAATTGGTACAGATTTAAACGTTCAATGTCAATATTCCACAGCATAGAGATTCTTTCAATAAATGGCAATTCTGGACTAGTAGGAACTTATAGATTTAGGCTAACAAATGCTCTTTTCAAGTAAAAACTGCACTACTGCCAACAACTGTAAAACCTGCTACTGTAACTCACTCTAAATGTTGTTGGTGGAATAGTAGACCGAACATCAAGTCCACGAGGAAGATTCAGGGGCCCAGAAGCAAATGATGTATTTGGAAGAAACCCAGTATCCCCCTGCCATTTTGCCATTACGCTATATGCTGTAAATAGATATTGAATTGCAGTACTTATATACAAGCACACATCCATGAACAAACATACACATTGATATAACGAGGGTGAACAATGTCCATGTGAACAAATTTTGACAATTTTTTATGAAGATACAGTAGTTCTATTAGCAAAATGTTTATATACATACCAATCAATAACACAGTAATAATAATCAATTTTTACTTAAAAATATGTATACAAAAAACATGATACAGTGGTTGAATAGAATTTCAATGAATTGAGTTTCAAGCCCAACTTACAAAAATTAAGTTAAATTATTGAAAGTTTTAAACATTTAATGAGGCAAATACTTAATACTAAATAAGAACTAAATTAACATATATGAATTGTTAAAGAAATTAGTAAAATGATATTCAATAACTAGGCAATATTTTATTATATCAGACTATTTAGTATTTCAAATTTACAGCAACAGCAAAACACAAAAAGTTTTACTTTTAGATGAGGAAATGCAGGCAAAATTTATTACATAATGTTAATTAGATATTTATTATTTTCTCTTTTAAACTTTTTAAAAAGAGATGTACAGGTTTTTATCAAATTTTGGAGGTCATTCCATACGTTTGGATCTATAACTTACTTTTGATCTTTAATTTAATTTTGGATCTTAATTTAATTTTGGATCATTAATTTAAATTTGGATTTTTTAATTAATTTAATTAAAAAAAATCTGGTTTGGTCAAGTCACACTCTAGAAATATAAATAGACAACAAATTTCTACTACCTCTATTTCTACAGCTACTATAAATGTAAACATTTACCTTGCTTTAATCTACATAAGGAACTCATAAATACTCAAAGCTTAAGAAATTTGCACTCGTTAACAATTAGTTTCCTGTATTTATCCGAGGGCCACCACCTCTAGTGGCCTCGGCGGGGATAAAACGCCTCTTGCTTGTAATAGGTCCCCCTCCATTATTCCATTGGTTGTTTACCCAGCAGTAACTTTGTTATAATTGTCAGTTTTCTACTATATACAAGTACTGTAAATCCCAAGAAGACTTACTAGTGCCACCCTGGATGAGATAACGGCACCACAGTTTATGTGACTCTTATTATGGTATTTTGTGTTGCTGCTGCTTGTTGTCTAAGGTGTTGAAGGGAGGTTGAAGAATATTCTTTTCGATAGGCGCGGTTTGCATGGAGGTTTTCTCCTCCCCTCTGATAGCACAAGTGGTGATAGCTACAATGTTTACATCACGCGGTGGTCGCTTACAGGTCTGATCACCACAACAACAACTTGTTTACGGACTAAAGTGCACCTTGGTCATGTACAAAAATACAAATACAAATATTTATTCAGGTAAAGTACATACATACAAGGTGAAATACAAAAGTTGATGGATTTATAGATAGAGCTAGTACATACAATGCCTAAAGCCACTATTACGCAAAGCGTTTCGGGCAGGAAAAACACTAAGACTAAAACATAATACTAATTGAGATTAAAGTATAAATTGTGTTGAGAAAAAATAAGAAAATTAAATAACTTGCTCAAGAGTATCGTTGCATTGAACAAATTTTGTAACAAGCTCATCAAGACTAACTTTCTTAGCTAAATGAATTTTGGGGTTCAGTCCCTGAGTTCTCTTGTTGAATCACTTGTGATATAAAAGATTATCGATGTGTATATATATATTTGTGTAAATAAATTATTATTATTATTATTTGTTTACAACTTTACACAGGACTCACAACTGATGACGTTCGAAAATTTATCGAAAAGTGCTTCGCTGACGAGTTTTGTTCGAACCACAACGCAGTAATAACAGCCCAGCCCGTCCTCCAAACAAAGACAAAAAGTTTATTTATTTATTATTTTTATTTATTTATTTATTTATTTATTTATTTATTTATTTATTTATATATAAGAACGTACATTGGGGGTTAAGAGAGTACATAGTAATGATGAGTTTACATTCCTGTAAAGCCACTAGCGCGCATAGCGTTTCGGGCAAAAAGTGATTCCATGCACCCGTCAAACCCACTGTTTATGAATGAAAAACGGTTTACACACGACTCACAACTGATTTCGTTCGAACACTTCTGGAACACTGGTAATCCTCTTGAATTTGGTCTCATCATGGAGGATTTCTTTTGATGAGAAAGAAGGCTGCGGTTTTATCGGCTCTCCGGATTGTGATGTTGCTGGGCTGCTTCTTTGTGTTTATTATCTAGGGGTGTTACTCTTGTAGTCTTCCCTTGGGCAGACACGTATACGCAGACGTATCAGCCATGGGGGGCCCTAAGAGGCGTACTCTTTGTTAACTTCTATATGAGAACACTATATCAGATACCATCATCAAAACCACAGGGAAGCCTTGCGTCTACTACAGATACATTGATGATATATTTATTCGTATGTGTGAAAGATCTCCAAGAATTGTCGCGATTAAAGGATCTACTTACCCGAAACTCAGTGCTTAACTTTACCCATGAACGAGGCATCGACGGAACACTCCCTTTCTTCGATGTCTACGTGAGAACCAAAGACAGCACCGATGATTGATGAAGATTAAGCCTCCCAAAAGGTGGCACGGGCAAGTATAGCCCGTAAGTGGTGGCCCTTTTGAGCCATTACCAGTATCAATAGATGATACTGGAGATCTGTGGAGGTGCGACTGCACCCTGCGTGACGGGAGATGTCTCCCCCTGAAAAGAAAAAAAGACATCTTTACCACACAAGTTTATACTAAATCCACCAACATTGGATGGTCACTCCGAATGCCCAGATAGATATAAGACGCATTTATATGCAGAGCCCTTACTCATTGTTCCGACTGGAATAAAATACACAAGGAATTGGAAAGAGCCTTCAAGTATTCATAATCAACGGGTACACGAATAAAGAAGTCAACACCCATATCAGAAGATATTTAGAAAAATTGTATAATAACAACAACCGCAACAGCAAACAACCCCTCCCATAAAACTCTATTACAAATCCACTATGAGCACATGTAATGAGAGAATTTAGCCATTTTGTGTAACAAATTATCTGTGTAACAAATATTTTTAATTATCATAATCGACGAATTCATATTTGGGCAACCCGTCCTTGACTCAAGTCCATTACATCCAACGGTCGCCCCCCACAGACGCATTCAGAAATTTGTACATGTTGTTCATTCAAAACAGGAATTTTCTCAAATATATATTATATTATAATATATTAGCATATTGTGCATATATAGGCATAGTTTGGTTAGGTTAGGTGTTTAGGCTCATTTATTATGCACTCCATACCCATCTTGTGGGTGTTTAGGTTCTGTTGGGGATTATTTGTATTTGTAGTACGTGGGTGAAGCTTATTTACAGCTGTGTGATTCAAACAAAATTCGTCAGTGAGGCACTTGTTCCGGAATAGTTCGAACGAAATCGTCGTGAGTCGTGTGTGTGTAACCCGTATTTCATTCATAAACAGGGTTTGGCGGTGCATGGAATCACTTTTGGGTTTTGTTTGGAGGACGGGNTGGCAAACATAAGACCAACAATTAAGAATCTAACCAAGGAGATTTTTAAGTCTATATATATATTGCCTAGTCAAGACCATTACTGGAAAATGGAGCACCAGCATGAAAGCCACACCTCGTGAAGCAAAATAAGAAACGTCATGAGATGTAATTAACCACTAGCATAGAATTAGTGTGGGGGGCCAGAATGGATGACTCAGAAGTCGTATGCTGTATATACAAGGATACTCACTCTGATCTGTCACTCAAAATTCCCCAGTTTCCAAGTAAGAAATCTTAAAGCGCAGTTAAATAAAACAGACAAACCTGTCCAAGTTGGCTTTGTAATTGGTTACAGCATGTTATTTGCCCTCCAGCATAATTGGGGCCTCCTTCACAGTGGTGCTGCTACCTAGCATGAGAACCAGCAGCTAGTTTCAAGCTTCTCACTAATATTAATCCATTGTGAATATAACTAGAGTGCTTAGCTGATTCGAACCCATGACCAAAGGACTGCCAGCCGCCACCTCTACCACTGTGAGGCAGCAGCTGGCAGTTTGTTGGTCATGGATTCGAGTCACCTAAGAGCTTCAGTTGATATTCGTATCAATATATATATCACTACACACAGAGATCACACTAACGTGATGCATCAAATGAACAAATCCACAAGGGCCGTGACGAGGATTCGAACCTGCATCGAATCCTCGCCGAATGATGTAAGGGCGAAGAGGAAGAACGGCCTATTGACATAGCTCAGGTGCAGGGGGACGTTGTGTAAAATCCGGTTTGTGCCTCGGAGAGGCTACGGGATCCTGTAAGTTCAGTAGAACTTCGGTTTCAACTCTTTTACTCTGTCTTAGCTCAGTCGATTAAGGCAGTGTCTGAGATACTCCCGGACGCAGGTTCGAATCCTCGTCACGGTCCTTGTGGATTTGGTCAATATATATATCACGTTAGTTAGATTTTTTTTAACTACTGAGGGGGGGGGGGGGGAGGGAGTAAAATTCTCTAGTCTTATCTGAATTTAACCAAATTTACTTAAGGACCACTAACACTCTAGTGGCCTCCACAAGGGCAGGAAGCCGGCAACTTGTCAAAGGTCCCCATTTGCCCTGATGATTTTTTAAGCTAGATTTTAAAATTCAGCTGTGTTTTGGCATTTACAGCTTTGGTGGGCAGGCAATTCCATGGGTTTATAACCCTATGGGTGAAAAGGCATCTCCTGTCTGTCTACATTGTGCTTTTTAGCAGCTGGAAACTGTTGCTGCTTGTTTGTGTCATATCTGACCTTATGAAGAAGTTGTCTGGATCAATATCCTCTGTTCAATACTTTATCCTGACCAGTTGGACCTATTCTCTAGCATTGCCTAGATCAATAGTGGTCCCTAGACCACTATGATGCTCTAAGTTTTTCCTGAGTAAGTGTTAATTACTGCATTCCAAGCAGACCACAGTCTCTCAAGGCAACAGAATAATGTAATTCAGAAAACATCCCAAAATGAATAAAATCTCTCAATATGTTGAAAATTTTGTAAATTATTCATCAGTAAAATTTACCTTGTATTTAAGTAGTCAGTTGACAAACTTTCACAACAAATTCATTAAGATCAATTTGCAGCGAAGGTGATTGAGGTATTGTTAAAAGTGGTATAGGTCCCTCAATTTCAGAAAATTCTGCCAGGAGTATAATATCCTGACATGCAGGTGCTGGTGACCATGGCTGAAATTAAATTAAGTATTCATAAACATTTTTTTCTTTTCTCTAGTAAGCAAATAATTTTGCAAATATTCCCCTCTGTGACTATCAGGTAATACAAAAAATTGGTACAGATTTAAACATTCAATGTCAATATTCCACAGCATAGAGATTCAATAAATGGCAATTCTGGACCTAGTAGGAACTTATAGATTTAGGCTAACAAATGCTCTTTTCAAGTAAAAACTGCACTACTGCCAACAACTGTAAAACCTGCTAACTCACTCTAAATGTTGTTGGTGGAATAGTAGACCGAACATCAAGTCCACGAGGAAGATTCAGGGGCCCAGAAGCAAATATGTATTTGGAAGAAACCCAGTATCTCCCTGCCATTTTGCCATTATGCTATATGCTGTAAATAGATATTGAATTGCAGTACTTATATACAAGCACACATCCATGAACAAGCACGCACATTGATATAACGAGGGTGAACAATGTCCACGTGAACAAATTTTGACATTTTTATGAAGATACAGTAGTACTATTAGCAAAATATTTATATACATTCCAATCAATAATACAGAAATAATAATCATTTTTACTTAAAAATATGTATACAAAAAACATGATACAGTGGTTGAATAGAATTTCAATGAATTGAGTTTCAAGCCCAACATACAAAAATTAAGTTAAATTATTGAAAGTTTTAAACATTTAATGAGGCAAATACTTAATACTAAATAAGAACTAAATTGACATACTGTATATGAATTGTTAAAGAAATAATTTATTTTTTTTTTTTTTTTGAGATATATACAAGAGTTGTTACATTCTTGTACAGCCACTAGTACGCGTAGCGTTTCGGGCAGGTCCCTGGAATACGATCCCCAGCCGCGAAGAATCGTTTTTTCATCCAAGTACACATTTTACTGTTGCGTAAACAGAGGCTACAGTTAAGGAATTGCGCCCAGTAAATCCTCCCCGGCCAGGATACGAACCCATGACATAGCGCTCGCGGAACACCAGGCGAGTGTCTTACCACTACACCACGGAGACTGTGATTAGTAAAATGATATTCAATAACTAGGCAATATTTTATTATATCAGACTATTTAGTATTTCAAATTTACAGCAACAGCAAAACACAAAAAGTTTTACTTTTAGATGAGGAAATGCAGGCAAAATTTATTATATAATGTTAATTAGATATTTATTATTTTCTCTTTTAAACTTTTTAAAAAGAGATGTACAGGTTTTTATCAAATTTTGGAGGTCATTCCATACTTTTGGATCTATAATTTACTTTTGATCTTTAATTTAATTTTGGATCTTTAATTTAATTTGGATCATTAATTAAATTTTGGATTTTTTAATTAATTTAATTTAAAAAATCTGGTTTGGTCAAGTCACACTTTAGAAATATAAAATAGACAAGTTATTTCTTGTGAAGTGCACAAGGGCTGTTACAGCCCTTTAAGAAGCACTCAAGTTTGTGAGAGCTAATAAAATATTCAAACTTTCAGGCAGAAAATATAACCATACTGGCTGAGCACCTTCTATGATAACTTTCAAGTTGAAATTTCATACAAGCTTTTTAATAATATGTATTTCAATATTTTAAGAAGAATATGCTCTTAACCATCTTATGTAAGCCTGTCACCATGTCAACCAGAAAAATTTGCAAAATATTATAATTCATAAATGCATACAACAACAAACAAGAAAAACTGCATTAGTCAAGCAAATAACTCCAATAAGGTTTAATAAAAAAAACACCTTATATTAAGCCAATAAGGGCAATTTTTTTCAATAACCAAGTTTTTATTAAGAAATTATGGATATAACATGTTGTCATCTCAAGTGAACAAATATGAATATATTCTGATAATAAAACAAGTTTAAAATCAACAAGACAACATATCCAGGAGAAAATGCACGTCTGTCATATAGTAAAATAACTCGTGGAAGAGCCAGTTAACGCTCTTGAGAGAATTTAACTTAAGTAATAATGCAGCTACTATAAATTTAAACTTTTACCTTGTTTTAATCTACATAAGGAGCTCATAAATACTCAAAGCTTAAGAAATTTGCACTCGTTAACAATTATTTTCCTGTATTTATCCGAGGCCACCATCTCTAGTGGCCTCGGCAGGGATAAAACGCCTCTTGCTTGTAATAGGTCCCCCTCCATTATTCCATTGGTTGTTTACCCAGCAGTAACTTTGTTATAATGTCAGTGTTTTCTACTATATACACATACAACATCCACTACGGGCTCACCATAGCCCGTGCTACTTGGAACTTCTTGTTCCTGGTAGCGAATCTTTAACAACATTAACAACATACTATATACAAGTAAGGCCTAAGAAGACTTACTAGTGCCACCCTGGATGAGATAACGGCACCACAGTTTTTGTGACTCTTATTATGGTATTTTGTGTTGCTGCTGCTTGTTGTCTAAGGTGTTGAAGGGAGGTTGAAGAATATTCTTTTCGATAGGCGCGGTTTGCATGGAGGTTTTCTCCTCCCCTCTGATAGCACAAGTGGTGATAGCTACAATGTTTACATCACGCGGTGGTCGCTTACAGGTCTGATCACCACAACAACAACTTGTTTACGGACTAAAGTGCACCTTGGTCATGTACAAAAATACAAATACAAATATTTATTCAGGTAAAGTACATACATACAAGGTGAAATACAAAAGTTGATGAATTTATAGATAGAGCTAGTACATACAATGCCTAAAGCCACTATTACGCAAAGCGTTTCGGGCAGGAAAAACCTAAGACTAAAACATAATACTAATTGAGATTAAAGTATAAATTGTGTTGAGAAAAAATAAGAAAATTAAATAACTTGCTCAGAGTATCGTTGCATTGAACAAATTTTGTAACAAGCTCATCAAGACTAACTTTCTTAGCTAAATGATTTTGGGGTTCAGTCCCTGAGTTCTCTTGTTGAATCACTTGTGATATAAAAGATTATCGATGTGTATATATATATTTGTGTAAATAAATTATTATTATTATTATTTGTTTACAACTTTACACAGGACTCACAACTGATGACGTTCGAAAATTTATCGAAAAGTGCTTCGCTGACGAGTTTTGTTCGAACCACAACGCAGTAATAACAGCCCAGCCCGTCCTCCAAAACACAAAAGTTTATTTATTTATTTATTTATTTATTTATTTATTTATTTATTTATTTATTTATTTATAGAACGTACATTGGGGGTTAAGAGAGTACATAGTAATGATGAGTTTACATTCCTGTAAAGCCACTAGCGCGCATAGCGTTTCGGGCAAAAAGTGATTCCATGCACCCGTCAAACCCACCCACTGTTTATGAATGAAAAACGGTTTACACACGACTCACAACTGATTTCGTTCGAACACTTCTGGAACACTGGTAATCCTCTTGAATTTGGTCTCATCATGGAGGATTTCTTTTGATGAGAAAGAAGGCTGCGGTTTTATCGGCTCTCCGGATTGTGATGTTGCTGGGCTGCTTCTTTGTGTTTATTATCTAGGGGTGTTACTCTTGTAGTCTTCCCTTGGGCAGACACGTATACGCAGACGTATCAGCCATGGGGGGCCCTAAGAGGCGTACTCTTGTTAACTTCTATATGAGAACACTATAGCAGATACCATCATCAAAACCACAGGGAAGCCTTGCGTCTACTACAGATACATTGATGATATATTTATTCGTATGTGTGAAAGATCTCCAAGAATTGTCGCGATTAAAGGATCTACTTACCCGAAACTCAGTGCTTAACTTTACCCATGAACGAGGCATCGACGGAACACTCCCTTTCTTCGATGTCTACGTGAGAACCAAAGACAGCACCGATGATTGATGAAGATTAAGCCTCCCAAAAGTGGCACGGGCAAGTATAGCCCGTAAGTGGTGGCCCTTTTGAGCCATTACCAGTATCAATAGATGATACTGGAGATCTGTGGAGGTGCGACTGCACCCTGCGTGACGGGAGATGTCTCCCCCTGAAAAGAAAAAAGACATCTTTACCACACAAGTTTATACTAAATCCACCAACATTGGATGGTCACTTCGAATGCCCAGATAGATATAAGACGCATTTATATGCAGAGCCCTTACTCATTGTTCCGACTGGAATAAAATACACAAGGAATTGGAAAGAGCCTTCAAGTATTCATAATCAACGGGTACACGAATAAAGAAGTCAACCCCATATCAGAAGATATTTAGAAAATTGTATAATAACAACAACCGCAACAGCAAACAACCCCTCCCATAAAACTCTATTACAAATCCACTATGAGCACATGTAATGAGAGAATTTAGCCATTTGTGTAACAATTATCTGTGTAACAAATATTTTTAATTATCATAATCGACGAATTCATATTTGGGCAACCCGTCCTTGACTCAAGTCCATTACATCCAACGGTCGCCCCCCACAGACGCATTCAGAAATTTGTACATGTTGTTCATTCAAAACAGGAATTTTCTCAAATATATATTAATATTATAATATATTAGCATATTGTGCATATATAGGCATAGGTTTGGTTAGGTTAGGTGTTTAGGCTCATTTATTATGCACTCCATACCCATCTTGTGGGTGTTTAGGTTCTGTTGGGGATTATTTGTATTTGTAGTACGTGGGTGAAGCATTATTTACAGCTGTGTGATTCAAACAAATTCGTCAGTGAGGCACTTGTTCCGGATAGTTCGAACGAATCAGTCGTGAGTCGTGTGTGTAACCCGTATTTCATTCATAAACAGGGGTTTGGCGGGTGCATGGAATCACTTTTGGGTTTTGTTTGGAGGACGGGCTGATTTGGGATAAACAAGAGATGAAACAGAAAGCCATNATTCCTGGAAGAGTGGTATATTACCAGAGAGTGACTGAATGCCTTAGGCCCAGATACTTATATATTTTCACCTTTTTAGGTGAAAATTAGGTGGTTAGGATAATGAATATTTTATAATTCAAAAGAAGTTTGTAAACATTATTAGAATTATTTATTATAGCGCCTATTACTGTATAGTGTTAAGAACAATAAGTCATAAATGTTAAATTAATCCTTTTCACACAGGGTCTGTTGATGTCACAAGGAAATTTATTAAGATTCGCGGTGAGAAACATACTGAAATATCACAGAAAGGCCACAATGCAGTTTACCAGTAAGTTGTTATTAATCCATTTTGCATTTGTTGGTGCAATACAGCACAATTTAATTTTCCTAATTTAATACAATTTGATAATATGTGTTGTCTTTTCTGTCTCTGTGACTCCTCAGATGTCTTCTGACTTTGTGGCAGTGGTCATCTAATGCTCACTTTACCCTTCCAGGTTTGTTGCTTGATATCCAATGCCTGTACAGTGCTGTTACTTTCATTGCTCAGCTTTGGGCGAGTTACTCCTACTCGCTTTCGGGGTGGTTTTGTCATTGGCTACCTTTCTAATGTTGGCTTGGGCCTTCTCAATTCAAATTCAAATGTTTATTTAGGTAAAGTACATACATATAAGGGGTGATACAAATATTGATGAATTTATAGATAGAGCTAGTACATACAATGCCTAAAGCCACTATTTCGCGAAGCGTTTCGGGCAGTATTCTATTACCTCTGGCCTTTTTTCTGCATCTCCTGAACTCTCTTGTCTGATGGGTCAGTTTTTGTCATCGACTCCCCTCATGTATAATTTTGATGTTTACCCTCTAGCAAGTTGCTTTTCCATAGGAACATTTTAGTTGGTTTTCACTTATGGGACCACATTGGTATGATATTATGCCTCCCCTACTTGTGGTTCTTGTGCTGCTGTTCCATTATCTCTAACTTGACTTTCTTAGGTCCTCTGGATAGCTACCCAGTTTTGCTGTCTGGATATGTATCCCTGTATGCATTTCTTAACTATCTCATCATCTTACATTTTCTTAACTATCACATGTCTATGGCTCAAGACAGAGCTCAAGGCTTCAGGCATTAAAACTGAGCATTTGTTGCTTGTTTTCTCCTTAAAGTCTGATGCCCTTGACATGACTGCGTGGCACTAGTCACTGGAAAGTAACGGATTGGTTTTCTTCATTTTATTCCATGAGCTGCCTTCTTTTTCCAGAGGTCAGCCGGTTTGCACCTTCCCACTGTTTTCTATCAGGAAAGTCATCCTTAGTAGCTCCAGGAAGCTATTGCTGGGGCCAGCACAGAAGTAGATTGTTAAGTGTAATGAAATGCCACTTTCAGTGTGCTGTGTCGTAGTTCTCTGTTCTTGCCCTGTTCTCACCCTTTTCCATAACATTTTGGGGCTAGGCTGGTTGTACTACAGTGAGGAGGTTGCTGGGTGGCTGCTGTTTAGGGGACAGCCTTATGGTGTTACTGTACTGTAATTCCTTAAGCTCTGGGAAGCTACTGAGGTGCCACACAAAGTACCATTTCATTATGCTCTACTAAATTTTCTTTTGTTTATTTTCTAACTTAACATTCTTGGAAGCTTCCAAAGGCAGCTCTTATATGATAGCCTTGACTTGTATCACCCACCAGACACTTGTTACTTTTATCCCCATCATAAAACATGATAGATTAGCCCCATCACTTGAGAACATACTTTCTCAAGTGATCCTGCCGCCAATATAAGGGTGGCAGATGGTGGCAAGTCTAACATAAGCCACCACTGAGAGTACAATCTTGCTGTGTATATACTGTAATACAAAGACATGAATATGACTTGACTTCCCACTACAAGCTAAAATTAAAATTATCAAGCCTGGAAACCTTACTTTTAGTCCTGGTAATTACCCATCACCTTGTTAGTTCTCTACAGTGGACAGTTTAGATTAGGTTTCTTCATCTGGGTTTTCCTAGACTTATATTTCCACTGGAGGTATTCTATACCCTTAGTGTTTGGTTCATAGCAAGGTGTGCTAGTCTTTTTTGTGTGCCCTGATTATAGCTTTCTGCTGCAACTGTGTCTCAAGATTTCTTTACTTGGTGCCAATGGCTCCACAGATGACTTTTGTACAATTATTTTGCACTACCTCCAACATAGTTTGGTTCCCTTTGAGTTGTACCACTGCCTTGGTGTACCTAGGGACTATGTTCCAAGCCTGTGCCCTGGTTTTAGACTTCCTATTAAAATATTAATAAACATTTAAGGATAACACACACTTAGGGTATTTTACATTTTTCTGTTTTGTGTTTATGTGATGGCTCTTTCCTAGTTTTTGCTTGAGGGTTCGGTATTTTTTTTTTTACAATGAGCTGTGCTAATCATAACTCACCGAAGTACAGTAGTATGGAATTTGGTTGGTGCACACCAAGTTTATGCCTCTTGTGACTAGGTTTCCATTTCAATGTGTCACCATGGGGATAGACTGGGAGTCTGGCAGGTGTTACTAGTCCTGGGTAGAGCATGCCAGAGCCTGCTATGGGATCATTTGAGGGCTTAAACTCAGAAAATCATATTGACACTGTTTACATAAAAACAAGAAGGGTGGGGGAATGTTATTGTTCTTGTTATGGCAGCTTTGCTTAACTTGAAAATTAGAGTAAAATACAATATGTAACACTTTTGTGACTTGCTTTGTTTTTGTACAAGTATATATATATATATTTTTCTTCCAGGGATATCCTGGAGAAGCTTGGAATTGCCGACAGGGTCAGTGTGATGATGGCTCGCAAAAAATGGAACTACTTGGTCAAGAGATATCAGGTTTGAATCTAAAGGCTTTATTTGAAAAGTACATTTGTCCTTTTGAATAGAAAAAATTATGTTATGAAAATGGAACACTATTTGATGTTGAAAGAGGAATTCTTGAAATCTGCAATTTCAAGAACAAGAGGTCATAAATACAAGCTAAGGAAAGAAAGGAGGTGAAAAAATATGAGAAAGTTCTCTTTTGCAAACAAAATGGTAGGCAGTTGGAAGAAGTCAAGTGAGGAGACATTGGATGCAAAACCATTAGTAGTTTCAAAGTGTCATATGACAAAGAGTATTGGGAAGGTGGGACACTACAAGCATAGCTCTCATCCTGAAAGTACACTTGGATAAGTAATTGTTTCAAGGCATAGGGCTTGTGCCCTTCGAAGCTGTCTTTGTTCCTTATACTGCATTCATTGTCTGCTGGAGAGCAGCCATTGGCGCCTGGTGTTTCTGCTTGATTTTCACCATCAGGGCATAAAAAGCCCCCGAGTTTGTCAGATGCTTGTTGGTTTACTTTTATGCCGATGGCCATTCCTTCTGCTCCTCTGTGATGGGGCCAAGTTTTTGCCTCTGGTCACTGGTAGGCCTTTTAATGACACACAAGGGAGTCACCAAAGACCCACCAGAAAAATTAGTTTCATTACATTCAATGGTGGTTTTAAAATATTTCATAAAATATTTACCATTTTGAGATATAATGTACTTACTTGGCTAGGAGACAAGAGATAACTCCCTCAGTCAGTCAATTGAATCATATCTAGCTCTGTTTGTTGCTATCATTAATACAGTAATAATTATAAGGTATTAGTAACATTATATCAGAGTTGCATGATGATAGTAGTAATATTATCTGCCATAGCAATACTTGTTATTAGTAGTGTCTTGTACAGTAATGTCATATAAAGTAAAATTTTAAGGCATTTGTCATTAATTCAGTTGTACAATCTTTCTTCAATGTAAACTTATATTTCTAGGACGAAGAGATGGCAGGGGGAGAGCGCACCTGGGCTTTCATGAAGGAAATGGGGCAAGTTATGAAGCATTTCCGAGGTGCTAATGTCAATAAGCTTAAATCCCGAGCATCTCCAGAATTTTTATGTTAGTACTGTAATTATTATGGCAGTTGCTTAATGAGTATAAAATTTCCTCTTATTTCATTCTGGGAAATTTTATTGTTTAGTTTTTAATGTAATATTCATTAATAAAATTTTCTCTTGTTATAACAAGAAGGAAAGGTTTATGAGAAATATATTGAATATGATTGAAGTTTTGAACAAATAACCATTTAATGGCTTGGTGTCTCTGAAAACTTCCCACAGAAGACAGGGTGATTACATGTATATTATTTCCAAATTATTTTGAGACGCCTTCTCAGTAGCTCCACGTAGCTTACATGCTGGTGGGACGAATTAACCAAGACCCACAATCTACCGGGAGCCAGTAAAGAAAAAAAAATTGTAAAACAAGGCAAATGATAGTTGGTTCTTGTGAAAGACCTTAATCTTAATGTGTCTGGCTGCCACAATCTAGTAGCAGATGGGCACAATAAGGTTAGTTTGCCTTGTTTGTGTCAGTTATATTTATTTCATGAAGCAGTAGTTTGTTTTGTTTTGCCTAATCTTTCTGGAGGGTTTTCCTCAGTTTTGGATAGATCTCTAATTACCAGTCTTCCCCTCGCCTCATAGAGAGAACCAGATTCAGGTCCTGGCTCTCGGTAGGCTCAAGTTAGTCTTGGAAGCCCGGTGGGATTCCCAAAGGCTTAGCAGCCCCAGTACTATAGCTTGGGGAGCTACTGAGTGGCCCCAAAAAATGAGTACTGTACTTCAATTCATTCAATGCTTGATTTTTATCAGGGCCTAATGAACTAACCAGAAGATTCATTGAACTACGAGTTTCTCGACATTCAGATTTTTTGGAAACGGGAATTCAGACAACCTACACGTAAGTCCTGTTTGTTATTACTGTAGCTAATATTCTAGATTCATTTTATTCCTAAAGCTGATTTATTATTAAAAGCATCAATTTTTACTGGGTCTTGTATTAATGTACTTTGTTCTTTTAATATAGAACTATGCAAATGCATAAAGCATATAACATAAGAGATTATGCAAGTTTTTGAGCTAGGGGTTCCTCAGTTGCTCCCCCAGGCTAGAGCCTTTTACTTTACCCACACTCCAATACACACACTTGGCTATAGTTGACCTATCTCCAACCGTGAAGACCATGTTGAGTACTATCTCAATCCAACACCAAGTAATTGCTCAATATCTAAGAAAATAATATATCAATGCACATCAGACCATTTGTAGGCAATTAATGAAATTAAGTAGAAAATGCATTATCACTGCTAATTACTGATTACTAATTAGCTGCTATGCCAACTGTCATTGAATGGTAGCATGGATTATAAAAAAAGGGTAGTCCATGACAGTCCTTAATGATCCCAGTCTGTGATGTGATGGTTTTGGTTAGAGTACATCAAGTGCACACCTCTTTGTAGTGGACTCCTCTCTGTAGTTTGGGCCTGGAGTGGCAAGTCTGACTAGCAGTGGTGTAATGGCAGATTTCTGGGGAAGGTCTCTGGATGCTCTGCTTTGGAGTCCCCTCCTTTTTTGGGTGCCCTTGTATATGGGGTTGTATATGTGCATGGCTCTGGCCTTTGTGGGTTCCTTGCCAGACCAAAGTGTTGCTTTGGTCTGCTTGTCGGCCCAGGGGTTCCGTCGGGTGCCTGCTAGCTGCTCCATGGCCAGCTTTCCTTTTCTCTAGTTCCATTTGGCTCTGTTCTTTGCCTAGGGTCAGCATCTTTTCTTTTCTGTTCATTTCTTAAGGTCATCCTACTCTTCTCCATCCTTCTCCAGTGGTGATTGTCCATGGTTATGTGAATTGGGGAACAACTGAAAGGCCCTAGCCTAGAAATAAGGTGTTGAGTGTAGTGAAATGCACTCCTCTTAGCAGTGATAATGGGTTTTCTTCACAATTCAGTGACTCCTTATATAATATTTTGAGTGTATTGAGCTGTTCTTTTGTGTGACAATGAGTAGTCATGCAGCAATAGATTGAAATGGCCTATTTGCTGTCTCTTCACCCCAACTACATAACACAATTGTTTGCAAAGATTCTTGCAATGACGGGGAATAGGTTGACTAGAACTTAGCATGTGTGTAGTGACATGGGTGGAACATAAGATTCAGGCTTGGGAAGCAACCGATGGACCAGCTCAGATAGGAGCATTTCACTATACATACAGTACTTGACAGCCTATTTTTATTAATTTAATGAAAAACTTTTATTTTTCTGTCCTGTTCTATTAATTTAGAATTAAGGATTATTGTGCTCGGAAGCTATATCAAGAAAGACATGTATATGTTCTGTACCATACATATATTTTTGCATATGCTGTCCTTCTTTTATAACATTTCCTCCTGTAGGGAAATTATGGAGGAGCTGGGACTGGAGCATATTCTCAACCCTAACCAACTACGAAAAAAGTGGAATTACCTTGTTGCTAAATATAAGGTAGGGAAACAGTTTGTACATGTTTGTTATGAGTGTACAACAAATTGAGTTCATCTGTACTAATTTTATACCAAGATTAATTTACAGCTTGATTCAATTCTATCATTGCATTCAAAACACAATTTATACTGATGTTAAGTATTATTTTAATGGGTTACTTTAATTTTATCACATAATATGATAAAACTTCTAAGATTTATAGCATTTGTCAGGTAATGTTGTTCCTGAAAGTAATGTGGTATAAAATATTGTCAAACTTTTTCTTGTGTAGGAACTCTCTTGTACAACTGGACCAGATGGAACTAGTCCTGCACCTCACTCTTGGCCATTTTATGATGATATGCAGCGCGCTATTCAGCAGATTCCTGAAAGTGCTGTGCATGGAAACCGACCTGTTAGAAATAATTTTGAAAATATTTGTGAGTAAAGAATTTTTACTATATAGAGTGCTATAGATAATAAAACAACAGTTGTAAGAAGCACTTCCACACGAGTGCAATGGGGGGGGGGCACTTACAATTAATATAGATGTCATTCTATTTTTGTTAGTGCTATATTATTTTCTGGGGGGGGGGGGGCTTGATCAGTGACTCCCTGTTGCTCACCACCTAGGCAGCTCTTCATAAGTCACACCAGGCCCTTGCAAGTCGCTAAAGGCCTACTGGAGACCAGATTACCCTAGACGAGAAATAAGCCACGGAAAATGTAGAGTGAAACAAAACAAACAACTCTGAAAGCAAAGCATACACTAGATAGGTCATTCACCTACTAGTAACATCTCCCCACTTCAAAGTGGCACCACCTGGAGCTCACAGACTGCCTGTTGTAATGCCTCGCTCATTAGCCTAGTGTGGACCAGTTCACAAGTGCTCATCATGTCACCTTTGTTCTTCAAGAAATGATTTATCTAGGTGGATGTTGGGCATCCTTTAGACTCTGTGTTGCAAAGGCCATTTAATTATGTTTGTTCCAATTCTAGTGTTAATTTCATGTTCTTGTGCTTATGTGCCTTTGTTGTATGAACCTTGATTACTGTTCACCTCAAGATGTACAGGCTTAGTGTTCTCTTCTTTAGGTACATGCTGGTGTTGCCTCTTCCCAGACAGGGTTACCTTCCTGGGTGGGTTGGATTTGGGTGTCTGTCTTTGAGAGACTGGTCTCCTGTGGAGGGTGCCTCGCCTGGTGTGCTATGTGGCTCTATGACTCCTCTGCAAGACTCAGGGTTGAGGCATTTGAAGTCTTCCTTATTTAGGGGTGCACTGGGTTTGCATGCTTGATTTATGGCAATCCACTTACTTCCTAAGGACAATCAGGGCCAGTAAAGCCCCCTGTGTGTCATTGATGGGGTTTTGCCATTCTGACAGGGTGATGTTGGCACATTATCGTGTTTCTGCTAGGGATGCACCAGACCTGTGCGGGGGTTACCCAGCATTGAATCCTTATTTTTTTTTGGGGGGGGGGGGGGGGGACTAACTTCTGTTCTCCACGGGCCCTTGTGAGCTCCCTTTTAGTTTTTTTCACTGTCATGAGTTTAACAAAAGTGAGCCACTAATGGAGCCCTTCCAAAAAACCAGCATGGAACATAATGAAATCTGGTCCATCTGTTGTTGCCTGTGATTGCCTCGTAACTAAAACATTACACTGGGTAGTCCAGAAGCTCCTAGTGCTACCACTTGACAGTGGGGAGGTGTTGCTAGTAGGTGAACAACCTCATTACTGTGAGCTTTGCTTTCACAGTTTTTAGATTTTCCTCGCTGTTTCCTGTTTTGTTTCACTCTACTATTCTGGTGTCTTATTTCTTGGGTAGGGTGATTTAGAATCCTTGCTCATTGTGCCTCAATGAGGGAGGCAGATTTTGGCCTTTGGTCTCTGGTAGGCTTTTAATGACTCGCATGGTCCTGGTGTGACATAAATGAATGGCTTCCTAGGTGGTTAGATGCAGGAGCCACTGAGGACCCATCAGGAAGAGGCATTTCATCACATTCAACTATACTGTACAATGTAGTAGATTTACAGGGAGAGTTGTAATGTCATTATGTGAGGAAGGTCTGCAAGCCTCTACAGTGTTTGATATGATACAGCTCATTAACCCTTTTAACCTAGACCTAGACAAAAGCCTAACGTGTATGAATTAACTTGGCAAACGAAAGTACATTTATGTTCCCCCAGCACTTCGGTTTAAAACTTTAAAACAAACACAGTTGCATAAGAAATGTGATTCTACAGTTTAATTTTATATTTAGAAATCAACTTTTCTACATCTAATAAATTTGTAATAACTGGTAGTTGGTATTCTAAACTATTACACTTGGGTTACCCAATAAGGCAAGATCTGCCATTTCCTCAGGACGTGGTTCATGGGATGACATCAGGCAGGTGACTTTCTCGGCACTGGCACCACAGAGATCTTTCATGGAGTCCATGTTTGCTAGGGGGTCACATATCAGAAGTTAAGTTACATATCCAAAGGAAAGGGGGCCTCATCTACTCCCCATTCCAATCCTATAGGATAGAGGCAGGCCACCAGTACACTCGACACTTGAAAGTATGAAGTCTGGAAAAAATCTTGAAGGTTTGGAGCAAATAACTTTGGTAAAATTGCACCCACTGTCAGCACAATATTTAAAGCAGGAAACTCACTCTACCCTTTTAGTAAAGAACACTAAGACCAAAGAAGTCAGGGAAGAGTTCCTGGCAGACACAAAACTTCAGCATATCTGCCAGGTAAGCAAACTCCTTGGGATCCATTGTGAAAAGTTACATACTGTGATACCTGGGGAATCTCAACATGGAGCTCAAAGGAAACCACATTGTGAGAGAGAATAGGGGGCAAAAAAAGGACCAGTTTCAGGAAGTCGAGGTCCTCCCTGGCCAACAACTTCAAGGAGAGGGATGCCCTTTTTCCACTCAAGAGCCTGTCTTAACTTTTGTGTACCTAGCGATGTTTCCAAGGATCAATGTCCTCGTGGCCAGTCTCTGACCAGGGGCCAGGTTCACGAAGCAGTTACGCAAGCACTTACAAACCTGTACATCCTTTCTCAATTTTTGGCAGCTTTGTTTGCAATAATTAAACAGTTAATGAGCTCCGAAGCACCAGGAGGCTGTTTATATCAATAACAACAGTTGACTTGGAAGTTAACACGCTTGTAAACTGTTTAATAAATTTATCCAAAGCCGTCAAAGTTTGAGGAAAGATGTACACGTTCGTAAGTACTTGTGTAACTGCCTCGTGAATCTGGTCCCAGGCCTCCTGGTTGGTAGTCTGGTTAACCAGAATGTCGAGACACGGCTACTCGCAGCTCGACATATGGATCACTGCCTGGTTGATCAATTATCTTCTGGAGGTGTTTATTGACTTCTCTTTTGAATACCATGAGAGGTCAGCCAGTTAGACCTATATGTGTAGAGGGAGTGTTGAAAAGTCTTGATGCTTTGATGCTGATAGTTCTCTTTCAGCATTCATTCCTATTGCACCTCTGCTTTTCAGGGGGGCCTAATACAGATCAAACAAAATAAGTCATTGGCCTTCAGCAAGGAGAAATTGAACGAGAATTCAAATTTAAAGTAAGCAGGATAAATTTCAGATGCCTTTTTCATGTTCCACAACAGAAACAACAAATTCCACCAATTTTGACCAGCAGGTAGGCAGGACAGAGCATATGTGTAGTGTTGGCTCATTGGCATCAACTATAGAGGCGATGAGCTCAATATAAGGCATGAAAAGGCAAGTGTTACATGAAATTGAAAAGGGAGTGTGGGAATGAGGACTCTGGAAATCAACTGCCATGAAGGTTCATAAACTGGTTTGAACACTTGTATCATGTCTCAGGCAAGGCTTCCTCCTCCTATACCATGGCAGAAGAGGGTTCAGCCATTGTATCATGGCAAGGAACATAATCCAACTTCTAACCATTGATGATAGAAGGGAGCTGCTATACAAGAGTCTCCCAACTCCTGATGAAGAGGACAGAAATGGCCTCTTCTCCTACTCAAAAAGGGTGAAGAGAGGAGCTAGCTCAGACTGAGACTCAGACCTCATAAAAAAACCCTGGGAAAGCAGGAAGATAACTTCTGGCCTCTAAAGCGAGTTTAGGGGAACCAGGGCACTTGACAAATGAGTATACCAATTTAGCATTTATCTGCAGGATACTAGCTGAGCTCTTCCAGTTTGTCATTCAGATGAAATTATTACCAGGTATTTTTGGACTTGTACAGGCTCCTTGTGATGCAGTGCATTTTCAAGAGCTTGATGCCATAGATATTTCTTGCCATCTATGTCTTCCTTACATTCTGTCAAGGTTTGATGGGCTATACATTACTCATATTACTAGTAAATTGTTATTTTAATTTAGTTCAATTCAGAGTGTTTATGTAAGAGTCCTGTTTTAATTCCCTGTTTACATTACATTTTAAATGTTCTTACATAAATTGCTATCGCACCCTCCTTCCACTCGTCTAACTTGCCTATCACTATGAAACAATTTGGTTGTGTTTAGTTATACTTTGTTTACTATACATTTAATATTTTAATCTTCATAATTAGGGACAAGAGATGTAACTACAAGATTTATTCAGCTTCGTGGTGCAAGGCCTCCTGATAATACTAAAAAAGTTTCATCTGTATTTGCGTAAGTAATTTTCTGAGTGATTTTGTGAGTTATTACATATGATACCCTAAGAAAAGATGCATCATGTCTTCTGGTCAAGGATCATGTCAATCGGGTAAGAAACATTACAGGCACTGGCACCATAGGGAATTGATATGCAATCTTTGCGGAGTTATTATCTGCCCACTTCTGAAATTTGTTAAAGTCTTCCTGCAGCATTCTACAGTCCTCCTCAGTTATTACTCGTTTCATTAGGTGTAAATCTTCTACTAACATTGACATGTACATCCTCAGTCAAATTACATCCTTGGTATGTCCTTACTCGAAAGACCAATGATCTTGGGAGAATTCTAAACAACTCCATTTTCCACTCCTCTCAACTTAACATATTCTCTCTATGACTCTTTCTTGTTTTTCAGATACATCCTTACCCTGTTCAGTATCTTGTTGTTCCTGCTTGTCTCTCCATGTTGTGCATTAGTCATCTGTGAGAAATCTAAGTGTTATTGAGGTTGTCTATCTATAAAGACAATTTTACTCTAATCAAATGCCCCTTTGTGGGTGGCACCTTAATAGCTTTTTGTTACTGCCTGTTCCTCTTTACCCATGTTTTCTTTAGATATTTTAGCTCAAGAGGCTCAGCCCACATCTTTTTGGTAGTTGAATGGTGTTCATTGGATAGATGACAGTAATTTTAAAGTTGTTCAGTAGTTACCAAATTTTCAAACATTCTCTTGAGTTTTGAGTGCTTAGTGACTTTTGTTTAAGGGTGGCTTTTCTCGGTAATGGGTCAATCTCAGATCCTAAGGTGCTCCCTGTCCCATTAAGTGGGTGGGGGAGAAGATTTTTGAACTGTGCTATTTGGTTGCCTCCAGTCCCTCACTTTCTTTTCTGCTTTCCTGTTTGCAGCATGTTGTGCCAACTCTTGGCAGCTGGAATATGTTTCCAAGCAGTAAGAGTGTTTTCAGGTGACCTAGTTTGGTGATTACAAGGAATAATTCTTAGAGCTAAAATATTTTAGAGAATGCACCTATGTCAATCATGTCTGATTGACTTGGGCATATCTCCAATAACCCTTTAGCATCTTTAATAACCCTTTAGGAATCGGTTAAATGTTTCTCTGCAGCACAATATTTAAAACCATATTGTGCCTATATGGTTTCCTGCCTGTCTGTCATGATGCCTATTACAGTATATGGTGGTGCATGTTGACCAAACCACACACTAGAAAGTGAAGGAACGACGACGTTTCGGTCCGTCCTGGACCATTCTCACAATCGACTTGAGAATGGTCCAGGGTGGACCGAAACGTCGTCGTCCCTTCACCTTCTAGTGTGTGGTCTGGTCAACATATTTCAGCCACGTTATTGTGACTCCTCGTCTGCATATGGTGCATCTTGCAATAAGGGCAACCAAATGGCACAGCTCAGCAAAATTGCTTTTCATATTCACTCAAAGCTATTTTGGTTTAAAAAATTTATAAATGCTTTGAAGATTATAGATTTTTGTATTTTATCTTCTGTAAACCAGGTTAGTGTTAGTAAATGGTATTATTTTGTATCTGTGAAAAATATAGTGAATTCCTGCAAATAAATTCACATTGTTTCAAGGCTTCAGTAGTGTTCAGTATATCATTTTGATACTCAGTTACAATACAACCAAAGATTTGTACATATTTGCTCCATGACAGTTTTAACACTACAGTACCAAATTGTTTTCATCTAAAATTATGTATATTTTCCTCCAGAAATATAGTGGATGAATTAGGACTAACAAGCGTGATCACTCCCAACCAAGCGCGCAAGAAGTGGAATTATCTCTGGAGCAAGTACATTGTAAGCAATGTGAAAGTATTCATCATGTAGTGGGATAAAAATTGACATAGTTTTACTTTAGGGAAATATTGTATTGTGTGTAGTTACTTTAGTAAGTAGTTAATTGAATTTGTTATCCTAAATAGGACCTGAGCCATCCAGAAATCAGTGAATACACTCGTCAATCTTGGCCCTTTTATACTACCATGCAAGCTGTGGTTGGTGCCCTTCCGCTCTCACAGGTTCTAACAAAAAAAGGTAGGTATCAAGAACTATTTATTTTTACACTTTGTACAGTATTGTGAGAAGATAAATATAAACACACAAAACTGCATGTTATTTTAGAAATAAAAGAACTACCTGTACCATGAATTTCGTTGTCATATTCTCACTGCAACTTGTTTGATGATCTACCACATAATCTTACATAACTTTACATAATCTTCATATTTTAATTGTCCCATAATTATTTCTTGTCTTCTGTCTAAACAGAAGAATTCTAAATGATATTATTCTGTACTGGGTGGTCATTCTGCCACTTTGTGAATATAAATCACAGTTTGTACATGATCTTTTCCATAAGTCAGGCAAGATAACATTTTGCTGGCATCACAGAATCTTTTTAAAGTTTGTGCAGAGTCAAATACGATGATCAGGGTCATGGGAAAGTGTCAATCCAGCCAAGAGGGACAGACAGGTTTGTATATAATCATGCCTACAGCCTCACCTGATGACATCACTTATTTGATTGCCAATGAGAGGCTCTGGTTAACAACCTATTGCCATATTTTCTTGGAAGGTTTCCCTCAATGGCTGCCCAAACTAGCCACTTGGTTAGCTCCAAGCCTAAAGCACCCCACCAGGCCCATGTGAATCATGAGCACCTACCAGGGACCAAGGACCAGAATTTGACCTCACTAAATGCAAGGAAGTTTCATTGATGGCTCCTGTTCCCACCCTTTCATCCTTTCCAATCTCGGGGTCACATGTCTGAAGGGGACAGCTGGCTGAGTCTGGGTTGCCAGGTTTCCATCTGGTGGTGGGCAAGTGTAACTGACTAACTAGAAGTTGAGTCTGTACAATGAGCATGATAATGGTTTATGTAAGGGTTGCCAATATTTTCCATGCAGTTGTTTGTTTTGAGGCACTCTACCTTTCTGGTGATTTTTCATCTTGACCTGTGTTCATCATGTATCACCTGATTTCCTTGCCTCTATTGATGGAGTTCTTATGACTCAAAGAACCTGGTGGGGTGCTTTAAGCGTAGAACTAACCAGCGAAGTAGCTCGAGGAACTAACTGAAAGGTTCCACCTGATAAAGGAGTTCAACACTGGATTCCTGTGGAGAGCCCCGTCGGCTCCCTGAAGCTATTCGACCTGATCTGTGCTATATTAATTTGGGGTCATCAGTCACAGGAGTTCTTATGCATACTGGGAACCACGAGCCAGAACCTGGTTCCCTCAGAGAAGCGCAGGGAGCAATGGCCTATGAGCACTTTACGTTTAAAGTATGTCTTAATTGCCATCGATCGGGAAAGGACCCAGAAAGGTAAGTAAATCAAAACAGACCACTGTCTAATTAACCTGTGCAATCTACATCCCGGACGATCAAAATAACTCCCCTAGAAAGAAACCAAACAAGCAACCCTTCATGCGACTAGCACTTCTGCTCGTTAGCGCTAGAGGGGGGTTAGCCTGATTCATCATTATGGTCTGGGGCTATCTGTCCCGGGTGTCCAACCTGCGAGATAGTCGCTGTACTTTACTTTCTAATTTTTAGTTTGTACTACTCGGTACATGACACTCTCCTTAAGCGTGATTGGGAGTCTTGTTGCTGGTTCAACAGGTTCAGTCACATGAATTTCTCTTCATTATGGGTTAACTTTAATCAGGTTATGCACCCTACAAGGTAAATTTGGACCCAGTTTGTAACTCTAGGGGTCCACTTGTATCATTGTTCCTTCCCTGCTCAATTAATGCTACAAGATTAGGTTAAGGTTCTTTAACTGATGCTTACCTATAAGCAAACATTGATAGGCAAACACCAGCTTCTCAGGTAGTCTGGCTTCAGACTTCTACATTTTATTGGGGGTTAGGAGAAGGAATTCTGTTTACTTGTACTGTACTATGTTGTGATGACCTAGGATTGTAAAAAAGCTTATTCATGCACCATGTTATAATTTACTTATGCCAGTGTTCAAAATCTTTGTTGAATGTAGCTTAAAAACTGTAGATGGTGGAGTTTTCCACAACTTCTTGTAGTGCATTCTATTTGATGATGGATCATACAGGGTACGAATATTTTTTAAATTTATAACTCATTTGCATTTTCAACTTCCACTTAGGTCTTCTTCTAGTACAACTTTCTCTCAGTTTAAAGAGACTGTCCTTGTCTATTCTCTAGTTTCTTGTATATTGTGATCACATTCCCATTTCTTTTCTCATTGTGTACTTTCTCACATGATTAGAATGATTCTTGAGTGATTCTTCATCCCCAACACTTCTACTTGTTACTGCTCTGTGCTTCCATAGCCTTTGTTGCTTGAGAAATTAATTGTCGTTTTTTATTTAAGACAATTTTAAAATGTTTAAAATACTGATAGTACTTAATATGTTTAAATTTTAAATATTCCAGGCCTGGCAGATGACTTTGAAGAGGAGGAAGATCCTCAAAAAAGATAGTGAAGCGCACAAGACAATACACTTGTTTTGTCTGTGGGAAGACTGGCAAGATCCTCAATGATTTTTTTATGTATGAACATGACCAACGTCTTCTTTACACTCAAAAGACTGTCTTAGAAGTCATCAGCCATTTGGTTAGTCGAAAAATGATTAATATGGAATCTAATACTTGTCTTTGTTCAGGCTGTACCAACCTTGTCAATGAAGCTGATTCTGTAATCCAGAGACATGACAGAATAAAGGAAATGGTACAAG
Source organism: Procambarus virginalis (assembly GCA_020271785.1). NCBI lineage: Eukaryota > Metazoa > Arthropoda > Malacostraca > Decapoda > Cambaridae > Procambarus > Procambarus virginalis. The sequence continues at coordinate 45,367,683 of WNGS01169498.1, forward strand.
AACTTTATTACAGTGGTATTGCACAGGCTAAAGCAGAACAGCAGCAGCAGCGCTTTTCTCGCAGTACAGCAGAAGATACTAGTTCAGAAGATGAAAAAGAGATTAAACAGGAGGAAAGAGTAACTTACAGTCAAAGAGGAAGAAAACGTAAAGCTACAGTTTTGGCAGATGATACAGAAGTTAAGATAAAGACAGAGCCTCTAGATGATGGTTTTGAGAGTATTGAATGTGATGTTGACTTTGATGATGACTCAGAAGATGAGCGCAAAAGAAGAAGAACACGGGGAAAGGCTAGGGGTAGGGGCCGAGGAAGAGTTCGAGGAAGGGGGCGAGGTAAAGGTCGGCCAGCAACAAGATCTACTCTCATTGGTCGTGGGTTGGGTGGTCAGTACCCCTCATCTAATAAAAGGAAGATTTTACCTTATAAAGGGCCCAAAATATATCATTGTGCTGAATGTGACTCTGAATTCAAGAAATATACTGATCTCATTACTCATAAAAAAGAAGTTCATACTGTAATTGATAATACTCCTCTTGAAGTTGAAGAAACTATTCTGGAAAATGGAGTAATTACTTACTTTAACAAAGGTAAAGCAAATAACTCTGAGACCAGTCATCCATGTAGGGAATGTGACAAACACTTTCTTCGTAAGGATGACTTGTGGTATCATCAAGAAATATGTCACACTGAAGGGAAAGGAAGGGCAAAGAATGCTTTTAAAGATAGAACATATGCATGTGAAGAGTGTGGCGAGACTTTCCTTTTCAAGTATAAACTTAAAATGCATATTAATAGCAAGCACCTGAATGATACTGGCCAAAATGCCAATGATTTCACTTGTGGGGAATGTGGATGCAAGCTAGGCAGTCTCCCAGGTCTTACGTTCCACATGAGAAAACATCATAATAAAAGCCTCACATATCGTAAAACTACTGAGTATTTATGCAGTGATTGTGGCTTCATGGCTCCATCCAACAAGAAGTTAAGAGAACATCAAGAAGCCCATTGTGGTTCCTCCACAAAACCCAAAGTTCAGTGTGAGATATGTGGCAAAACTGTCTTAAAAGTGTCCCTAAAAATGCACAAAGTGAAAATGCATTCCGAATTTAAAGAACAATGTGATAGGTGCGGTGAGCGATACGCGACAAAAACAGACCTATTGCGACACATTAATGTTGTACATCTCCGTATTCTTCTTTATAATTGTCAGTATTGTGGTGAACGCTTTGCCACCTCAGATGCCCTTCGATATCATAGAGTTAAGATGCACGAAAAACCATCCTTCTATTGTCAGATTTGTGGTAAGTGTTACAAAAGGGTAGGTGAACTTAATACACATATTAAGCGTGCTCATAATGACCGTAGGAAGGCAGAGGTTTGTAGTTATTGTGGCAAAGAGTACTATGATCGTAGCAAGCTGCGTAACCATTTGGTGAGTAAACATAATGTTCCTCAGGAAATGACATACTCAGAGAATTATTTACGTAAAAAACGTGTTGATGGACTTCCTTTAGCTAAGCATATGGAGAAACGGGTAGGTATGGATCCTAAAATGCCACATATGACCCAACCTGGAGTTGTCCATCAGCAGCCACAACAAAATCAGCAACAGCAGCAACAACCGCAGCAGCAACCGCAGCAGCAGCAACAGCAGCCGCAGCAGCCACATCCTCACCATCATAGTGTGGTTCCACAACACCAACAACACCCACACATGCGACCAGTGGTAGATGAGGCAGCTGAGGCTGCTCGCAATCTTGGGGCATACCAAGAGATTACTGCTACAGAGGACGACAATTCCCTAGTTGTGACCGAGATCACAGAAGCTCCTGCTCCAGTTGAACAAACTGTGCTGGTAGATCCTTTAAGTGTGCCTCAGGGTATGATGCATCATCCACAGGTTGCTCACATGCAACCACCAATGCCCATGCACCATCCAATGCATCAGCAAATGCACCATCATGCAGCCATGTCTCGTCTTGGTGTACTTTATCATATGAACATGCCTCACCCTGGTCCATCGCACATTAACATGTAGGCTCCAAATTAGTTGGTTAAACATTATGACTATACAGTATTTAAATTATAGTGAACTTTAAAATATAAACAAATTTTAGTGCCAAATTTTCTAAGCCAAACAAGGGTTTAAGAAAGTGGTTTTAATTTTGGAATATATACCGTATAAGACTATCATGAAAATGTAAGACTTTAAGCAAAGGCCCAAATAATCTTGTAACTCAATGGCTTCACATACAATACATAGAAATAAAAACACTGTGTGTGTGTCATACTAAACATCTTACATTTTGTGTTGAGTTATACAGTTCTAAAGGCATCAAAACTTCAGTTGTATAGGTATATTAGGACAGTATATAACTTTTTTTGTTACATTATATTTGAAGTGAATTTATACCACATTATGTACACTGAAAAACTTTAGTTCCAGTGCTGGGCCAAATTTGACAATACAGTAATAACAGTATACTTTGCTGTGTGTGTAGTTGTGTATGAGCAAACTATTAGGTGTGTAAGGTATGAATTACGTATACTTGGTTACGTAGGGATTAGATGAAACTGTAAATGGTTCCTTATGCACGATTTGAATGCAGGAAACTGCCATTATGTGAATCCTTCCAAGAGATGAGGAATAAGAAGTATCTTGCCTATTAAGTGAAAACACAAAAATTATACAATATCCAGTTAAACTTACTTTATGTTGCGCATTAAATTCAGGGTTCATGAGCTGTGATTATTGCCGAGGCAAACCATACAATACTGACCGAAATAATTTTGCTTTAATTTGAGGTTTATTGAAGACATAATTATTAGTAGATTTCTTTGTGAATGTGTATCCACATCCTTAATTGTATGCGTGTATATGCATTTTCTCCTGCAATGCTAATGCTTGAGGCATTATAAGTCATTATTAATTTATTCTTACATTACTCTTTAGAAGAGCTATTGGAACTTTTTTGACCCAGCATTTATTTTAGTCAAGTAATCGGTTCTACAAACAGCATGGGCACCTTTACATGTGCAAAGCCAGCTTCACCAGTTTTAGAACCTATAAATAATGCCATAATTAACACTTCTGTGCAACTGGGACCAATTATGCATCTGTAATTTTTCTCACGTTGTTAGCCGGGGATGCATGTTGCGTCCCAAATTAAAATGTGTTAAAATTCTAATTTTTATCTGATCATTGTGTGACTGGTTTTAAAATGAGTACGCTTAGATTGCAGACAATTTGATACTATAATGAATGAAGTAGCATGACAATTGAGGTCAGAACACCGGAAAGATTATGAATACTTTAGTGGTGATGAGCGTCAAAAAATTAAAAATATTTGTTAAAATTCTAGTTGTTGTTTGATTAGTATAGGACTAGTTTTCTAATGTGCGCCTTTATATTTCAAACAACTTGATACCAAAACGAATGACATAACACGAAAATTGATGTTATTAAACTGAAAAAGAGTACACACATTAGGTTGTGGGTGTGCCAATTGGTGCTCGCTCACGGATAATACTTGGCTGACTTTCAGCTTTTCTATGGGGAGAATCACGCCGGGCTTTTGGACCTTATATGCATATACCCCTGTAGGGAATTCTATTGCGAACACATTGATACCAAAAGGAACGATGCAGCACGAGAATTAAGGTGAGAAAACTGAAACGAGTACAGTATACACATTTTAGTCTAGTCGCACGTTGAAGAGAAACGCCCAGTGCACACTTAGGTAGGCTGAGGCGTGCACGCTGGAGGCGTGAAAGTATTAAGTATTACATTAGGTATGGGATATTTACATTTTTAAGTTGAGATTGAATGACATTGATATTTGTTATCCACTTTCAAAGCAGATTTAAACAAGTATCTTTAATTTTATGTGAAATGCTGTAGTCCAGATGTTAAACAGTGAACTGAACTAGGTTTAAACAAAGAAATTTTATAGTACATAATGTCACATGAAAATGTAGGAGTATAAAAATGAGTTAGCAGTTGAAATTTACATGAATTAGAGAGAAAGTTGGTATAGTGACAAAAAGTGACAAAATGAGATGAAAGGACAGTATGAAAGGATAAAGTAGTCATGAGAATGGATCTCATTAATGGATTAGGGGTCTGATAGCCGAGTGGACAGCTCTTCGGATTCATAGTCCTGATGTTCCGGGTTCGATCCCTGGTGGAGGCGGAGACAAATGGGCAAAGTTTCTTTCACCCTGATGGGCCTGTTTATCTAGCAGTAAATAGGTACCTGGGAAGTAGACAGCCGCTACAGGCTACTTCCTGGGCTGTGTAACAAAAAGGAGGCCTGGTCGAGGATTGGGCCGCGAGGACGCTAAGCCCCAAAATCATCTCAAGATACAGTAACCTTAAGATGGAGATAAAACTTGCATGCCTGGATATTCCACTTGTGATTCACATAAGAAAAGGCTTTGTCATTTCCCATTTAATTTTGTTGCTGTACTTGTCATGAAATCAGAAGTGATGAACATTATTTGTCATTAATACAGAACATATCTATACAGCACTGCGTTAAGGAAAAATAAATTTTCTTTTAATACTGGACAAGGATATTTCCTTTACATGTAGTATATCATATTGTTGAAAATACAATTTATTAATACATTGCTCTGAGACAGCACTCTTGCCAAGATATTGCTGGATGGTAAATTCTCAAGGACTTTTCTCAGATAATTGAAGGAATGTACATAGAGCATAGTTGTACAAGATAAATATGGGAAAACTAATTACAGTAATAGTTTATACTAAAGGAACATTTTGGATTAAAGTTTAAACAGTCTTCGTGACTGCAACAAAAACTACTGATATTTATCCAAGTTTGCTGTCATAATGGGAGTGCAGCCTACTGTGTGTTATAGTGCTTCTTGCCACTTGTTCATAATACAGACCTCTGCCTCACTACTACTATGCACTCATAGGTATCATCTAGGGTATAACAAATGCCAACAATAATAATGAAACGTGTAATCTTTTCAGATATTGATGATCCTCTGGTAGGATATGAATTAGTCATTTGTGTCAAAGCTACAGATACTGTATTGTGGATTAATGTCGGGTGAAGAAATCTACCTCTTAAAAAATTAGTGCTTTTGACAACTTACTGTTAATCTATAATATATATTTAAAAATTGTTTATATTATTTGGTGGTGGCCATTTGTTATAAAACTCTTGAGAGTTTAATATATTTGATATCGGTGTTAATTTAGCTTTAAAACTGATGGAAAAATAAATTTAAAAGGTAAGTATTTTACCTTACCTGTATTTTTACGAAACGCCAATCTTCAACCCACTGATTTTGTTTTAAATGTCAGTGAGAGATTGTAGAAGAACCAAATTATATCCTCTGAATTCACTATATCAATTCTTCTAATGGTTGTGCTTGTAATTTTAAGTATTTGGATTAAAATAAGCCCCTAAGTACAGTAATTTATATTTATATATAAACATTGCATCAACTGTTGCAAGGAATGCAGTTTTTGAGAGAAGGTATTGTACACAACTTTTTATAAATTAAATGCATTTCTATAAATGCATTTGAATAAATCTAAATCTGCATTATTTTCACTCAAGCAATGAATATCCAAGATTATTGTGTTTCACTTTAGCTATCCTATCACTGAAATAGTTTGATACATTTTAAATTGTCTCTAAAATTATTGTTTTTATATTTGAAATGTTTCCTACACTTCCCAATTTCAGCTCTTAAAAATTTAACATTCAGTTATCATCAAAGGTGGCAGTCTTCCCACCCTGGTGTAAAATCTTTTAGCCAAACTTGGCGCTATGAACACAATATTTATAAATGAAAGGAACACCTGATGATGTATCCCCACTATGGCCAAGCTATAAACTTCCAGCAGAACCAGACGCTGTCTACATCATTTAGTGCTGTATTTAATAATGTCCTGAACCCCAAAATTATGTTTGTAATATTTGTATTTCTTTTCCTTTATGATTTCACAAAAGATGATAATTAGCACTTTTGAATATTACTTGACACAGATTATGGTACATAGCCTTCCCATTTTGGTGCCTTCTTCAGATAATTATTTAATTTCAAAGTGATATTTAGGAACTTTCTGAGAGTGTTTTCTGTAAAACATGTGGTGCTATGTAGCCTTCTAGGCTTGGCATTTGCTGCCTTTATAATCACCACCATACACAAAAATTACCATAGTTAATAACCTTAGATGTTTAAGTAGGCAATCAATTTGCTGACTTCTAATATTAAATGATAAACATGTGCACATTTGCAATAAAAAAGCTTTAAAAGGGTATAACCAAGTTTGTATATTTGCAATAGAATAATAGTATGATTTTTTAAGAGTACAATGGTAAACTGAATTTATTTTTTTGAGTTGTACATTACATTTTTATTTACATTATAATTATTTATTTAACTGTCTTTGAACAATTCCAGTTAAATGTATGATAATATCCCAGTCACCCTTTGTAACTGCTATAGCCTTTAGAATATCACTGGCACTACGACTAGTTGTTTCCATAAGATGATAAAGGAGGTATACTTTAAGGCCCAGTGAAACTAGAATGGACTGTAGAGAAGCCTGAAGTGCTGAGGTCGAGACAAAAAGCTTTCGGCCATAATGCTCAACACCTCGGACAAGTGTGCCACTGTAAGCCACACCTGAAATATGGCCAGTTTCGATGTTCAATACCGTCACTTGATTCTGCAACACAAAAATAAAACTTAGTATAGTATTATGAATCACTCCTATTTAAGCAGGCCATCAGTAGCTTCTTTAGCCAGGATCAAGGTACTAGTACATTGAAGGACAATGCATAAATACAAGGTTTGTGTTGTACCTAAACTACAAGATGACATGAAACGATACAAATGGTCTTGCTACCTAAATGCAGTGGGAAGATAGGGAATAAAGTTCATTGTACAATATCTGCAATCATCATTCTGTATTTACTACAAAAAATAAATTTTTTGATGTAAATAAGTGCTATACTGTATAGGCATTTGTGTAAATATTGAAAATAGACAAGTGTAATTTTATACTAACCTTTCTGTACTATAATGTACCACTTTTTTCTCATGAATGATGCATCCCATCCTACAAAAGTTGGAAAGGGTAAGAATAATGATAATACGAGTCAAATAACTCACAAGAGTAGAATTAGTCATGAGGTCTTGGACGTGAAGGCGCTCTGGTATACATATACCCATTAAACGAAACTGCTTTAAGTGGTGATCTGTGATGGTACCCGTATGCCACCTGTAATGTATAAAAAAAACAGTTCCACGAACTAGAGATTTCTCAAAACAATGCGTGCAATTATCATTGCAGGATTTTCCAGTAAATCTCTACATTCATTCTTGCTCCTCTGAAACTACCCACCCACCTCACTTTATATCATATTTGTTTTTTCTTTTCAATTATTATACATGAAAATAAAAATGGCTCACCTTCCTGTCATTTTATTAACTAGTTTTCATCCATGTACAATATTGTATATTATTTACCTGTATAAACTATTATAGCATATCTTCCCTACTGCTCACTACATACCTGCTAACTTTCCCTATGTATTTAAGGATCCAGCAATATACATTTTTAAAGCTGCTGTAATAAAACTTTAATAAAATAAAAATGTGGTGAATGAAAATTAAAAAAAAAAAAAAATCGCCACTATAATGAATGCCTGTTTCGGGTGGAATCCCAGTGGCTCCCTAAAGCTATCGCACCGAGATGGATCCCCACTACTAGGTTACATCAGTTGCAAGAGTTGTGTTTGGCCTACCAGAGCCTGGCTCTGGACCCTCTCATGGAGGCCCAGAGAACAGGGGACTATTATCACCCTCACCAGCAAAGCATCCAGAAAGTCAGGTAAGCTTTACAACCAACTGTAAGGTTCATAGAATTATGAAGCATCGAAACAACCAAACTAATCTGCAAATAATCCCAAGAGAACAAGCTCAAACTCATTAGTGTGTGGAATATGCACAATAAACCAATGAATTTGGCAGGGAAGGAAGGGAGGGAGTCAAGGGCCACTGGGACTACCAGAAAGAGTTGTTTTACATTCAATGCTGGTTTTCTGGAAGGAACCCCTTTGTGGCTCCCTAAAGCTATCTAACCACAGAAAAAAGGGAAAACAAGAAACTTACCACGGAGGATGAAAAACAGTAGGTACATGGAATACTGGGCTGCCAAGACAGTTAGATCTTCAAAAACTCCCTGAGCCTGAATATCAGCCCATGACATGATGGAGAAACCAGCAGCCAAAGCAATGACACCTCCACTGACAACACCAATGAAAGATGGCTAAGGGGTGAAATAAGCACCAGTCAATGTCATACTGCTGCTGCGAAGACCACAACACAATGTATAAGTGGTCTTACACACTGCAAAGGCACACAACACAATGTGTAAGTTTGTGGCTGTGTGGCAGACCCTGAAGAGAAATTAGTTTCTCTGGGCTTCATTTACCAGCTGCATTCCGACTGCTTCCCAGTGGTTTACTTCCTGAACCATGGGTAGAGGGTTGCTTTAGTCCTACCTTCTTTGAAGCTTGACACCTTGGGTAGCTCTGCTTTTAGATTCTCAGGATTTGATTCTCTGTGCAGCTCGTGTGAGGAGTGTTCAAAGTTCTCACGGATGGGTCATCTCGTTTCCGTCCCATTTCCATGGAGTGAACCATCGAGGATGCATTTTCTGTTAGCTTCACAAGATGTTTGATTACCATGAAGTAAACCTTTTGACATTGGCATGGAACTGGTGTCTTATCTTCTACATGGTTCTGTATCCTGATTGTGAGGATCTTGAATTGGATGTCTTTCAGCTGGATTGATCAAGGTGGGGATTCATAAACCCTTTTTCCTCAGTTCACTTGTTGCTCCAGGTTTTGTCCAGAAAGGAATCATACTCAGTCAAGGTGATCTTACTGGCTCCTTGGTGACTGGCTCAACCTTGGATTCCAGCCCGGTGTCCAAACCTGGGCATTTTTCTGCGGCTCCACCTCTTATAGCAGATCAGTTCAGTAATGTACCTCGCTAGTTTGACCTACTCTGTTCTATGCACCTTCCTGAAACAAGGCAGCTCGGTGAATATACCCCCAACACACATGTTGCAGGACTCTGGGCTGAAAGTGTCACTGGCCCAACAGACAGCATGTATGGGGCAGAGAATGATCATTGGCCAGTAGCAAGACTGATGAGCACCCTTCAAACTCGCACATAGCGAATGCAGACTTGTCAGGTCGATCTATAAAGAACCATGCAAACCAGTCTCCGTGGCGTAGTGCTAAGACACTCGCCTGACGTTCCACGAGCGCTTTGTCATGGGTTCGTATCCTGGCCAGTGAGGATTTACTGGGCGCAAATCCTTAACTGTAACCTCTGTGTAACTCAACAGTAAAATGGGTACTTGGTTGTAAAAATGATTCTTCGCAGCGGGGATTGTATTCCAGGGACCTGCCCGAAACGCTACACGTACTAGTGGCTGTACAAGAATGTAACAACTCTTGTATATATCTCAAAAAAAAAAAAAAAAAAAAAAAACGCCATTGGGACCCGCTGCAACTTGGCAACCAGAAGAGCACAACTAGGCAAGTCAACATAAATAACAGGGCTCACTTTAGAACTGGCTGGCTATTGGTACTAATGGGCTAGAGCTAGTTTCAAATGAACCCCTTCTTCTGAATGGATCCTTACCAGTCATTTGGCTGTTTCTATAATTTTCTATGAACCTTGTAATTGTCTGTAAACTTTTACTGACTTAATGGATATTTTTCCTGGTGAGGGTGAAGTTAAATGTCTCCCTGCTCTCTGTCTCTGTGATGAAGCCAGGTTCTGGCTCATCTCTAGTGGACCAGAATCCTGCAGATGATGTGACCCATTACTGGATAGCATCTCAGCAAGATAGTCTCAGGGAGCCACCAAGGGCCCCTCTTCCCAGAAAAGAATGTTTTTGAGTACTGTATACAAGTTTATGTAAGCTAGCTTGAACCAAAAAATTTGAAATTTCAAATTAATTACATACAGCCCAGAATTTGATATCTTAATAATCTGGGAATTTGTCAAAGGGCTGGTGCCATTATCGAGTTAGGTGCTGTAAGGCTTTTGTAACGTAGAAGACTAGGGCATGGCTGTGTTTTGTTTAATTTTATAATAATACTGTAATTCATTGTCGGGTACAGGTAACCAGTTTATACGTACAGTACACTGGCCACTCCAGACTGACAACCTGAGTGCAACCCCATAGTCTCCTGAGACTGATGGATGCCTACTACTACAGTGCATGTTAGGCTTATATCGAAGTGCCCCCTTAGGGTCGAATTACTGACCCTACCTAGGATGCAACTCCACAACAAGCAGACTAACTTCTGGGTACCTATTTACTGCTAAGTGGATAAAAAATGTGTCCAGACATTTCTGTCCCGCCCGGAATTCTTGGATGTGAGTCAAGAACAAACCTAGCTGTACTACTAGGACTACTGGGATTTTATAAACTGTACATATACTGTGTATGTACTGTACCTGCCAAAACTTAGCAGTGTATATATTTGAAATAAAACTTCATTTCTATTGCAAAGGGTACTGGGAACCAGAGCTCACTGTAGCGAGTTAATCTTATACTCGCTCCATTATCTCATTATCTTCATAGCATAACTAATTACAGAAGCTACAATCCTTTCCCCAATACTCTCCTCACCTTGTTGGAGGGAGCTGAGGTGTAATCACCATATAACCCAGCGATGGGAGAACAGCAAGACAGTACAATCTCCAGTCAAGAATGTAGTACTCGGCTTGGGCAGTTCTAGTCGACCCAAGACGCTACAGCTTCGACACAGAGCAGACAGCAGACTACGACCGCATCGAGTCGCCACGCTCTCGCTCCCCGAGTTCAGACACTCACAATTCTCAATCGAGCCGCCACGCTCTCCTACATAGAGCTCCACGACTCCGGCCTCACTCAGCTCTCTGCTCTGCTCTAGGCTTCGTCTCAACGTCTACGACACTGCTGTATCCAGGACTACTAAATAAATATGAAACTCACTAAACACTGTGTATCTAATCAACCCAACAACGTAACATAAACGTACATTACATTGGTGACCCCAGAGAGTTTCGACGATACCCAGCCACGATGGACTACAACATGGATTCCCACTGGACCTTCACTCCTGTTGTTTCTTGCTGTAGACCACCTCGTGCCACCTATCACGGAACGCTGCCAACACCCTCGCCACAGCTATGATTTTCACCGCGATCGTCTCGGCATTTTTCATCAACTACAGCTTGCTGCACAGCGAGTGCTACTTACTCATCCGACAGTTTCATCAGCAACTACATCATGTGGGATCTACAGCCTGTCCTGGCGACTCTCTGTCGCTGCCAGGGCACTGCTTGTTCTACAGGGACTCCCACGACAGCTGCTCTTTCGTCAGATGCATCTACACATACACTGCATTCTGATACTCAGCCGACTCAAGCATCTTGGACCTACAGCTTGCGTTTCAGACTCTTCGTCGCCTCCAGGACAATTCAGCTCTTGCAGTGATTCCCTTGTTGTCCTAACTACGTGCCTACATTACCTCCTATTGTCCTGGTGCCCAAGCCCATCCGCCCCGGATCTAAATGCTCCACCAGCGACCCAAGGACGCAACAATCATGCACATTCTTCTCTCCTGCAACACCGAGCTTGTCCACACACTGCCTGCATCTTTTGGTACCGGACTACATGTTCCACAACGACCACGTATTTTTTGTTATATTGTTTTCTTCCATTCCCTGGCAGGGGGAGTCCTGTAGCGAGTTAATCTTATACTTGCTCCATTATCTCATTATCTTCATAGCATAACTAATTACAGAAGCTACAATCCTTTCCCCAATACTCTCCTCACCTTGTTGGAGGGAGCTGAGGTGTAATCACCATATAACCCAGCGATGGGAGAACAGCAAGACAGTACAATCTCCAGTCAAGAATGTAGTACTCGGCTTGGGCAGTTCTAGTCGACCCAAGACGCTACAGCTTCGACACAGAGCAGACAGCAGACTACGACCGCATCAAGTCGCCACGCTCTCGCTCCCCGAGTTCAGACACTCACAATTCTCAATCGAGCCGCCACGCTCTCCTACATAGAGCTCCACGACTCTGGCCTCACTCGGCTCTCTGCTCTGCTCCAGGCTTCGTCTCAACGTCTACGACACTGCTGTATCCAGGACTACTAAATAAATATGAAACTCACTAAACACTGTGTATCTAATCAACCCAACAACGTAACATAAACGTATGTTACATCACCATTGCATGATCCGAGGAACTTTAGCATAAACATTCTATAATTGAATCCAAAATGAATTCCAAAATTTGTTGCAGTTGGTTAAGTTACATTGGCATTCTTGAGATAGAAGTGTGTGTGACTGAGGGTGATTGTGTGTGTATATACACAACACTTCATGTTAGTAGACTGAAACTCCCTGGAACCAGTATAATTCCTGCTGTGTTTATGCAATGTGATGTCCTATCCTGACTGTCAAAGAGCCTCTCTAACTGCACATTAAGTGATCTTGCCTCGGAGACTATCAGAGTGGAATAGCCATAAAAATACTGTACATAACTAACTTTACAAAATAGCAAGTATAGTACTGTAAAAACATTCATTTATGATGATTAGCCAACTTGCTGAAGCCTGATTCACCATTGTGAACGGTGCACAGGCAGATCCTGGAATGTATATATATTCACATGTCTTTCTCACAGCATTCTTATTAAATATGACTTACTTTAATGCTAACTTCTAATTTGTCTCTATGTTAACTTTTACTATAAATTTTTGTTTGTAAATGAAAGAGTATGCACCTTATTATCACTGACTCACCATAGTCATTAATTGTAAGATTGTATACCAATACAGCTCTTTTGATACAGTACTGTATCACTCAATCTAGAATTACAAAACAAAAAGAACAGGCAAAAGCTTAATTGTCTCACCTGTGCACTGGGAGCTGGTTGGTGGGTGAACGAGGGAGTAGAGTGGAGAGTGCTCTAACATACAGCATAACTAAAGGACGATAATATTCTGCAGCCGCCAACACGACTAGCCGACCAGACAGTAGCGCATGGACAAGACAGTGAGACACACCACAGAATTGCTGCACTAGTCCAGACAAACGACACACTAGTACAGTAAGAAAAATAGTAAAAGAATATTATAAAATGAAAAAATGAGGTATTGAGAGTAGTTAACACTCCTTTTTGAGCCAGTCCCTCATATGTTTCTTGAGACAGAACCATTATGGTGTCCCCATACAGTAGACAGTTTTGAGAAGTCTTCTACTCCCCACACACATCCTGGTGCCAGGCATATCTGGCTATAACTCTATTGCTCAGACTGTTGCATGTAGCAGTGCCTTGAATACAAAACATTTAATTGTGATCAGGCTTGATTTTATTTGGTTTACTGTTATTTTTTGTAGCCTATTTGTCAGGAAATTTAACATACATTATCCCATTTTGCCTTTTATTCCTTTGAAAGTCATTTTATCGGCTATCACTCGTCACATTTATCAAATGTCTTTGCATATTTTGTGAATACAATGCAATTTTTTCCAATGTTTCTATAATTTTTGTTACACTGGTCAAGTAATTGTAAAAAGGCAAAATCTTCCTGCTTTAAATCCATGTTAACCTCAATGGTGTATTTAGTTCTCCTTGCTAAAACTAGAAATTTTACTCCAAATCATCCTATCAAAAACATTTATAATGTGAGAGGTTTGTGCAACTGATATATAGTTTTGGCCATTTCTATGCTACCTTCCATGTGGAGTAGGGCCAAAATCTGCCAATTTAAGTGCCTCTGGTATCTCATAAGTTTCTATGCTTTTCTCCATATTACATCGTGTACAGTTTGTGCGTTAATTGCACTTGGTATTTCTTTATGAACATGGAGTTCCAGGAGTCAGGTCACATTTCAAAGTCTGCTGTGTTTCTGTTAATATCTATATGTAATTTAAATTGTGCAGATGATATTTATTTATGATAATTACCCAACTTGCTAATCAAATTGCAAGCAAACAGCCATGGCAGATAGCTATAGTCAAGGGCATAAAAATGCTAGTCATGCATGCCATGCAGGTAACCACAAAGCATGAAAACCCCTCATGTTGAGACAACAATTCAAGTAAAAATTACCTAAAAATACTTACCTTATTGGCTTCCATAGAGCCAAGGGGAAGGTTGATTGTGAGGTTACAGGTTCTACCAACACTGTAGTAACTGGTGCTTCTATTTGGTAGCAGCAGGTCTTCTAGTTTTAGCCAGTACTTAAGAGGTGTGGTAATTGCCTTGTGTTACTACATGGGTTTTCAAGGGTATTGCGCCCTGTTTTCTACAATAGTGAGCTGGCTTCTTCATGGTGGTTTCAGTTACTCACCACTATCTTCCTTCCCTAATTTTGTTGACAATACCATTTCCAAAAACATTTGCCACATTGAGGTACAAGGTCAATCTGGGCAAGGTAAGTAGTCCTGGGTGGACCATTATGTCTCTGACTCAAGAGCATCCAAGGTAAATTCGATTATAAATTGTCATCCACTCTTCCGTGGAAATAAACATTTCATTCACTGCGGTTTTATGGGGGTCACCTACTGATAGAGCTTCGGCCTCACACACGTGGGGTCCACGGTTCAAGACCCATACAGCCCAGGTGAATGTTACATAAATTACTTTATATGGTAATTGAATAGAATATTGGATTTTATTATAATTTTACTAGCTCGGTTACCAGGCATCCACATGTTCACTAAATGCTATCATCATCATTGTATCCATCATCAATTGTATCCATATTCACTATCACAGTCATCAATAAAGAAACTACTGCATAAGACAAATTATTTAAATTTATTAATTTATTATCTTTTAATCAATATGCAGAAAAAATATGCTGGATAACTGTCAGTGAGGATAGAGTCTTATTTAGAAAGATTGGAATATAATATCACATGCCATTTCATGCAAAGAGGGAACATGGGTGTCGACCCCAATGCCCATGACCATCCCCCAACAACCACTAATCACCCTGCAAAATTTGGCAAAGCTAGCCCCAATCATCTGGCCTACAACCCCAGACATCCCCTTTTTTTTTAAGACAATCTTGAAAATGGCAATAAATCTTAGCAAAAATCTAGCAATGAATGTAATGAAACACTTTTCTGTTGGGCTCTCAATACCTTCCTGAGCTTAAACAATGGTACTGCCAGGCCTTAGAAAATGGCACCGGGTCGTCTGAGACCTCCCCTTGCCTACAGAAAGCCAGACTACAATCTGGCTTTATCCACAAGGTGGGGGGAGCTTGAGAATCAATCTACCCAAATGTGAGAAAAATCCTAATTTTTCAATATGATGATGATGATGATAATAATAATAATAATAATAATAATAATAATAATAATAATAATAGAGATATTCAAAATGTTATAATGATTTGGTTAGCAAGGCCTAGAGCTGTTCACACAAAGCAAATTACCATTTGCCTTGTTTTCATCTTTTTAATGTCTTTCTTTCAACACCTTGAGTTGGTTTCGGGGCTTAGCGGTCCCGTGGCCCGGTCATTGCCCAGGCCTCCTAGGCCTTCAAGCATTTATCTGTTTTACAGTATTTTGTTTTTGTTGACTTTCTGGTTGATTTTCCATGTTTTGTGGTAATCTTTGATCACTTAGTAGAGAGCCAGATTTTAGACCTAGATTCCAATAAGTGTAGGTCTCATACCTGACATGATCCTTGGGCTTAGTGGTACCAGTAAGCATTTGTAATCTAGGTCTCTGGGACAGAGACCTTCCCAGAAATAACCCACCAGGAGGAAAGGAATTTCATGTTTAAGCAAAAATATTTTAGGAATTTGTTATAGATTTAAAAAATTATCATATAATGGTAAATGGTAAAACAGCTTTGCAGATATTAATGATGTGAATTTGCTTAAAAATAGAACATTCATGCATACAATTTGATGAATTAGGTTAAATTTTATACCCACCTTTGCTGATAATCATCCTGTTTCCAATATCCACCCTTGGAATGGGTTGCTCTCCCAGAACTGCAGCAATATCTTCTTCAACTTCTTCTTCTTCTTGTATATCCACAAAACTAGACAAGTCTAATGGAGGGTTGGAAGACCAACTGGTGCTACTGCTTGTACTGAGCTTGCTCACATTACGCCGATTACTACTACCAGTCATTGCAACCTCATCTTCTGAAAACAATCTTGCATTAATTGTAAAAGAGCTTACAAGGTGCCTTAAAAATAACACCAATGAAAATGGACTCTTCATTAGTGGTCCCTGGAAGCCATATACAAGATAGTCTCCAGATAATGATATATTCCTACTGAATTTGTTTAGGATCTAAATGGGCTGCCAGGGCCAACTTCCAATCAAATTTGTATAAATTTTTCTATATCCTTACAGGCTTTTTCAAACTTCAGATTGGTGTAGTCGTCTTAAAAACCTTACACAACCCATGCTTAACTAATGCTTTGTAGGCATCTGATACAGTTCAGTAAACTATAACTAAAATATATCTAATTACCAAAGAAGCCCTTTCATGAAGCATAAAGCAAAGAAAACAACTATAAAAACTATAAACTACAATTGTGCAAAACTGTATTGTCTAGTAATTAACAACTAATAATTAATGACCATTAGAACTGCCTTGGGAAGGACTGGGACCTACACAGGCACAAAGTAGAAAAGGTGGTGGATCTTGCCAATCTATAATTTAAATCCTAACACAAACTTCTAACAATGGCTTCAAAAGTTATACCAGGTACAGTAGTGGGATACATAACTGCAGAATCAGATAGGCTTACGGAATATGTACAATGTAAAGTATAATGATGACACAAAATGTTATACAATATTATCACAGCTGAAATTATATAACTTTTTTGTGGGGAAGGGGGGGAGGGGGCTATGTCACATCAGTCTTTACATTTTATTATATTGTTATTTAGTTAAAAACTTCATTTTATATCAAATACAGTACAGTATTAGCATTTACATTATACTCCAGCCATCACTACAGATCTATAAACCCTCAACTAAAAATGTACTTTATTCTTTAAACATGTATATAATTAATATTTTCACTTTATCCCCCAATATTATTAATTAATATTAGTTAATAATTTTTTTTTTTTTTTAAATTACGTAGTAAAATTGCAAAAATCCTTGCTTGAACTATAACTTTTTGTATTGATTTTAGGTCCTAGTGTTCGGCTGGCCCCCTATGGGTACACCACATTCTGGTGTTCATTACACCTGCACAAGTTCAGAGGGATGGTAGTTTTGTAGATGTCTGATACTAGAGCCAATGCACCAGGAAGCTATGGAGGGCTAGCCAAGAAAATGCTATTGTGTCCAGTATGTCATAGGGTTCTGAGGGGAAACATCCCATATAACATACTAAAAGGTCCAGCTTGACATGGAGACTGAAGAAACACATACAGTACCCTCTTGTAAAATTAAGAGGCTATCATACCTCAAGTGAAAATAATCAAAAGTACCTGGTCACCTATTTATAATACTGAATCAAAATACAGTACTTCAACAGCATATGCAAAAGCAACTGTAAAAGCAAGTCTCAAGTGTATGTATACAACAAAATAGTCATTTGACTACTTGTATTCCATCTATTCTGAAAAATGGATTACACATCTTAATTAACATTTCACATTAATGAATATCAACGATGTCAACGATGTGAGCCATCCAGTAGTATTTGTTGCTTAAAAATAATTTGTGAAATACTGTAATCTAATACTGTAGTTATTTGTATATTACAAAATAAAATTTGTTTGATGGCTGTCATTACAAACTTGAGTAAAATAGTGACAGTTAATATTTATGAGCATGAACTATTATGTACATACTGTACATAATCATCTATCTAAATGATAGATGAAAAAAACTCAAACTAAAAAAAATCAAACTCAAACTTATCTATCTAAAAAGTAAGCAGTCATATATAATCATCATCCATATAGGAAATTAAAAGGAAAATTATTTGAGCACTTTCATGATTAAACATATTTTCAAGAAAAATGTGTTAAGTCACGAAAGCACTAGGATTATCTTTGAATTAATTTTCTACGTGGATATGTATGCATAACTGAATCACGTGTTCTTGTGATTATTCTTCCCTAAATCATCATTATTATCCCATTTCCCAATTGATGGGGTTGAGAGGCCTCTGCTATGCACTAAATGTGACTCCCTTAGTACTATTAAGACCCTGCAGGGATTGTATAAAGAGCTCCCCTGTAATAGCTAACACTTTTTATCTTTGCTCCCTGTAATATCAGTACCAGTACAGTGCAGTATGTTGTTCTACCTCACATTATATGATCCTTACCTTGTATTTCTTTGGTTATCTTTTGAGATGCATTTAGTTTACTAGAATCAACATCCAAATCCTTTTCAGTCTTGAACTCATCTTTGGAGTCCTGATGAACAGTCACTGATTCTATATCAACATTTTCTGGAATACTTTGGTCAACCGTTTGACTTTCATCATTGCTCTTGCTTGAAAGTACAGCATCTCCATCATCTCCCATCACCATTGGGAAAACTTTCAGGCAATCAGCAGCTGCCGATACATTTCCTCGGGATGTTTCTAGCGTCTCGGCATATTCTGAGTCTGGAGTTGATGTTCGAGAAGTACTAGTCAAAAGAAACTTTACAAAATGAGTATCCCAGCAGAGTGCAGAATATGAACTTGGTTGAACAGGCAGCTTACACTTTTCATCTTTGCTTACATTAATAATAGGAATATTTCCAATAAATAGAGAACTAAAGGGATTATCATAGATATCACGATCCAAGTCTTCAAATTTCAAAGTAATAAAAGATTTACAGAACACTCCATGAATAGACCAAAGTTTGAAAAGGCAGCCAACATAACCCACTCCACACAGATGGTGCACAGAACGCATGTCCTTAAAGTTTCTCTTCATCAGAGACAAGACACAGACACTTGGCTTAGTTTTTTCTATAGGCTTCTCAAACATTGACAAGTTGTTCATAGCCTTATACAAGGGTGACTGTGGTTTGGATTCGATTTGCTCAGCTAAACAGTTCATTTCTCCTTCAATTTCTTTTTTAACCTGCAAAATAAAAATTAGGCTTTGAATTAATGTTTTAAGTTCCTTTATGAGCAGAATACTGATTCTTCCTAAGCAAATATCAATCCTGGTCCTAAAGGAGAATAGCTCAAGAGTCATGAAAGGGTGACATTCTGCACTGGCAATTCAGTGTTCATTTCAGACATCCTGTCAAGTTAAACTGATGCTATGGAGACATTGCAGAAAAGTTTAATCCAGCTTAAAGTGACCACAGTCAGTTTTCATAAATGCAAAGCCATTCCAAGTCCTACTTTGCACCAAGTAGTGCTCTCTCAAACCACCAGTTGTGCACCTGACCACTATCCAACCACAAGCAGATAACACCAATACCAGATCTCCTGACCAAAGTTCCTGTCACAATCTGACTAATACAAAAGAAGAATATTACCATAAAGAAATCAGTGACAGACAACATGTGCACCAGCAACTTCCTCAGAAAGGAGCCTTTCATATTCACTATAAGACTAATTTCTGAGCTATTCCATTCAGATACACCCTAAGGAAAGCGTAGTCAGTGAAAACTACAGAAAAATGAAAAACACTGGGGTGATGCTAATCTGAGATGCAGAATTGGATCCTCGAACTGCAGTACAAGAAATAGTAACCACAGGGTGGTAATCCTTGAGAATTAGCAGGCACCTAAGGTACAATTGGACCCAAGGTTACACCTACAGCTGACAGCTTGATAATTCAAGTTGTAAGCTGTAGAATGCAAAGCAGCCTAGAAATACAGGCCTTAGTACAGATCATCAGTGTAAGTATTAAGGAAGAGATATAGCTCAATTCTGCCAAGAACCTTAGTAATATTGACTTAAGGGAGCCACAATACAGAATATAATGTAACTGAGGACAGATAAAACAAGCTCGCATAAAGGCAGGGCACTACTCCTGATAGAAGAAGTCTTATTTTTTATAAGAAGCTTGGGTTAGGATAGAGATATACTCTAGTGTCTCCCCAACAACGTTATGAAGCCACAACTTTGATGGAGAGCAAGGAGCTCATGAACCTGGTCATACATAGTGAGCTTGCCATCATACATAGCTAACTGAGTGCACTTAAGGTGGAGTATAATGCACAAGCATCAAGTGCTGGTTCATAGTAGCAAGAAGTCATGAATATGGTGGGAACCTCAACAGGAGGAACCAACTACTACAGCACAAAGTGAATTCAAACAGAAGGTAACTATGTTTCATATATAATCAGTCATACACACAACAATACACAACATACACAAAATAATAATTTGTACAGATAATACTAATCTGTACATGAAAAGTACAATCCCACTACACAAAGTTTATAAGGATAAAAATAAGTCGTTTAAATTAATACAGTTGAAGGAAAGACAGAATATATGTATAAATGTATAATAAACAATGCTAGAATGTAGTGTTTACTAGTCTCTTGTGATGGTCCTATAGAATTTATGACATGTAAATTGAAAAGTGGCTGTAAAAGATTACTAGACATAAATCTAAATGACTTACATTGATATATGTAAGTAGAAGGATGATAGTACACTAATTGCTTTCTATTCTATACAGACAAGTCCGTCCATACTTCTTGAAAATAAGGAACTGGGAATATATGCTAACTAATACTTACTATACATACTACTGTACTGTATTATACAGTACTGTATATGGAATTGAATTGTATAACAACTTAAAGATATGGCTATACACAAGTATACATATGGCTTCAATAATGAATGTCTTACAAAAGAAATACAGTGGAACCTCGTGTGACGAGCGCCTCAATTTACGAGCATTTTGAATAATGAGCACACCGATCGTCGACAATTTGTCTCGATTGGCAAGCGCTCGTTTGATTAATCAGAAAACCACATGGTGCGTTCCTGTTGCTTCTCGCATATTCTCGGACGCCTCCAACGATGCAAATAAAATACTTTTTTTGTTTAAAGATGCTAATGATGCTGGGATGTAAAGGGGTGACTGCTGTGATGTAGCAAAGCATTTACTTATTTTTGTAGAATAAAAAAAAGTGAAAATTTTGAAGAACAGAACAAATGTCAAAAAGGTTCGTTCAGTGTTTGTCATTTAGGCTGCTCCATGTTTCTTAAAAAAAATTGAAAAAATTTGAAAAACGGACAAATGCCATAAAGGATCATTCAGTGTTTGTCGGGTAGGCTGCTCCATTATTAATAAATAAATGAAAAATACAAAACAAATTGAACACATTTGAAACAAAGAAAGATTGTCATTATGGGGCTACCCGACAAACACTGAATGAACCTTTTGCTATAAAAAAATGAAATTTTTTTTAACAAATTTGAAGAAAGAAAAATGTCATAAAAGTTTGTTCAGTGTATGTAAGGCAGGCTGCTCCATTATTTAAAACATCGAATATCATATTGATGTTTTTCGGTGGTACAACGGATTACAGTACAGTAATATGATTTCCATTATTTTAAATGGGGTAATTAGTTTTGAAAGACGAGCGTTTCACATAACGAGCTTGGTGCCGGAACGGATTAAATTCGTTATTCGAGGTTCAACTGTACTTTTATTTCATACCATATGTGGTCGCACAACATCAAGAATGTGCTGGCACTCCATAAGCTGCATTGCAACTGCTTCTAAAGATGTATGCCTTAGCAGTGATTCCTCATCATCATCATCACTGTTTGTATTAGAACTTAGAAAGCTGTCCTCTTTTTCTGGTTGCAGTGAAAGCCTGGAAATAAAAACAAAATATATTGAATAACAAAAATTTAAAAAAAAAAGTGATTTTCTAATATCATAGTACAGTACTGTATGATATTTTTTAGAAAAAATTAAAAAGATATGCTTTAACAGTTATGAGTAACTAATCAGCTGAATACAAAACAGTAAAAAATTCTTAAACATTTAAATTAAATTGCTAAAATTAGAAGCATATCAATCACATGGGCAAATGAGAAAGGCTTGCTCAAGCCAGCGTATTTCAGAACAATAACAGTGGTGTAATGAATACAGTGTTGTAATAAGTAATTTACTATAATAATAATTTGGGATTTTACTTTTCTCGAGTCCACATTCTTCATCCTTATGAAAACTCACGAGCATTTTAACATCATGCAGTAATGAAACCAAAAAATTACACTTTATATTCAAAAGGATTAGCATAATCAAATGGATTAAAAGATCTAGAAAAGATATACTGTACCTTCAAATTATGAACAGACTAGTCTTTAACAGGCAGAGACAACCAGTTAAACAATCAACGAGCTATATAAGAAAAGGATCTTACAACACACTACCTCTTCCCAACAATGTGAGGCACAACCAATCTGCAGAGGTCCAAGGCAATCCAGTCCTCATTTTAGAGTTCCATGCAAAAGGAATACATATATCGGCCAGATATTTGGGTTCAAAATGCTTTTAGTGCTCTCATGGCACTGAAGTCTTAACCTTTCATGTCCAGTTTTGATTGAAATTAGACTTTGTTCATCTTCCACAAAAATAAGATAATCAAATTTATTGAGTTCCCAGTCATATTTGTATCGCTTCAAATGACCTAGCAGATCAGATCATTTTAAATGCTAATAACAAAAGAAGTGTTGAACTTACTAATAAGAACAATACCCTTTTCTGTTATGTTAGGGGCTATAATTATCTTATAGCTTGGTCTTTTTTTAAAATAATCTTTCCTACCTCTATTCTCATCAGACAGCATTTTGTGGAACTGGCTCTCATACACAACATGCTCAACATTTGTTATCAACTTTTGCCTTCCTCAGACAGTTAAATACTCTAATCTTCTTAGCAAGAGTAATCTGACTTGGCTACATGGCTTTCTGTGCTCTACTCTTCCTGTCTGTTTTATATATATTTCTTTCTACCTTTTGTTTCTCTCTTCTATTTTCTCTTTAATTTATTAATCTGCCATAAGGCCTTCAACAGTTTCATTTATTCATACGTTAGCTTGGTTTTCAAGTGCCTTACCTCTCCACTTACCCCTCATCTCTCTTCACCTTACATCCCTCTTGCCTTACACCGATTCTTGCTCTTCCTTGGGCTACTTGTTTCACCCACGTTATTATGACTTATTCTAAGCATTTCTTATTATCATTTGATATAAATTTTCTAGCATTGATCCAAGTCCATACATCCAACTGAAGAGAGCTCTTGCCGAGCTTCACATTTATCTTCACATTTCGAGAGCGTGCAAACATCCAATACTGCTGGAAGCCACTCAATAAAACATCAAAATTACTGGGAACGCCTACAAATTTTAAATCTGTTTTTCATAGAGTGCAGGCAGGAGAGATACATTACAGTTTACACTTGGGAAGACATTGGCAGGACTGGTTACAAATGCGCACACAGAAATAACACCACATGAGACCAGAAGGCATGGCAGGATGTGCAAATAGCCCTACTGAAAATCAGAGGTGCAATAGACATGCTGAGAGAGAACTATCAACCTCAAAGGCGCAAGAAGTTTGATACCTGATCAACCAGGCTGTGACTCATGCTTCAGGCTGCCAGCAGCCACATCAAACAGCTTGGTTGATCAGACCAGCAACCAGGAGGCCTGGTCAGAGACTACATGGGGGAATACTAATCCTCGGAATCTTCCACGGGTAGTCAACATGTCGGTAGGTAGAATCGTATTCTCAATATGACTATAAAACCAGTGTATCAATAGCATAAAAATTACATCAATCCTATAAGCATTTGGCAATATGATATGGCCAAGTCACTACCAAACAAACAATACTAGATCAAGAACTGAGCCTTGAGGAACACCAAACAGCATTGGAGCCGATTCAAGTAAAACCATGAGACTACCAACCAGAAATATACGATTTTAACTACTGTACAACATAACAGAGTCCCTAAGACTGCACATAATAAGATGATGTATCAATAAATCATGATCATTGGTATTAAATGCAACACAGAGGTCCAACAGAATAAACAGTGACATTTCCTGAACAGGTAATTCAATAGAATATCACAATTGAAATGGCCATATTTGAATTGAAAAACTGACCACATGCTAAATTGTCAATTTGTTCCAAAAAATAAAACCAACTGATCAAGAGTGGTAAATTAAATAAATTTAGAAAGAAAAATTAGATTTAACACAGGATGACATGTCCTAGGAATATCCTTAAAGCCACTGGCTGTCAAGGCCCTGGCTGTCTCACATTCCTGTCAAGGTCACAAGATGGTGGTCTCCAGGTAAATTCAGGTACTACAGTATATACTGTATACTAAATATGAAATTTCACAAAATTGTGAAAAACGTGCTCCAACAACCTGCAATACTAACCCAAAACACACTATCAGATTACTACAAGCAGCCTTACTAGCACTCTGCAGTCCACAATGGATAACTCCTCTTCAAGTCTTCGTTCTTCTTATTTTTAGAAGTTGATGGCACAGTATAGCAGTTGGTCTCATTGTCACTATCACATGAAGTATCCTTTTTATATTTACTGTACTTACCAATACAATTGTCTAAATGAAGTTTTAGAATATGAACGGGCAATTTACAATCTAAACAGTAGTCATACAAAAAATATTAATGCTATTTACAGTACTGTACTATGTGCATGAAGCACTATTCAACTATGTTCAGTATGAAATGCTGTGCATGAAACATTATTCAACTATGTTCAGTATGAAATGCTGTGCACGAAACACTATACAACTATATTCAGTAATATGTGCATGAAGCACTATACTACTGTACTATGTTCAGTACTATGTGCATGAAACATTAAACATTTATGTACAGTACTGTGTGCATGTAGCATTATATAACTAACTCTTTATTGCTCCTCATAATATTATCTTCTGGATCACAAGATTTAGTATTTGGCAACTGTAAATTTTCAGGAGGCTCAGGCAGGTTAACAGCTGCATGACCTGTAGCACTTGTCAAATAATTTATCTGGACGTAACTCTCTGTTCTGTACAATACTTGATTGTCAGCCATCAAATCTACATCCTCTTCCTCCATGTCTTCTGTATGTCCATGTTTCTGAGATTTTGTAGGATTCTGCAATAAAATTATTGTCATTACTTATGACTAGTGAAATATTAAAAAAACATTTCAGAATGCAAAAATGGTGCGCAATAATGTATTAGTGTATTATAGCATTAAGAATGACAATTTAAACTTGACAGTGCCCCATTGGGTGCATCCCCTAAGAGGAGCCAGAGTTCACCCAGGATACTGCTCACACACACACACTCCAGGATCAGGGACTTTGTGCTCAACCAAAACAAGATGATATCTGCCAATACATAGGCAGCCAATTAGTAGCTCTCCAAACTACTTAGCAACTAGCCATCACCACCACTAGGTCAAGGAAACTGGCTAAACTCATTTTACTCCTGCCACCCACCCCCTCCTCGACACAGCTCTGAAGAGGCCAATTCAGTTGAGGACACTGGTTTTCCTTGAGATTTTCTCTTTGCAGGAGGGTACCATGGCTTTGTTTGTTTCATGGCATAGTGACTAGTCACTTGCATATCTTATTTCAGTTCACTTTAGCTTGGTTTGAGTGATTTTCTACCCTGACTGCCAGACTGCTGATTGTCTTAGAAACAGCCTAACTTTCCTGAAGTAGTTGTGTAGTATTCAGCATGGTCCTCTTTGTGAGTTTAACCCATACTCTAGTGGTGCCATAGATTTTCTGGCTCCAGCCTAGACCTTGGTTCAGTGCATTGTTTACATTTATATATACATTGTCTGCACATGGGGTCTTAATCAGGACTGGGATGCTTCACATAAAAGATGTAAAAGTGCCCTGTTCTTGGTCTTCTTTGATTTAGGCCATTACTGTCCTTGTCCTTCATTACTGTAGGTGGTACAAGGTTTGAAGAGTTCATGCCAGATCTACAGTATGTCTCTTCTGGGATGCCACTTTGCGGGGTATGGAGGTTTGGTTGCCATACATTTAGGGTTTCCTTTCCCAAATTTCTGCCAGTTGAGGCTTTATGAGTGTTCCTCCTGTTGTTGAGTCTGCTTTTGCTATGTGCAGGTCTGCTTTATATGTATTCACTTGTGTTGTTTTAAATATGGCAAACATGATGAAAAAATTATCTATACGTATTGTGCTTACTGTATTCCTCATTATATCTCACACATCAGATATTCAATAATTTAGAACCCCATCCTCACATCTTTCTCTAGGTTTTGCTGGGCACTTTGACAGTTGTGTCCTTCCCTAGCCCTCTTGTGTCCTGAGGCCAGTCTTCTTCATGTGTCTGGATGCAGTGTTTTGTGAACTGTGTCTGTTCCTGTGATCTGTAATCAGTTGTGTGCTGCCCAAGACTGGGATCTGTCTCCCTTTGTGGGCATTTATTCTTTCATGGCAGCTTTACACAGGAAGGTTTTTTTGTGTTTCCCTGGTTGGTTTCTTCTGGGCTTCAACTTGCCCCGTATGTCTTGGATTTCTCCTGCCCTCTCACTTCCACATGCTGGTCCTTTTTTGGCATTTTGATATGGGAGGGGTAGTAATGAGTAAAGTTGGGATTTGGTAGAGGTATAGTTGGGTAGGTGGGTTAGGATTGGTTATGGCTGGATAATGAACTCTACAAATGGTCAGAAGACTGGCAAATGCTTTTTAATATTAACAAATGCAAGACCTTGCATGTGGGGCATAGCAACACAAGCCAGCTCTATCAAATTAATTCCACTCCATTACAGCAAACTGATGAAGAAAAAGACCTTGGAATCTAAATACACCACTCACTGAAAATTGCACAACAGGTAGGAGCAACAGTCAAAAAAGCTAACCAAACCCTTGGAATAATCAAGCATCCTTTGACTAATGAAAGGAAGGTGGTGATCCAATTGTATAAATCTCTGGTGCAGGCCCATCTGGATTACTGTATCCAAGCATGGAGACCCCATCTTCAGAAGGATATAGCTGCTCTGAAGAAAGTGCAACACTGGGCAACAAAAATCATTCCAGAACTAAGTCATCTCTTGTATCAGGAATGGTTGAGGGCCACAGGGCTAACAACACTGCAAACTAGGCATGACAGGCTGGATCTCATTGAAACTTTTTAAAATACCAAATAATTTGGTGGATGTTGACTCAGAAAATTTCTTCAAAAGGTCAAATGTAATACAAACAAGGAGCAATGGTTTCAAGCTCGACAAGCCACAATGTAGAACTGAAAATAGGAGATGCTTTTTCACCCACAGTGTTATAAACCCATGGAACTGCCAGCCCACCAAAGCCATAAATGCCAAGACTGTTGAATTTCAAAAATCAAACTGGAAATTATTATCAATGCAAATGGGGGGGAGGGGGACCTTCGACAGGCCGCCGGCTTTCTGGCAGGGGCCTGACAGCTGAGTGGACAGCGCTCGGAATTTGTAGTCCTAAGGATCCGAGTTCGATCCCCAGTGGAGGCGGAAACAAGTTGACAGTTTCTTTCACCCTAATGCGCCTGTTTGCCTAGCAGTAAATAGGTAACTGGGAGATAGACAGTTGCTATGGGCTGCTTCTTAGGGGTGTGTAACAAAAAGGAGGCCTGGTCGAGGACCTGGTTCACGGGGACGCTAAGCCCCGAAATCAACTCAAGATAACCACCTATCCTTGTCGAGGCCACTAGCGTTAGTGGCCCCTCAGGTACATATAGGTACCTGCGGTACCAGGTGCAATACCACACCTATTAGGTAAGGTATTTACCAAAAGAGAGTACTAAGCCAGTATGACTATACTGCATAGCATTTTGAAGGGATATTAGGATAGGATAGGAGCTGGGATAAGAAGACAAGAGTGTAGAAATGGAGGTTGTTGCTTGAGTACTCTCTTAATTGTGCTGGTTGGGGGTCAAGTTTGGAACTTTGGTCCAACCTCTCTGCCTTCAATCAACTAGTGTGCAGGTTCATGAGCCTATTAGGCTCCATCATATCTGCATTTGGAGTAGTGTATGGAGTTTGTCTCTACTACTTCACTTTATAGTGCATTTCATTTGTTCACTATGACAATAAATTCTTTCCATTGTCTTTGTTGCTCATTTGGGTACTTTGCTTCCATCTGAATTACCTTGTTCATATACCATCCATTTAAAATAATCTGTCCTTCTTTAACCTGTCAATTCCCCCTGATAATTTTCTATGTAGAAAATATCTCCCTTAAACTCTACTGTCTTCTTCCACACATCTTTTCCCATGACATGTGGTTTAATTTCTGTAATCTTTCCTAATAACTCACTCACACACTCACACTCTTTCTCTGGGAAGGGAGAGAGAACTGATCAACAATCTTTAACTGTTTCTCACATATTCACCCATCAATAAATGAGTAAATGGTTGTAAACTGATTAGCAGTTTGTGTTCCAGGAAAACTAGTAAGGTAAGACTTGAGATAAGCTGTAGGAGGGAGTAAGCTTGCTAACTGAATCATCTTCTCCTGTATCCACCTGGGGAAAAAATAGCAAAGTATCAGCTGGAATTTTAACAATACCGTGTAGTACTTCAAAAGTAAGCTATTACCACTAATTCCTATACATTAGTACACCTCCAATTCAGTATGGTAACTGATAAGAGAATAATATGAAACATGCACTACTTTAAACATGATCAGAGACTATGTGGGAAGATAAAATACAAAGGTTACTTTTAAAATTTGAAATTAATTTTGAATAATTAAGCATTGAACAGAGGGTACTCACGTATATGTATTGTCACATTACATTATAATAATAATAAAATTTTGCACTGTAAAATCCACCCTGTTTCCCAGGAAATGGAAAGAACTGAAAGTGACCAGGTATGTACAGTATATAAGAACAATAAATCTCCACAAACTTACTATGGCAGAGATATCCAGCACATTTCTTTGAACTTGTATGTATCGATCCTTCGTATATTCCAAATCTCTGACGAGTCCCCCCATTTCTTTGGAAAACCATTCTAGATTGCTCAGCTTTAAGCATTCAGTTGCCTGCAAATAATTAGTCACAATCACCAAGGAGAGACAAACCTATATATGCATATACTGTACAGTATATAAAACACACACACACACATTGTATTTAAAGTTAACTCAAGCCCCTTAGGTAATGATTATTCCTCATTCAGTATTATATAAATTCTGTTAGAAAACTGGTTTCTTCAGTTCATGATTAGAATACAAACTATGTGATGTTACATTTAAGAGTTGCCAGAGGCAAATCCTCAGCAGTTTAAAGAAAAACTAATGAAAATAAAAAACTGCTTAGAAAATCTCACAAACCCAGGTCTAAACATCACTTTGCTTGCCAACTTCCCCTTATGGTACTTAAATGGAAGACTGTGGCAAATACAGTTATTTTGGAGAAAATCCTAGGAACAGTCTAAATGAACAGTTACACACAAATACCCTCTTAAAGAATGGATGTGCATCAGAATTGCCTTAAACTAGCAAATAGTAAAACCAATTACAGTACATAAGAAAACATCCTAGACCTTATTTTTATGATGAACTAGTCAGGAACATAATGATTACAAATACATGTTACACAAATCACAACTTAACCAAAGTTCAGGCAAGCAGGGGCAATAGACCTGCACAACCAGTCTCAAATCCAAAACGAGGAGAATTCAGCAAATTCAGTTTTAATAATAAAGCTGATTAACTGGGAAGGAATAAACTAAGACCTCATAGAAATAAACTTGAAAGAACAGCTAGATAATGCAAGCCTAAATCAGTGCCATGATAAAATAGGCACAGTAGCACTAAAAACATTCTCAAGTGACATACAGTACAACTAAAAAGAAAGAAAAAGATGCAAATTGAAACAAGAATGGTGTTCTCACTAAAGGTAAAGAAAAATTGCAGAACAACTAGAACGCCCCATTCTATCCGAGAATGACAAGGAAGGACGTAGAAAAAAAAACTGCAATTTTTCTTTACCTTTAGTGAGAACACCATTCTTGTTTCAATTTGCATCTTTTTCTTTCTTTTTAGTTGTACTGTATGTCACTTGAGAATGTTTTTAGTGCTACGTGCCTATTTTATCATGGCATGATTTAGGCTTGCATTATCTAGCTGTCTTTCAAGTTTATTTCTATGAGGTTTAGTTTATTCCTTCCCAGTTAATCAGCTTTATTATTAAATGAATTTGCTGAATTCTCCTCGTTTTGGATTGAGACTGGTTGTGCAGGTCATTGCCCTGCTTGCCTGAACTTTGGTTAAGTTGTGATTTGTGTAACATGTATTGTAATCATTATGTTCTGACTAGTCATCATAAAAATAAGGTCTAGGATGTTTTCTTATGTATGTAATTGGTTTTACTATTTGCTAGTTTAAGGCAATTCTGATGCACATCCATTCTTAAGAGGGTATTTGTGTGTAACTGGTCATTTAGACGTTCCTAGGATTTTCTCCAAAATAAACTGTATTTGCCACAGTCTTCCATTAAGTACCATAAGGGGAAGTTGGCAAGCAAAGTGATGTTTAGACCTGGGTTTGTGAGATTTTCTAAGCAGTTTTTATTTTCATTAGTTTTTCTTTAAACTGTGAGGATTTGCCTATGGAAACTCTTAAATGACATCACATAGTTGTATCTAATCATGAACTAAGCAAGAAGAAGAAGAAACAGTTTTCTAACAGAATTTATAATACTGAATGAGGAATAATTCATACCTAAGGGGCTTGAGTTAACTTTAAATACAATGTGTGTGTGTGTGTTTTATATACTGACAGTATATGCATATATAGGTGTCTCTCCTTGGTGATTGTGACTAATTATTTGCAGGCAACGAATGCTTAAAGCTGAGCAATCTAGAATGGTTTTCCAAAGAAATGGGGGGACTCGTCAGAGATTTGGAATATACGAAGGATCGATAATACAAGTTCAAAGAAATGTGCTGGATATCTTGCCATAGTAAGTTTGTGGAGATTTATGTTCTTATATACTGTACATACCTGGTCACTTTCAGTTCTTTCCATTTCCTGGGGAAACAGGGTGGATTTTACAGTGCAAAATTTTTTTATTATTATAATGTAAGTGACAATACATATACGTGAGTACCCTCTGTTCAATGCTTAATTATTCAAAATTAATTTCAAATTTTAAAAGTAACCTTGTATTTTATCTTCCCACATAGTCTCTGATCATGTTTAAAGTAGTGCATGTTTCATATTATTCTCTTATCAGTTACCATACTGAATTGGAGGTGTACTAATGTATAGGAATTAGTGGTAATAGCTTACTTTTGAAGTACTACACGGTATTGTTAAAATTCCAGCTGATACTTGCTATTTTTCCCAGGGGGATACGGAGGAAGAAGATGTTCAGTTAGCAAGCTTACTCCTCCTACAGCTTATCTCAAGTCTTACCTTACTAGTTTTCCTGGAACACAAACTGCTAATCAGTTTACAACCATTTACTCATTTATTGATGGGTGAATATGTGAGAAACAGTTAAAGATTGTTGATCAGTTCTCTCTCCCTTCCCAGAGAAAGAGTGTGAGTGTGTGAGTGAGTTATTAGGAAAGATTACAGAAATTAAACCACATGTCATGGGAAAAGATGTGTGGAAGAAGACAGTAGAGTTTAAGGGAGATATTTTCTACATAGAAATTATCAGGGGAATTGACAGGTTAAAGAAGGACAGATTATTTTAAATGGATGGTATATGAACAAGGTAATTCAGATGGAAGCAAAGTACCCAAATGAGCAACAAAGACAATGGAAAGAATTTATTGTCATAGTGAACAAATGAAATGCACTATAAAGTGAAGTAGTAGAGACAAACTCCATACACTACTCCAAATGCAGATATGATGGAGCCATAGGCTCATGAACCTGCACACTAGTTGATTGAAGGCAGAGAGGTTGGACCAAAGTTCCAAACTTGACCCCCAACCAGCACAATTAAGAGAGTACTCAAGCAACAACCTCCATTTCTACACTCTTGTCTTCTTATCCCAGCTCCTATCTATCCTAATATCCCTTCAAAATGCTATGCAGTATAGTCATACTGGCTTAGTACTCTCTTTTGGTAAATACCTTACCTAATAGGTGTGGTATTGCACCTGGTACCGCAGGTACCTATATGTACCTGAGGGGCCACTAACGCTAGTGGGCCTCGACAAGGATAGGTGGTTATCTTGAGTTGATTTCGGGGCTTAGCGTCCCCGTGAACCAGGTCCTCGACAGGCCTCCTTTTTGTTACACACCCCTAAGAAGCAGCCCAGGCAACTGTCTATCTCCCAGTTACCTATTACTGCTAGGCAAACAGGCGCATTAGGGTGAAAGAAACTGTCAACTTGTTTCCGCCTCCACTGGGGATCGAACTCGGATCCTTAGGACTACAAATTCCGAGCGCTGTCCACTCAGCTGTCAGGCCCCTGCCAGAAAAGCCGGCGGCCCTGTCGAAGGTCCCCTCCCCCCCATTTGCATTGATAATCATTTCCAGTTTGATTTTTGAAATTCAACAGTCTTGGCATTATGGCTTTGGTGGGCTGGCAGTTCCATGGGTTTATAACACTGTGGGTGAAAAAGCATCTCCTATTTTCAGTTCTACATTGTGGCTTGTCGAGCTTGAAACCATTGCTCCTTGTTTGTATTACATTTGACCTTTTGAAGAAATTTTCTGAGTCAACATCCACCAAATTATTTAGTATTTTAAAAAGTTTCAATGAGATCCAGCCTGTCATGCCTAGTTTGCAGTGTTTAGCCTGTGGCCCTCAACATTCCTGATACAAGAGATGACTTAGTTCGGAATGATTTTTGTTGCCCAGTGTTGCACTTTCGTCAGAGCAGCTATATCCTTCTGAAGATGGGGTCTCATGCTTGGATACAGTAATCAGAGGCCTGCCAGAGATTTATACAATTGGATCACCACTTCCTTTCCTTAGTCAAAGGATGCTTGATATTCCAAGGGTTTGGTTAGCTTTTTTGACTGTTGCTCTACCTGTTGTGCAATTGTCAGTGAGTGGTGTGTATTTAGATTCCAAGGTATTTTTCTTCATCAGTTTGCTGTAATGGAGTGGAATTAATTTGATAGAGCTGGCTTGTGTTGCTATGCCCCACATGCAAGGTNGTAGTGCGATAGGCACGTCCTGGTAATAAAGTTTGTTCATTATTATGCACCCCATACCTATCGTGTGGGCGGTAGTGGAAGGTTACAGAGGCACATAATGGGCTCAGAGACTGAACCCCAAAATTCATTTAGATAAGCATGTTATAGTCTTAGCTTGCTTAGACTGTAGCAAAGACTAAGCTACACCAGAGTAGCAGAAGGTTCGCCCTCTGTAATGTGGTATCTTCAGGCCACCAAGCTAGACAGGTTAAATATCCCGAAAGGAATCCACAGTGAAATAACAGTTTGGTTGTATAGACTTCGTCTTGGTTACATATGAACTGGAAATTAGTGAACCCAGAGAGTGGGAATGCATCTTCTGCCAAACAATCACAGAAAAGTCACTCATTCCCTATCTCCTGGAATGTGAAGCACTAACGACCTCAGAAGATATTTAAGTGTTCCTAAATCTTGCAGTAACCACCCTGAAGCCATCAACACTGCCACTCTTCTGGTCAAAAAGGTGTCCAGCAGCTGGACAGCCTCATAAATACTGTCAAGCAGTATCCTCCCTCGCGATAGCAACCACATAGCAAGGACTGGCAGTTGCGAGCTCAGCACAATATTTCCTATCACGACTAAAGATCACATTCACAACCAAACGTCTACCACTTACGGGCATGTCCGTGCCATCTCTTAGGTGCATATACATTCATGTACACAAATACATTCACATATCAATAATCTTCTTATATCAAAAGTGATTCAACAAGAGGCTCACAACAGTCACTATACAAGGCACTTACATCATTGGTGAGTCACACAGTTACTAGTCTTGCTCCACACCCACCACCCAACTGGGCGGCAGCTTTACAGTCATGTGCATGCATTATCTACAGTAAGCAAATTTTGGATACCTCGCTAAGATTCCTGGCAGAACATCATTATGAATGAAGTACTTACACATTTCTTGGACACCATTGATGGTGTTATCTTTAAATTCCGCAATTTTTTCACATTCCATTACATAATGACGCAAAGTATGCGAATAGTTCTGCTGACAGAGTTTACATTTAGTCAAATCTACATCAGCAGATGTTGGAGAGGTACTTGTAGTCGAGCTTAAGCCTAGCAATGGTGACATCTAGAAGTCTGCTAACCTTATTGGATGACCCATAGTCGTGCGGTTCTTCCTGCATAATAAAATAATGACAGCTGGAGTAACTAGTGTGAATTTCACTTTGTCTCAAGTCTACGAGATTTTATTGATGTTCCCAGAATATTACTGCCATCAGGCTGCTCAAAGGTAGTCAAAGATGGTAATCAATTCCCCTCTTTACGAGCAAAAGTTTTGGCTAACTCATCATTTCTATCATGCATCACAATCGACTTGAGAATGGTCCAGGACGGACCGAAACGTCGTCGTCCCTTCACCTTCTAATGTGTGGTCTGGTCATCATGCATCAACTCATCATTTCTATCATGCATTCGGAGACCAATGTGGGACCACATGAGACAAATTCTGACCCCATCATTGATTATTTCATTATATCTGTGTCTAGCTTCAGACACAAGCATGTCACCACAGTTATGCCTTGGGAAGCTGAGGGCAGTCAAAGATGACAAGGATTCACTTACAATTATCGTGTCAACTTTGGATTAATATATTCGTTCGAGTGGAAGGATTATGACAACCAATTCTGTTTGATGAGTGGAGGTCCAGTTATTTATACGCGCTCATGGGAGTAAGAACTATTTCCCCCTGCCACAACAACTGCACTTCCAGCTGCACCATAGGACAAATGCAGTCATCAGTAACTTGGGTTCTCTTACCAATGCATCAATTTGGTTTAATTCATTGTACTTTGCTTTTTGTCGAAGCAAGGGTTGTTCTTTAATCAGCTTCTTGGGTGGGAAAGTTGTGACATTAATTAGGAAAGGGTGATCTTCCATGGGGCAGGAAAGTGTCGTTGTCGCCTCTCTTGGTAGAGGTGATGAATATTATATATTCTGAGCACAGTGGCGGTTTTGGTAATCCATTTGGAGGAAAGCTGCCCTTCAAGAGAGAAGGCTTGGAGGGCTTCAGTGCAGGGGTTAGGGTGGGTTAGCCTAAGCATCTTGATACAAATTAAAGCATTAATTTCAGTGATACGATCACTTACACATAATATATAGTGTCTTCGTCATGTTTAGTAATTTAGTTGTATGGGACATCCGAGGATAATCCTCATGGCTTCGTTTTGCATCTTTTCCAGCCCTCCAAGCATTCTCTCAGGCACTAGAGCAAGCATGGGTGTAGCATAATCGATCAGTGATCTAATATATGAGCGGTACATTATTTTGCCAAATCTCACATTTGCGCCATAGCTTGGATGGTAGCCTGCTACAGCCTTGAGAGCACGGAGCTTCTCTATATTGACGACCCAGTCTGGCTACAACATTGTGGTACAGGGGAACCTTAAGACCAAGGTATTTGTATCTGGTTAGAGCCATCATGCAGCTGTATCTTGCGAGCAGCTTCACCCTATCTAGGTGGAAGTCGGTTCAAGATCTTTGTTTTCTCTACTGAGATGATTAAGCCTTACATGTGTTCAATACAGAGTTCAGAACATTTTGGGTGTTGGTATACCCATTGGTATGGATCAGTATATCATCCGCATAGCTAATGATGTGTTCGCTGGGCCTCCTAGTTACAGTATTGAGTTTAGGATCAAGTGCATTGATTAACACATTGAACAGAATAGGACTAAGGACACCTCCCTGTGGAGTGCCAAGTTCAAAATCTCTCGTTACATTCCTATGACCTTGGAACAGTACAGATGACTTTCTATTGGATAGATAGTCCATCTCATTATCTGCACTTAAGCTAATGAAAATATGGAGCTAGAATGTTACTTGTTAATATAGTTGTTACAGGATTTTAACTTGCTTAGTTAAATTAATTTTTGGTTCAGTTCCTGAGCCCATTATGTGCCTCTGTAACCTTTTCCACCCCCACCCACACAGGATGGGGCTGGGGTGCATAATAAACGAACAAAAAAATTATAGTAAATTCTTCATAGTAGAGCAATCTCTTAATGCAGTGACGTTTTATGCCTGCATATACATAATGGATGCATCAGAGCATGAACGTATACTTTCTCAGAGATAGGCCACACTTAACAGATGTCTACGTTCTTTCATTTTCATTCATTCATTCACTGAAAATTATGGTTACAACAAATATTTCACAATTGTACAGGGATCATCGATTAAATTTTAATGAATTTGAGGCAAGTTACTTTCAACTTCTATGACTAGAAAAATTCACCTTATAATTATTAATTGTTTATATTTTTAGCTTACAATAGAAAGAAAATATGAAGGTGTACATTGTATTAGCAATAATATATAATCTCGATTGTTTGTCCGCGCGTCCCAAATGGCGGCTTTTGTTGTGGAGGCCTCGGCTACGATGTAGTTTTGCTGTCAGGTTTTTCTCGTAGTGTGCTGCATCCTCGTCGCGTTCATTCGTGGATTACTAATTTCCCATTGATGAAAATACCCGAGAAGCACCTGGCATAATGGACTCGGATTTTCCATGTAAGTAAACAGGAAGTTTGTGAAATTTGTGTTCGCTTTTATTGTGGGTCTTGAGCCGACTACGTCATCGACCTTGGAAATGGCGGACACGTTCGTACTGATCCGATTTCGTGAGCCAAGGATTAAAAACGCCAGTAATTAATCGTCGATAGCGCCTCTATGGGACTTTGCTACCTCGGGTTATGTATTCCAGGAGAGACTGTATCCCACGGTAATTCATAACTGGAGCCAAGGCGCCGCAGTAAAAGGCTTAGAGCAGAGTTTATATTTGCATTACGGGGGCTTGGCTTGGTGGGGTGACCATTGTGATACGCGGCTGCCTCCCGATACCCGCTCGAGGCTTCCCTCGCCGCTTCCGCCGCCCGACGTAATCGATACATTCGGACAAGCCAAGTCAAATGTCCGAGTTCCTTGACATGTTCGGCCGGAGCTTCCCCGCCTCCTGCCACGGCTCCCACCCTCTTAACCACTCTTCAAACTCTTCTTAATGCACTCTTCAAACACCTTAATATATCACATTTATATTAACTGTTTTGCTTACGTCACTGTCTCAAATTCCCACTTAAAAGTGTCTAATAGTATAAAGTCGATTGTAACAGGAGAAACAAAGTAGTAATCAAAATCTAGTAGTAAAATGTATGCAAACTTGTTGGTTAACTCGGTAGAGCGTCATGCAGGTCGGCGTTCAATCCCCGAGCGTCCAAGTGGTTGGCCACCATTCCTTTCCCTCGTTCCATCCCAAATCCTTGTCCTGACCCCTTCCCAGTGCTATATAGTTGTAATGGCTTGGCGTTTTCCCCTGATAATAGATTTTTTTTAGTTAACTAGCAAGCATGAAAGTCGTGTATATGCATACGCCCACGGTATGTATGTATATTTATATATAATGTGTATAATATATATATATATAACATGCATTATATATATATATATATATATATATATTATATATATATATATATATATGTTATATATCAATAATGAGAAGCTCAGAATCACCACCAATATATTATATGGTATATACGTAATAATAGGGTCCTGGATGTGACCAGTTTCTTCCCCCCCTCCACCCTCTCCTCTCTCCTCCTCTCTCTCCTCCCCAATCTCTTTTTCTCCCCCCTTCCGTCGTCTCCTTATCCCAATTCCCAGTTCCTTTCTCCCCTCCCCCTCTCCTTTTCCCCTCCCCCTCTCCTCTCCCTTTTCCTCCTCCTCCCCCCTCTCCTCTCCCCTTTTCCCATCTCTCACAATTTCCCTCTCTTCCTCCCCACTCTCCACCTTTTTCCTTATCCACTTCACTCTCATCTCTCCCTTTTTTCTTCCCCTCTCCCACCCTCTCTCCATCTCCCACTGGCCACCCTCTTCCCCTTATCCTCTTGTATTCCCTTCTCACCCCCAACATCCCTCACTTTCCCTTTTCCTCTTTCTTTCTCTATCTCTCTCTTCTCCCTCTTTCTCTCCCTTTTCCGGTCTTCCCCCCTTTCCTTCTCTCTTTTCCTCTCCTTCAACATCCTTTCCTCTTTCCAGTACATCCATCTGTCTATTTAAAAAAGAATTAATATGCCCATTGGAGAGCAGAGCAGATGCATGGGAAGGTCTCATTCAACTTTTCTGGGTGATACATTGGTGGTAGGGGACTGTCATAGGCAGGTTGGGGGTCAGCCCCCATTGCCCCCCATTTAACAGGATTAGTTCCTATTGCAACTCCCAGTGACTATTATGAAGGCTGAAATGGGGTTTTATGTTATTAAGAATATTTGTTGTTTTACTATTCATTCAAGAAGTATTCTATACCATATGTGCACGTGATTGTGTACTATTAGTTGTCAGAATTTATAGCTTCAAGAATAGCCAGACTGACCATAGGGTGGGTCCCATTTAGCTGTTTTGGCCTAGGGCCCCCAAAACAGTTACATCTGGCCCTTGACAGTGTTGTTACAGTGGTGCATCAAAAATAAAAATAATAAAAAATACATCATTATTACATTGTGT
>WNGS01169498.1:45412900-45437836 GCA_020271785.1 Procambarus virginalis
AATCAAATTTTGTCAATTTGTATTGAACTTTCTTCAAAGCAGATATAGTACTTCCTGTTGAAGGTGGGGTTACCATGCATTGTTTTTATCCATTCTAGTATTTTACCATTTATTTCACGTGCTTGCAGTTCCCCTTGCGAGACTTTACTTATGTAAATAAGAGGAATAAACAATTACCAGTAGCACTTACAAAATTTTATTTTTCAGGTATTATACGAGTGAGAGAACTCAAAATT
Source organism: Procambarus virginalis (assembly GCA_020271785.1). Taxonomy (NCBI): domain Eukaryota; kingdom Metazoa; phylum Arthropoda; class Malacostraca; order Decapoda; family Cambaridae; genus Procambarus; species Procambarus virginalis. The sequence goes on from WNGS01169498.1 coordinate 45,413,137, forward strand.
TGGATGTGGTTGTTGTGCTGGAAACATTTGTAGATGACAGACTTTATGAGAATTATGCAAAGATTGCGGGTTATACCTCATTAGATGGAGCAACAAGTGGTGGCCAGTCTGTCTTCTCTCCCTACATCTACTCTCCCTCTCCTTTCACCCAATATATATACAGTGTATATATACAGTGTATATATATATATATATATAATATATATATATATATATATATATAATATATATATATATATATATATATAATATATATATGATATAAATATATATTTTATGTATATACAGTATATAAATAATCAGAACAAGCAATATTACACACCCAGCAAACGACAGTAGATCTTTCCTAAGGGCGTTATTAACTGTTATTCCTGTTCACACCTCGATTCCCGAACTGATGAAAGAACACACAGCATTATCATGGAAGCTAATTTCAGATTCCAGTTAAGAACCCTTGCCCTTGGGGGTAACCAAATGCAATAGCTCAAAGATCTAAACTCAAGTTTCTTTACCTACAGCAGACAAATTTATTCTTCTAAGAATTATTCTAGTATTTCAACCACTTTAATTATTAAGTCACCCTGTTAAAAAATAAGTAAAAATATGTGAATGCCCCCTTTATATCCATATTCCATATTAAATTTTTTTACAAATCTTTCTTATTTAACCTAATGCAATAATTAAAATCTTGAATGTCAAAATAATTCTTACCTTTGGTCTTTATCCCAGAGCATCATTCTCATGTGATTGATGATACACTGCATCCCCAACTTGATTAATATACCTTGACCATTATTATCATCAATAGGATGCCTTGTAAAGCCACGGTCCATGTCATATGTTGCTACATTTCCATCCAAAAGGTTTGCTCGCATCTCTCCTTGAAGCACCTGTGCCCCTTTGCTAGGTACAGCCACATTTTCTCCTGGCACTGAAATTAACAAATGCATAACAGCAAATATTAATCCTTACATACTGTGTAATCACCTAAGTAATTACAGAGAGTATGATAAGTTGGTTTTAGGGTTTTAATTTCCTATCATTTTTGCAAGAGCCAAAACTTACTTTTTTTGGTGGGGGAGAGGAGGGTGGGGGTGACACAGGAAGAGGGGGGGGACAAGGAGGGAGGGGAGAACAAGGTGGTGACCATGAGGAGGGGACAAGGTGATGGTGATCATGAGGGGAGGGTAGCAAAGAGCAGCCTAGAGATTAAGAGCAAATATGATTAGAAAATCAGAAGTAATAAATGCACCAGGTACTTTTTTTTTTTATAGGGATATTCCTGCACGGACCCTAAGCCTTTGGCTGGCCCACTAAGTGTTGCTTCTTTCTGTTTTACTTAGGCGGAGTATGAGTATTTATGTATGGTCACTACAATGAAATTTTGGCCCATGTGTTTAACACCATTTTCTGCTCTGTTGAATCTAAGTTGAAATCTTATTGAGTTTGTACTGTGTACTATGTTAGATAATGTTCCAGTGGTCTGTCGGTATTTCTCCACAGTGATGACATTTCCTCTCATCTTATGGAACCTGTAAGCCTATTTCCCATACACATGGGTATCCAAGCCTGATGCGATGTAAGTGTACTTTTGTTATTCTACTCCTCCCTTTCATCAAAATAAGTGGTTCGTAGTTGGTTGAATTCTTGTACCAACCCGCAGAACCTGATGTTGCAACTGCTGTGTTGTTGCACAGCAGTTAATAATTTCCTATTATTCCCACATGACTTGGTACCCAGTTGATAAGTACCCGTCAGCCTTGACGTTTGAGTGTTTGCATTAATGATATGACATTTGTGATCAGATGGATATTATCATGTATGTGTTCTTGTTGCAACTAGACATTGGGGCCTCAGGGGCCAGATTCACGAAGCAGTTACACAACCATTTACGAACCTGTACATCTTTTCTCAATCTTTGGAGGCTTTGGTTACAATTATTAAACAGTTAATGAGCTCCAAAGCACCAGGAGGCTGTTTATAACAATAACAACAGTTGATTAGTCAGTTTTCATGCTTGTAAACTGTTTAATAAATGTAACCAAAGCTATCAAAGATTGAGGAAAGATTTACACGTTCGTAAGTACTGTACTTGCGTAACTGCTTCGTGAATCTGGCCCCAGGTCTTTGATTTCATCTTACCATAAACAAATTTTGTTAAGTACAAACACAAGCAGAAACAGACAAAAACATACAGACCAATGCAGAGTATTTGGTCATTTGGTGCAGGATTGGGTTACAGCAAAGCTCTGGGTTGCAAAACAAACCCACTAGCAGCTCTATGTCTATACTGTACATGTATCATACTAAACTTACTTAAATAGCCTCGATATTGAAGATCCATATCCCTCGACTCATTTTTGGCTTTAATTGCATCCAAATTTGATCAGGAGTTATTAATGAAGTTGGTCGAACAACATTTAACAGATCCTGAAAGAAGTCATTAGATTACTGTTAAATAATATAATCTTATTTGTTGACATTTAAATAGGATGATACCAAAATATCATTAATTAGGCGAATTTTGAAGCATTTAGTACCATTGCACACAAAAATATTTATTAAAAATATTAAATATGTAACCATTTTGGTATTTTTCTACATTCAATCTTTTTATTTTGTTTACCCTGACTCCAATGACAAGAAAATTAAATGTAAAATTAAGGTTTAATTATGGTAAGATTAAATTAAATTTTAGGAACTAGTGATATTAATTAATATCAGATTTTAATTGATTTTATTTTTTTATATGGAAATCCTTTTAAATATTTAATTCTAGTTCTCATATTTTTAACCCATTTGCAAAGAAACTTAATAAAAGCATTCTAAAAACAGTGCATAGTTATGACCCAGGACTTAGATTTTCACATTCCAAGGCTTAAGAACAATTATCTATCCATAATAGGAAGAGAGAAGAAATGATAATATTGAGAAAAATAAATTAACTTACAGTAAGACTGATAAGAGGTAATCTAATATGAGCAAGAATCTCTTGTGTTTGTTCTTTTGTCAGATCTGAGTTCCGTTCAACCCATGTTTGTACACCTTGGAATATATATACTTCTGGGGCACAAAATGAATCTCTTCCAATGATGGCTTTCAATGCCGACTGCAAAAAATTAGAAATATTAATTATACAAATTGGGGCCATTATATAGATGTGACACTTGACTGCACTACTTTATAACAAACCATCATTACAATAACTACTAAAGACTTAGATTTTTACAGCACAGGCTACAATCCATTTATCCTAAAAGTTCCCTGTAACCCACACACATCGCCATTACCCAACTCCTCACGTTCATGGGGTAGAGGCACATAAGCCTGGAAGAAATAAAAGCAATAGAGAAAAAGAAAGTTAAAGATACAGTACTTTATATGATAACCACCATTCACCAATGCCCACTTAACCCTAGCAAGAATTGGCCAGTAGGTTCATTTGGTCGGACCCCCACCAAAGTAGTGTTGCCCCAGAGGAATATGTGGAGTATACGGGTTGCCACGCACAACAAAAACAAGAGTTGCATAAAACTACAAAGGATAGATGGGCTGAACTTATTTCCTTGAAGCAAAGGAGACACTTTATAAGCCATACTTACCTGCCCTCTATGTTATTGGAGCAATGTTAAGGAACGATCCTTGAGAGGAAGAAAAGCTACAGGAAGCTAAAATATGACATCTACAGTACACAAAACAAAACAAAAATTACAAGAAAAGCTACAACTTATGAATGCAATAAAAATTACTTTAGACAAAAATTATTTATAATAAGGATTCACAAGAAAATAGGACTGCAGAGTACTACAATTTTACGAAGTGGTGGGGTATTGCTGTGAATAATTTGCTGGTGGGCAGTACTCATTTTTCTATAAGGCTAAGTAGTATTTATGATAGGGTGAATGGATATGCACTTTGTTCCTGGGCTGATGTCTTCCTACCCCATGAAAATGGAAAATAAGAAATAATAATGGCCATGAAAAAAATATGTACAGTAGTACAAAATCTCCCACAGAGATGTTTTCTTTGGCTACATTGATAATATTGCACCAAATGGTAACCTACACCCATAACCCCACTTAATGACTCACAATGTAATAGTGTTGAGCATAATTAAATGCTCCTTTTAAGGCATAAGCCTTGGATGCTGCTATAGTCAAATACTATATGATCCACCTAGGATTTGTATCAAATGCCAGACTCTCAAGACTTTTATCCTCATAATAACAGGGATCTCTGCACATGGTTCCATTATGTATCTTAAGAAGAGTGACAGTGATGAGTCTATTTCAAGCTAACATCGACTCAAACACCTTACTAATGAAAATTATAAATGAAAACTACCAATTATCAATTTGCAAACTACTGATAATTAATGAAAGGCTAAGCCTTTGGAAAAAAAAGGCAGCTGTCCTATTTTGTGTATACTTACTGGAGAAAGGGCATAAAATGATTCATGATTCAGTATAGGTAAGGCATTTTTATCCATAAAATCTTCACACACAGTCTTCAGGTTTGTAAGGGTGTATAGAAATGCCATATCATATATAACACAAATATTTGCAATACACAAAGCATCCTTCAAGTATTCACAGACAGCAGATTCCAAATCTTCAAAGCCATACTGGTGAGCAAGCCCAAGGATTTCTAATACAGTCTCTTCCTGAAATAGTGTAAAATTATATTACAGTAATTCATTTTGCCTATGACAGAAGACCAAGTAAATTAAACAATTATAGTTAATAAAAAATGTAACTGGAAAAAGAATACACACTTTAAACATTATTCCTTACAAAGAATATTAACATTAACTGTCTGGGCAGGAAACAAGTGATGAAATGGAAAAATCATGGAAAAAAGAGTGAATATAGTACAACAAAGAATGGGTAGAATGGAGCAGGCTTAAAAAGCATGAACAGATAGAGCTCCTTTGAGGCTTTTCTGCTGTAACCAATTCCCTCATAGAAGATCCTAAACAGAATAAGACATCAGATATATAGATAGACTGTACCTGGGCTCTATACCAAAAATATAAATATTGTATTAATTTTTTTATTCTCATTGCCAAAATCTTACTCTGTAAAAACTCACCTTTTCAGAACTGAGACTGACCCATCCAGTATAGATATATTTCAAGAGTACATTGAAAGCTGTTAAATTGGCATCTTTTATTTCTACCTCAGCTTGGCGAGATTCACGCAATCCACCAAATAGAAGAGCTCTGAAATTCAAATGTTTTATGAACAATTTCTATTATATTTGGACAATATATTAGATTATTTAATTTCAGGGGTTTTAACTTTTGCTAAAGTTGAATCAAGCAATATTATTTAAAGACATACATTGCACAGCAAAAAAATCAGTGTTGAATGTAATGAAGTGCCATTTTCTGGGTTAGGCCTGACAGCTTCCTGAAGCTATCCTAACAGATATGTGCTACATTAGTTTCGGGTCATCAGTCACATGAGTTCTTATGCCTACCGGAAACCACAAGCCAGAACCTGGTCACCCTCAGAAGTGCAGGGAGCAATGGCCTATGAGCACTTTACATTGAAAGAACAGTACAGTATGTCATAATTGCCATCGACCAGGGCAATTATGACAGAAATGAAGGGTTTATGACAAATTATGAAAGGTTGCTTGTTTGGTTTCTTTCTAGGGGTTTATTTTAATCTTTTGGGATATGGATTACACAGGTTAACTAGACAGTGGTCTGTTTCGATTCACCTACCTTTCTGGGACCTTCCCCGGTTGATAGCAATTATGACATCCTGTACTTTAAATGTAAAGTGCTCATAGGCCATTGCTCCCTGCGCTTCTCTGAGGGAACCAGGTTCTGGCTCGTGGTTCCCAGTATGCATAAGAACTCCTGTGACTGATGACCCCAAACTAATGTAGCACATATCAGTTCGGATAGTTTCAGGGAGCCGACGAGGCTCCCCATAGAAAAGAATTTCAAATGCAAAAAAATTTTGCTTACCATATAAACTATAGAATTTGCATTTCAGATAAAATAAAATAATTTAAAAGAAAAATAGAATGCTCAAATTAAAAATCAATACAAACCTGAAATACTGACTTCGTGCCGCTAATATGACTTTGTGTGCACGAAATGTTTGTCCACTGACTTGTAGAGTGACATCACTATACTCATCGTTGAGATAAAGAGCCCCAATATCATGCGCCAGGTTGCTAGAATGATCTACAACTCCACCAGGGTAGGGTAAACCCAGGTGGATGTTAGACATGGTTCTCACACACTAGAATGATGATGATGATGGCTATTACCTTGTGTGTTCTTAAGAAATCCTCTTCATTTCTGAAAATAAACAAATATTATATGTAGCAATACAATATTTAAGCAATTTCTAATACAGTATTAGTAAATATATTTTACATATAAGTATTCTTATGTAATATAATACACAGCACAGTAAATGGCATCCATGCACAACTTTGTGTATGTACCAGATCAACACAATGAAAGCATCAGATGCAAGGAGTGTGATGCTGACTCCTCCTTGCTAAATTCCATAAATCAAAGACAAGGAGCTTATTCGCCAACCAAGAAGAATCCCATAAATGCATAAGGATCACCTATAAATAAGATATGACCAACCACAACTATTCACTGTGTACTTTTAAGTACTGTACACGGTGAGCTTAACTCCAATAATAGGTCTGGCATAAAGACCAAGTCCCAAGCACAAGAAACAACAAAGACAAGTTGGTCTTCGGTGAGCAGTAGTGATGTGTCTGGTACCTGACACATGAATGTGTAGGCAGGCAGGTTGGATTTCTTTGTGACCTGAGCTGCCACCAACTGTGTTTTCATGTATGGTAAAAATGTAAAATACTGTACATAAATAAACACAGTACTGTACAGTACTGTATATGGTACCTGTTTTCATGACAGGATGCCCATTAAGCTAGTCAAAGTCCTCCTAGCCAATGACTGAGTGCTTATTAGCTGTATGTGAACAGAAGTATCAGGTGTATAGAAATGTACTAAGAAAAAGTTATGGTTTCCCATTATAGTATAAGGGACAGGAAGCCTGTTAAAATTATCGAGGTCCCCCTATAGGTACGGCTGCCTGTGCAGGGTTCCGAACCATAGTGAAATCTGACTCGAGTAACAATTGGGTCAACCTAAGTGTTGCGTTTTCACAATGGTCGCCAACGTTTCCCCATAGATATGAAGTCCCCATGATGCAGTGGTAAAACACTGATCTGATCTGACCTGGCCTGGCCTGGCCTGACCTGACCTGACCTAACCTACCTAACCTAACATTAAAAAACTTTGGATTTTTGGTTTACCAAGTTATCAAGTTGTTTTCAATAATATTCTTGGGCATTCACCGATTTTAACTTTGGGGACTATTGTGGAAACGCAACACATGGGTTAACCCAATTGACAATCTGGTCAGATTCTAACAAGGGTTCGACCATCAGCAGCAGAGGGTTCAGGATTGGGTTGGGTTAGGTATACTGTAGGTTAAAATTTGTCAGCAAACCACAGTGTGTGTACAGTAATCCTACTTCTACCTAGTGGTCCACATACAGCTTACAACTATGATTTTGTATACTGATGCTTGTACCTAATGGTTCAGGTACAAATTTTCAAACCTAAATCATTATATTCATCAGTATAATGTGTAAAGTATACTGTTACCATGTGGTTACACAGAATAGTGTACATATAGATTTCCGTGTATATATATATATATATATATANAAATTCAATAGTACCGATTTCTACTTTCTAATTGTCTTTTACATCAATATATTTACCATGGCTCTCATTCTTACTGTAAGTACTATCTAAACAGAATAGGCTGCCACGTGTAGTAACACACCCTCATGGCCATGATCCAGACCCCAAAAAATTTAATATGGTTTCATGCTGCAAGACTGTAGATACGATGCTGGGCTGGCAGATGTGGCATGAGAGGCTGCCCCCTCTGGAAATGTGATGAAGGAAGAGAAAGCGTACTATGCGTACTAGTGGTTGTGCAAGAATGTAACAACTCTTGTATATATCTCTATAAAAAAAAAGGACACAGAGTATTGGGGTTGGCCAGAAAAGGGTCTTTGGCTGCCACAGACCTACTACTGGCAATCCGTGCTGTTGAAGGAAGGATCAGGGCGAGGGCCTACAATCGAAGCCTGCAATCTTGACATCATGCAGAAATGCGAAATTCTGAGGCTCCTTCCAGAGAGACAGAAGGCCTCAGGCTCCTTCAAATCCCCAGAGGGGCAGCCCTTGATTTCAACAGCACTACATCTGTTAGTGTCTCAATTTGTGCTAGCAGCATGAAACCACACGAGAGCTCAAATCGACACACACACACAGATGAACTATCATTCCAAACTTAATTATAAAAAATGCCAAGCCTCAAAATAATTCAGGATGACAATACAGTACACGAAAAGAAAGACAAAAGACTGCAAAGGCATCAGTCATGATTTTATTGAGGACATATGTTCCAGCACCACTATGCCAAAAGTGTGAAGCAGATGATGGGCTTCACAGAAGTGGGTGTAGCCAATGACGATAGACAGAAGTGAGATAACAGGCTGGCTGAAACCCCTTGTAACCTAGGTTGTCATCAGGTGGAAGTTGGGCAAATCAAGGTTAGTGTATTTACACAATGACAACAATCATTTTCTTTATTTACTCTAGGATAGTGAATTTCTTCAAACAGATGCTTGCTCTTTGCCTATATGCTTTCTGGTTTTTTCTTAGTTTAAAGTTAATCTACGATCCCTAGGCTCCCTTTAACCTCAAGTCAAGCCTGGCCTCGGGCTGGGCTTGGAGAGTAGAACTCCCAGAACCCTATCAAGCATGTATTAAGCAGGTAACCTGTAGTGAGAGCCAGTTCTAGTCCTGACTTCCAGTAGGTAAGGATGGGTTTCAAGAGGACTGGTGTGATTAGCGAAGCTTGGCAATACTGAGGGGGTAAAACTTGGTTAAACTGAGGGTCCTAACCATAAAATGGTATACCAGCTTTAAAGCTAGATAGAAATATAATTATCATTCAGTAATAAACCACATTCAGATAATGAAAATTATAATTAAAAATTCAAGTACTGATACAATTTGAATATTATTACAAGACTACTACTGGATACAAGACCTAACAACACAGTAGTTCGTATACAGGTACAGTATTGTAATTTAAATATATCATAATTGCATACAATTGATATATAAATGATTGGTAAATACCCTTATGTACTTTGTTTCACACTTTGGCTGTCCGACATCTACATGCATTTCCGATCATAAATGTTCTAGCTCTCCAGGCTGCTCACAGGTTGCTCAGCGATGCGAAATGTGTTTACAATAATTTTTTGTTTTATTTATTAATTGAATTATTACTAAAAATTTGGTACTAAAATATTTGCAAATGAATTCTCTAGAGAATAGGTGGAAATACAAAAGTGCATTTATGATATATTATGGTGCAACCATGATGAATATACAAATGTTTATGAAAAGCAATTGGATGACGCATTTTAGCATCATTGGAACGATTACTGCCAGAGTACAGATAACGCATTCGAGTCATTGGAATGCAAAAGTGGTAGAGGAATGTCAAACATGCCATTCATATGAAAAGCATCATAAAATATATATATTTTGGGGATGTTTTCTAAAAGGAACTTCTGCATTTCTCCCTGAAGCTGTGGAAATAATGCATATTCATCACCACCCTAAATAATATTACCAATGTCCGATAGATATTGAGAGTTTAGCCAGCAGAATTAATTGGACACATTGACCCCAATGTACTTAATTATTTACCATTTCTGAACCAAATACAAAATATTGCATACAAATTATTATCTTAAAAATCTAATTTTTCTCATATGAAAAGTGATAGCAAGATGTTTCAGAATACTTTTGTAATGTCACTTAACTTTTAGGTTTAAAGATCAAATAGTAATACTCAAAATATTGACAAACTCTGTTGATTTCCATATAAACCACCACTCCTGCACACTTAATATACTGTTCACCCTTGTACCTCTTGTTACAACTGTGACAATTTATCAACATTATTTTCTAAACTTATGTCTGCCAGTCCTGCAGGGAATACTAAACAGCCCTTTTATATTTTGTATATTCAATCATATTTTAATCTTCAATGCCTCTCTGTAAAGTGTATTTTTCCAAGTTTGATTGGCTCCTTTTATTGAAAATCTACCAGCAAACATTTTACCTTCATTTCTAATACAGTACATAAATTTGTGTATCTATAAAGCAGGATCCAAAGAATTTGGTAATGAAATATCTTGTGAAACAAATGTACCCCTGCCCATGCATCCCTTTTGTTGCTCCAATACAACTCGTCCCCCATTCCTACATAGCATTCTTACCCTCTAACATTTCCTGCTTCCCAACTTTCATGCATTCCTTAACTTGGTTAACCCTTCTTTATTAGAGACATGCAGTCTTTTAGTGTATACAGTATATCAAAAGTTGTAAGGACAAACTTAAAGCCACACACATCCTTTTTCTTTTAGTCTTTCTTTTGACACGGCATAATTTGGGCCAGAATACACCACATGACAATGTATTGGGCATGAAGGATGGTGGCACTGACAAGGATGGCTGAAGCTCATCACACACAATGTGTGGTTACTAAAATATGTATGTTGAGTGAGACCTAGGTCTAGAGCCCCATCTTACGGTTATTATGCACGATCTATTTACACCTTTTGACATTCTAGCACTAGCACTGACATTTTCTTTTGTAGCTGTAAATCTAAGCAGCTTCCACAACCTCTGAAGTGTGTTATTGTTTACAGCTTACAAGGAATTTAAATATTTTCATACATCTAGATCCATTTATTTTCATCTTCAGCCTAAACCCCTCCTAGTTTTGCTTTCTTATCATATCACCTCTGGTTCTCTCTCTCGAGTCATTGGATTGGGTTCTCTTAGTCTTTTCATAATTTGGCTCTCCTATCTCTTCTACTAGTATCACAGCAATTATCTGAATTATCTAACAATATAATTGTGCATGAATTTGTTTGTGATTTGTTTTGTGTATGCATGTGCATGTGTATTTGCAGTACCTAAGAGTAATATCAGGATGATAGCTATGCTCATGGTGTCCCAACTTTTCTATAATCTTTGTTATGCAAAGCTTTGAAGCTTCCAGTGGTTTAGGCATGTACTACCTTCTCATAATATATTTAATCTGTTTTGGCACAGTTATTTTCATAATTTGAATCTAAAACCTCTTTTCTTGATAATGTAAATTTAAAATGCTTCCTTATAATTTCTTGTACGGTATTTGTCATAATTTTGTACATGGGAATTATATCATCTCTATCTTCTTCTAGTTTTGATTTGTTTAAAATAAGCATGTATAAGTATGCATGCATGTCTATATGGAATTACATACCTAAGTGCAGTTATAGGACAAGAGGAATACTTGTGGTGTCCCATCTTCCCAGTAATCTTTGCCCTTTTGAGACTACTAATGGTTTTGGCCTCCACCACCTACTCACTTAAATTGTTCCAAGTGCCCACAACCCTGTTCACAGGAGAGAACTTTTGGACATCACTTCGACACCTTTGTTATCTAAGTGTGGGTTTTAAACATTTCTCCTTTACAACTTTGTTGATTTCAATCATGATTTTGTATGATCATATCTCCTCTTTTCCTTTTAAACTATGAGCTGTTGCTCATAGCACCTTAAGCCTTTCTTCACAGCTCTTGTTTTTTAAGTCTAGAAGCTATTTGGAAACATGTCATTGCATCTTCTTTATTTAGTTGATCTGTTTTTATAGACATGAATACCTTACAACTGACGAGATCAGAGAGGAGAGCGAAGGAGGAAAGAAGGGGCTCCTGAAATTATTACTATACAGTAAACTGGCCACTTTTAAATTCATTGTTAATTTTCCTATGTACTTATTCTCCCTGACAAAATACACTGGTTATGTTTTGTGTCAGGATATTCATTTTAATCAACTACAATAAGAATACATTTGCATTCTAATATTTATGTTTATGTACATTAAATATCTCCCAATTTTATAATAATTTTGTCATGAGCAACCCAGATTCACCTTTCAAAATTGTGCTGTCTTGAAATAAATATTTACAGTGCAATATATATACCAGTATGCATATCATATCAATGTTCAGGAAATTAGTCCTTCAAATAATAATGTTTATAGTACAGATGATAACAAAACATTGTACAGTACATCTAAAAGTATTTATAGTGGACTGGATAGTTACCTTAAATCATGCTTTGGTCAAAATGCACAATATTGCCTTCATCAGCATTATGCCATTATTTAGAAACATCCTCATTTTCAACTGTGAGTGCACAAGTTAAAAATATAATAACAAGCAAGCCAGGCACTGATATCTCCTGCAGACCAACACTTGGCCCTCATGGATGGAGTTCACTGGAAAATGAACAACAAATGAACAATATTGCTTTACAAAATATCCTTTATAATGTTAATAAAATCTAACAGAAGAATGCTTAAAAGTAAATAATAACCTTCAAAAAAAAATATTTATATTTTAAATGATTATATATTGATATTACCTACAATGACAAGTGGTGTAAGACATAGGCATTCCCTATACATGAATGCTGAATACTGTACACCCATTATCATCAGAAAGACATTATGTGAGTACAGGGAATACATACTACTGTATCTTCTCACAATACATTAATGCTTTTAATCACTAGCATTATAATATCTACAGCATAAAATAACTGACAGGTAAAAAGAATTACTGCACCTGTTATATAATAAAAAATACAGCATAAAAACCTGTTTTAACAATTAATATAGGTAATTAATATAACCAACCATTTATATAGGTAATATATGTAATAATCTTATGTATTATGCCAAGACCTAAAACTACATAAGACTATGAAGTCCCTAAACTAAAAATCAGCTACAGCACAGAAATTAAAAAAATGCACAGAAAGAATATTGGTGCTGGAGATTATAATAAGAAAGTTGAGTAAGTCAAGATTATTCTGATAATAGAAATCATAAATTCATGCATTATGCAGCAATTCAAGTGACTAAATTAAATATATTTTAGATAAATTATAGCTATGATCAGCCGATTTAAAAAAATAAATTAGGCATACTGTAACCATGTACTACAACAAAACTCTTAGTACTGTATTAAAAATTGCATAGGATTTAAATTCAAGTGGTCTTAATACTTAATTTAAAAATATGCAATCCCAACTAATTCAATTTAATAAATTTTGAGCTAAGCAAACTAAAAGCAAAGATTTCATCACAGAGCATGGCCCAAGTGCAGGAACACGCCGGGTATAGGACACTGGTCTGCAGTGCCAAGCCAGTCATGCTGCTACACGTCATGCTAAAACCTCACGTGTCCAAGTTCAATGACATGGGGGATTTCAGCAATGTTTATGACGCAAATAGCATGTCTCATGTAAGTAGGTAATCCAAGCTGTGATCACACGATTGCAGCCTATAAGCAATCATACAAATCAGAATAATCTTTGTACGCTGCTTGAAATGATTTTGGTTTGGGTTTTTGTAAGTAGGTTTATCAGATTAAAAGTTACATACTCAACAACAAATAACCAGTGAAGGAAAAATGCCAACTTAAGTTTTAGAGATAATTCTACAGATAGTTCTTGACTGATGCAGCAATGCAACTTTGCAGTGTGAGGAAAAATTAAAGAGATGATGATGATAGGGTGGTTTCCTCAGTAATTTTCTTTAATGAAAATACCTGAACCTACCTGAAAATACCTAAAACAGCCTTGCAATGTTGGTGTTACCATAAGCCTTCCAATGATGGTGTTACCATAAGCCTGGCAATGTTGGTGTTACCGCAAGCCTTGCAATGATGGTGTTACCATAAGTCTTGCAATGTTGGTGTTACCCTAAGTCTCGTAATGTTGGTGTTACTGTAAGTCTCACCATGTTGGTGTTACCCTAAGTCTCACAATGTTGGTGTTACCATAAGTCTCGCAATGTTGGTGTTACCATAAGTCTCGCAATGTTGGTGTTACCATAAGTCTCGCAATGTTGGTGTTACCATAAGTCTCGCAATGTTGGTGTCACCATAAGTCTCGCAATGTTGGTGTTACTGTAAGTCTCGCAATGTTGGTGTTACCATAAGTCTTGCAATGTTGGTGTTACCATAAGTCTCGCAATGTTGGTGTTACCATAAGTCTCGCAATGTTGGTGTTACCATAAGTCTCGCAATGTTGGTGTTACCATAAGTCTCGCAATGTTGGTGTTACCATAAGTCTCGCAATGTTGGTGTTACCATAAGTCTCGCAATGTTGGTGTTACCATAAGTCTTGCAATGTTGGTGTTACCCTAAGTCTCGTAATGTTGGTGTTACCATAAGTCTCACAATGTTGGTGTTACCATAAGTCTCACAATGTTGGTGTTACCCTAAGTCTTGCAATGTTGGTGTTACCCTAAGTCTTGCAATGTTGGTGTTACCCTAAGTCTTGCAATGTTGGTGTTACCCTAAGTCTTGCAATGTTGGTGTTACCCTAAGTCTCGCAATGTTGGTGATATCATAAGCCTTGCAACGTTGGTGTTGCCATAAGCCTTGCATTAACCAACAGCTTCATATAGACCCTAATGATCTGTTCCTGTTTGCCTTCCTTGTACACCTGTGTGTGTGCCAAATTCATGATATGCTGCACCCAAAAATAAAGAAAATCTTGAAATGCAATATGAAAATGAAAATTAAAATAAATAAAAAAAATTAGCACAGAGAAAATTCTCATTATATCCATATTGCATTTTATCAAGCGGATTTAAATTGGGGTCCACATTTAGTTTTAAATACAGTACAATAAAATTATCACCAAAAATATGCTAAAATACACATTTAAAAATCATCCTTGCAGAAGAATTGTTTAAATTTGAGCATTAATAGTCATGATGATAATATTCCTAGTCAGATTCATCACACAAATGATGCTCTGAAAATGTATTTTAGTTGCATAGAGGCAAATTGCTGTTAAAATTCCTTAGTAAATTTGAGTGTGTACCTAGCCTTGCTGGTGATGGCTTGCAGGATTGATCACAGCATGAACTTCATCAGCACCTGCTCCATCTGGAAGCAGATTGTTATCTTCCTCTCTCATTCCTTCTAAAGGTTCTTCAACAGATTCTGATCTTGCATTTGTTCTAGCTCTATCCCTGGAACAACCATTATTACACAATCCAACACCTTCTGCAGCTCCACCTACCCCAGCTCCTTCCTCAACTCCAGCTGATGAAGGGGCATCTCCCATTACAACAGCTGCAGCTGCTTCTTCTGCTGTCCCTCCACCATCTTCTTCACTACTGTTTGAATGATGAGGTCTCACAGGAGCAACTGCATGGTCAAAACCTCTCAATTTTGGACGATTTTCAGAGCCCACCTGAGAAGGTGTCTCAAAGTGTACGCAATGAAAAACCTGGAGGATAATAAAAGATTAAAAATGTACTCTTATAATAAATTCGTGCACCTAGGGATCATATATATAATATTTTCCAATAAGTTTTTTGTTTACCAATGTAACAGAAATAAAAATAAAATGTAAACTTTCTTAGTCTTACTCACCTCATTTGCAGTGTTAAAGGTACCAACTATTTTAAAATAAACAATAGCTCTTGGTGGGAAACTTAAAGTCTGCCATGACCTGCAGGCTTCACGTGTCTTATCAACAATCAGCTCCCAGTCTCTATTATTTACTGAAGCTTCTATGTAATAACTGTAAGAGCGATCATCACAGTCCCATAGAAGAAGCCTGGAAAAGGTGTGATTATTATTTATCAGGTACCAGATTAAGATTGTCACAATCATTCAACAACGCAGAAAATGTCTACCGATTTTACGCTAAACCAATTTATTTAATATAATATAATAGAATACAACAATACACATACCTTTAAATTATAAAATTATCAACAAACATTTGAACTACAACAAGCGAAGACACATTACAGTGCTAATGAAACTTTCCAAATGCTTTGTGAAGGTAAGCTGCATGTCAGATGTACACTATTGTACAATGATTAGAGCTGAATACAGTACAAACAAAAATACTAAAAATCCCAAGAAATTAAATGAGAAATAAATATCACACATTACATACTTGCAAGAGGAAAGCCAATAAGGCTGCCCTAGCTGAACACATATGGATCCCGAGCCTAGTTGGTGGCAGGTGTAGCCAGAGTCCCAGTCATAGTGGTGAATATCACCATTTAAAAGGTTATTGCGGGCACGACTTACTCCTTCAATCACTAACGCACTTTTGGTAACAAGTGCAACATTTTCTGTTGGAACTGTAAAGAAAAATTATGTCATTTTAATTACAAATAAAATAATCATTAGCAACATAAACCCAATTTTCTGTCTTGTTACTTCAACATTTTTCGTCTCCCTAGACCTACTTTTATAACTGAATATAAGTACTTCTAGAGGAAGCTCTCATTATTTCTGGCATCTCCTTCCCAATGTGTACAAAACAAGAAAAAGAATGAAATTTGTGTTTGTTTACATTTACCATACTTTCTACATGCAAATATATTTTTTTATAAGTGAAATTTTTCTATAAGTGGCAGACAGAGTGGCACATTTGAAGACAGCCACTCGTTAAGGGTTAATAAAGCATTCAATACATGAAATCAATATCATGTTATACTATTTAACATTTATCTGATGTGCCAAAAAATGACTTCTAATACATGTTCAGCATTATATTAACTCTCTTATTCATTGCTTACCTATAAGTCCTTTGTTCAATTCCACTTCCTGCTTAGAAAAATAAGCTTCAAAGGCCACCACATGGAAAACACGATTAACAGTATTATTTGTGCCAACAATTCGAATATACCGGACAACTCTTGGAGAGAAGTAAAGATACTGCCAAGAACGACAATGATAACGAGTGTGATCAACGACTCGAACCCAGTCCTTCTGGTCCATAGACACTTCAATATAGTACGAGTAGCCTCTGTAACAGCAAAAAATATTTATATGGAGTACTGAACAGTATATAACATTCCAATACACATGTAATACATAAGATACATACAAATATACCTCCCCACCCCAGAAGTCAAGGATGAATATATAATTCAACATCATTAAAGACCTTTTTATGACAAAAGATGACATTAACAAAGTTAATGGAATTAAGGCAAGGATATTAAAGGGAAATGCACAATGCTGATATATTTCCATCTTACAACATCAATATAGTTAACAAGTGAATACACATTACCATTTAAAAGGTTACATCATTCACTGCAGGGAACATACAGGTATTAGTAAAAAGATTGCAATGTTGCCTAAATACATAGATGTACATCCCACCAAACACACGACCAAAACTACGACGTTGCTACGACGTTCGAACAAGTTTTAACACATAATTGTAACAGCCAATAGAGCAAATTCTAACATTCTAATACGTCATAAAAAAGTTATACCAAGATGTAACAACTTTATTACAAGTTGTAACAAGGGAATCATAGGCACTGTTACAGTGTGTGTTTGCAGGGTATCTACCACTAAATTAGATTTGCTCTTAGAAAATACAAATTAACATGAAGTTTATACAGCACTTTATTCTAAGTGCTGTATTTATTCACTCTGGCAAATTGAACATAATTAACTATTTAACTGAAATTAAAACACAGTAATTAAATATTCCAAATCACTTATTAAAACTTACGGCTTTAGGTATAACTGAAATGGTATGAATAATGTCATTTGGCTGTCATCTAAGGTAAGATACAGTGTGTTCGGTACAAGAATAACAACAGTCAGGCAGGCAACATTCCCTATAAGCAACATTGCTGATTGTGAGTGCTGACTTATTTTTTTATATGGAGGTAAGCAAGCTCGCTTAATCAGTGAAAATCAAGCTGGCCCATGTTTAGAGTGTCCAACGTACTATGGTCACCTTCAAGGGTCTCGGTAGTACAGTCGGGTTTGTTCCCGACACACAATCGAGAATTCCAGGTTCGAATCCCGGGCGGCACAGAAATGGTTGGGCACATTTCCCTTCACCTAATTCCTCTGTTCACCTAGCAGCAAGTACGTACTCAGGAGTCAGTCAGCTTGTCGTGGGGTTGCATCCTGGGTGCAACAGCAATTCGACCCTGGGGAAGGAGGGGAGGAGAGGGCCTCGATAAAAGCCTAACGTGTATGAATACACTCTGGCTTCCTGTCCCCCAATACAGTGAATTATATATATCACACAAGCATAATTTTGCCACTTGTCATTTTGACGGATTATTGTATTCACAACATGGATAGAAATTGTATCGAGGTTCAGTTTTTGGATAAGTCACCAGATTCGTTGCCTCGATACAAATGGTTGTGGCAGAACCTGACAGCCCAGATGTAGATCTCTGAGCTCACTATTTTAATCTAGTTACATTTGACAAGGAAAGGTGAGAGAAGCCAAGCCAGCAGCCAAGGTAAGGCTTGGGGTGCTAAAACAGTGTAATACAGAACACAGGATAAACATGATGAGCTGGGGTTCTAAGATAATGTGGTGACAACACTGCAATCTAGAGGTGGCCAGGAATATTGGGTTATCAGGTTTTATACATTACCTCATTTTTCATTTATGTCTACTGAGAGCCCCCCACCCACCCCTTTTTTCTTTCCTTTTTTTTTACTTTTTTTTTTGTACAGGTGGATACAGGAGCAGATGACTGCTGTCTCCTGTTAGCAGGCTGAGAGCTTTTCCATCCCCACAGCATATGATAAGCCTTACCCACTAGTTTTCCTGGAATACAACCTCCAAATTGTTTAACAAGTAGGTACCCAATCACTGCTGAGTAAACCGAGGTAAACAGTTAAGGATTGGCACCTAGTCAATTCTCCATAGCCAAGATACGAACTTAGGCCAAATTGCTCGCGAAGCGTGGATTGTGTGTGTTACCACTGCACCACTGGTGATATGGCTTTGAGATTTGATGGAATGAACCTTTGTCAAGTCACTCCAGGCTGAACTAGGCTAATCTCCAGTGTTCCCCCCCCCCTAACAACTATGACCCTACAGGGACCCTACAAATTCTCTGTGGCACTGGTGCTAAGAAGGCTGTCTGACACTCAAGATCCTTGCCCAAATGACAGTAGATCTTTCCTAAGGGCAGTTATTAACTGTTATTCCTGTTCACACCTCAATTCCCGAACTGATGAAAGAACACACAGCATTATCATGGAAGCTAATTCAGATTCCAGTTAAGAACCCTTGCCCTTGGGGGGTAACCAAATGCAATAGCTCAAAGATCTAAACTCAAGTTTCTTTACCTACAGCAGACAAATTTATTCTCCTAAGAATTATTCTAGTATTTCAACCACTTTAATTATTAAGTCAACCCTGTTAAAAAATAAGTAAAAATATGTGAATGCCCCCTTTATATCCATATTTCATATTAAATTTTTTTACAAATCTTTCTTATTTAACCTAATACAATAATTAAAATCTTGAATGTCAAAATAATTCTTACCTTTGGTCTTTATCCCAGAGCATCATTCTCATGTGATTGATGATACACTGCATTCCCAACTTGATTAATATACCTTGACCATTATTATCATCAATAGGATGCCTTGTAAAGCCACGGTCCATGTCATATGTTGCTACATTTCCATCCAAAAGGTTTGCTCGCATCTCTCCTTGAAGCACCTGTGCCCCTTTGCTAGGTACAGCCACATTTCTCCTGGCACTGAAAATTAACAAATGCATAAGAGAAAATATTAATCCTTACATACTGTGTAATCACCTAAGTAATTACAGAGAGTGTGATAAGTTGGTTTTAGGGTTTTAATTTCCTAATTTTTTTTTAATTTTTGCACGTAAGAGCCAAAACTTACTTGTTTTGGTGGGGGAGAGGAGGGTTGGGGGTGACAAGAAGAGGGGGGGGACAAGGAGGGACAAGGTGGTGGTGATCATAAGGGGAAGGTAGCAAAGAGCAGCCTAGAGATTAAGAGCAAATATGATTAGAAAATCAGGAATAATTGCACCAGGTACATTTTTTTTTTATAGGGATATTCCTGCACAGACCCTAAGCCTCTGGCTGGCCCACTAAGTGTTGCTTCTTTCTGTTTTACTTAGGGAGAGTATGAGTATTTATGTATGGTCACTACAATGAAATTTTGGCCCATGTGTTTAACACCATTTTCTGCTCTGTTGAATCTAAGTTGAAATCTTATTGAGTTTGTACTGTGTTAGATAATGTTCCAGTGGTCTGTCGGTATTTTCCACAGTGATGACATTTCCTCTCATCTTATGGAACCTGTAAGCCTAATACCCATCACATGGGTATCCAAGCCTGATGCGATGTAAGTGTACTTTTGTTATTCTACTCCTCCCATTCATCAAAATAAGTGGTTCGTAGTTGGTTGAATTCTTGTACCAACCCGCAGAACCTGATGTTGCAACTGCTGTGTTGTTGCACAGCAGTTAATAATTTCCTATTATTCCCACATGACTTGGTACCCAGTTGATAAGTACCCGTCGGCCTTGACGTTTGAGTGTTTGCATTAATGATATGACATTTGTGATCAGATGGATATATCACGTATGTGTTCTTGTTGCAACTAGACATTGGGGCCTCAGGGGCCAGATTCACGAAGCAGTTACACAACCATTTACGAACCTGTACATCTTTTCTCAATCTTTGAGGCTTTGGTTACAATTATTAAACAGTTAATGAGCTCCAAAGCACCAGGAGGCTGTTTTATAACAATAACAACAGTTGATTAGTCAGTTTTCATGCTTGTAAACTGTTTAATAAATGTAACCAAAGCTATCAAAGATTGAGGAAAGATTTACACGTTCGTAAGTACTGTACTTGCGTAACTGCTTCGTGAATCTGGCCCCAGGTTATTGATTTCATCTTACCATAAGCAAATTTTGTCAAGTACAAACACAAGCAGAAAAAGACAAAAACATACAGACCAATGCAGAGTATTTGGTCATTTAGTGCAGGGATGGTGTACAGCAAAGCTCTGGGTTGCAAAACAAATCCACTAGCAGCTCTATGTCTATACTGTACATGATCATACTAAACTTACTTTAAATAGCCTCGATATTGAAGATCCAATCCCTCGACTCATTTTGGCTTAATTGCATCCAAAATTTGATCAGGAGTTATCAATGAAGTTGGTCGAACACACATTTAACAGATCCTGAAAGAAGTCATTAGATTATGTTAAATAATATAATCTTATTTGTTGACATTAAAATAGGATGATACCAAAATATCATTAATTAGATGAATTTTGAAGCATTTAGTACCATTGCACACAAAAATATTATAAAAATATTAATATGTAACCATTTTGGTATTTTTCTACATTCAACCTTTTAATTTGTTTACCTTGACTCCAATGACAAGAAAATTAAATGTAAAATTAAGGTTAATTATGGTAAGATTAAATTAAATTTTAGGAATTAGTGATATTAATATCAGATTTTAATTGATTTTATTTTTTTATATGGAAATCCTTTTAAATATTTAATTCTAGTTCAATCATATTTTTAACCCATTTGCAAAGAAACTTAATAAAAGCATTCTAAAAACAGTGCATAGTTGTGACCCAGGACTTAGATTTTCACATTCCAAGGCTTAAGAACAATTATCTATCCATAATAGGAAGAGAGAAGAAAGATAATATTGAGAAAAATAAATTAACTTACAGTAAGACTGATAAGAGGTAATCTAATATGAGCAAGAATCTCTTGTGTTTGTTCTTTTGTCAGATCTGAGTTCCGTTCAAACCCATGTTTGTACACCTTGGAATATATATACTTCTGGGGCACAAAATGAATCTCTTCAATGATGGCTTTCAATGCTGACTGCAAAAAATGAGAAAATATTAATTATACAAATTGGGGTCATTANTTATATTATTATTATAAGTTTGGAGTACACTACCACCTAACCACGGGCGGTATTAAGGGGGGAGGGGAGTTAAGGGAGAAGTGTTTCGAAACACTAAGAGGAAGTTGACTCGTTTTCGGAGCGAGGGGAAAGTACTGTGTAGGAACAGTGTCTCTGATCACTGACGAAGGGAAGTTTTTTGAAACACTGAGAATAAAATATCTAAGAACATTGAACACTGAGAGTGAAGTGTGTTGAAGCATTGAGCGGAAAGTGAGTCGAAGCACTGAGAGTGAAGTGTGTTGAAGCATTGAGCGGGAAGTGAGTCGAAGCACTGAGAGTGAAGTGTGTTGAAGCATTGAACAGTTCGAGTTAATGATGTAAACAAACTGGTGTGGGAGCTGGAAAATGTTGTCATTCTCGAGACACCTGTAGCTTGTAACGTATGTTCACTCTTAGTTTATGTTGTATATAGAATACTTAAAACAAGGGTTGTAAGGTTGCCTGTATAGTACGACCAAAGTGTATGTGTTCACAGATCGGTGATTATTTTACCCGTTACGTTTACCGCCAACTTTAATTTCGTTTTTCCGTAGCTAATATTGTATTAGGGTCTTCAGAATTTTCAGCACTATATATAGCTGAGCATCTTGCATCTTACACGCTATTTTTAGATTTTTTGTATGCTAAATGGTTTATTTTAGTATTGTAACCTTACCTAACCAAATATTTCAACACAATATGGGTTAGTAATGTAAGCACTTTGTGTGTACCTAACCAAACTAGTGGGAGTTTGCTCACAACTTAATGAACTCAAGTTTGATGTACAAACAGAGCGAGATGCTGTGGCACATTTTAATGCAGTAGATGACTTTGTTTACCTGTCAGCAAATAGACACCTGGGAATTTGGCAACTTCTGTGTTGAATCTTGGGAAAGGTCAGATGTTAGCTTAGAGGTACTATAGTAAGCTTAAGAGCTTTCTGTTCCAAATAATGGGAGGATAGATAACAGATGCTTTTTTGTAAATAGGGTAATACAGTACTCGTCAAATTGTCTACCTGCCAAAGCCATAAATGCCAAGGCATTACTTCAGTTTAAAATTCAGCTGGAAAAAATCCTCAGGAATAATGGGGGGACCTTTGATAAACTGCTAGATCTGTTCCTGTTCCTGTCGTGGCCATTAGAGTCGGTGGTCCTTAAGTAAATTCCGAATGTGTTTGTTTTGCTGGATGTAGATTACAGTGGTATTTTGGCAAACATACTATAAGGGGAAAACACATTTCACTTTTTGAGAGTTAACTCAAGAATTGAATGAATGCAGGCAATGACTCATCACCTAACCTAAAAATGGTGGATGTGTTGAATACAAGTCCATGAAGTGCGTGACTACATAAATGATCAAACAGTTATCACGAGTCTGTCTAGTTAACCAAAGCTACCCAAAGCCTCCTAGCATTACGTAAGTAATGAAGAAATATGACATACTTACTCGCTATAATGTTGGTACTGCATGTAGACCATTAAAAAACTTTTTTTTCTTAAATATAATTTTATAACAAAATTAGACGAAACTAGGTGGCAGGGGACACTAGAAAGTCGACAATCCAAGCAAGTGTTGCAGCTTTGAATAATTAGATGTATTCAATTTCGTTATAAAATATTATAGAGTAAAAATGTTTTTTTCTAATGTTCTACATTCATCACCAACATTATAGTGAGTAAATATATCATTTCATCATTACTTATGTAATGCTAAGAAGCTTTGGGTAATTAGATGGACCAGTTATCACTGCCTTCCTCAAATACTGCTGGTTATGCTAATTTAATTATACTATATCTAAATTTTGCAGTACTACTTGGGCCTGTATCCTTATCATACATCATCCTTTGTCCTATACCTGAATATTAACATATGCACAATCCTTAGATTAGGTTTCATTATTCAGATTACTTTCAAATGTATCTGCAAGAAGCATTGAAGTTTCCAATATACAGTAGCTAATTTTTCAAAATAATATAGAACAAAAGTACAGTAATTTACAACAATGTATTTTTAATTTTGGTTTCAATCATTGTATGCCACTAGGATGCAGATGACCTTACACAGTAGGCATTGCATACAATATTCATACCTGACCTAGCTTAATACAAACCATAATTTAGGTATGGTAGAAATATATTAAAATAGTCTAATGTGAATACTGTATACAAAATAATTTCCGTGTATATAATACGGCCAGTGTGCAAACACTGGTCAATAAAGCAACTGCATCCTGCATCCAATTCTAATGATGGGTTCTTGAGGGCCTATAACCTTGGGGATATAGGTGCTCCAGTTTTTTCACATTTCTTTGCTAACTATCTGAAGTATCTTTACAATATTTTGAGCTCCATTATCTCTGTACAAAATAGGCTGATACTGTACTTTGCCACATTTTATGAGATGCCTTTTCAAGGATCGCTGGCATATATGTTGGGAATGGGTGAAGGCTGGTGTTATTTATTTCACCAGTCATCAGAACGTTGTTTAGGTACAATTTTCATGATGTAACCCCATGACAAACCATAAATGGTGAAGTTTAAACATTTTACTGGTTCTGTTCTTGATATTATAGATATTTCCATATCCAAGGGTATGGAAACCCTCTCATTTATTCTGTATGATGTCATTGGCAGAGCACATTGAAGGGTATGTGAGCTGCCTGATTATTCAGGTTAATCAACATCAGACTACAAGTAACGTGATAGGTAACCACATGTACACAGCTTTGTGCTTGGCTAGAGGGACCTCTTC
>WNGS01169498.1:45437876-45462538 GCA_020271785.1 Procambarus virginalis
GTCAATCAACAGGTGTACAGTTTCTGAGCCTAATGGCTCTATCATATCTACATTTGAAACTGTGTATGGAGTCAGCCTCCACCACATCGCTTCCTAATGCATTCCATTGTCAACCACTCTGACACTAAAAAAGTTCTTTCTAATATCTCTGTGGCTCATTGGGCACTCAGCTTCCACCTGTGTCCCCTAGTGCGTGTGCCCCCTTGTGTTAAACAGCCTGTCTTTATCAACCCTGTCGATTCCCCTGAGAATCTGAATGTGGTGATCATGTCCCCACTAACTCTTCTGTCTTCCAACGAAGTGAGGTTTTAATTCCTGCAGTCGCTCCTCGTAGCTCATACCTCTCATCTCGGGTACTATTGGTGGCAACCTTTGAACCTTTTCCAGTTAGTCTTATGCTTGACTAGATAGGGACTCCATGCTGGAGCCGCATACTCCAGGATTGGTCTACATATGTGGTATATAATGTTCTGAAAGATTCCTTACACAAGTTTCTAAAGGCCGTTCTTATGTTAGCCAACCTGGAATATGCTGCTGATGTCATCCTCTTGAAATGGTGGATGTGTTGAATACAAGTCCATGAAGTGCGTGACTACATAGATGATCAAACAGTTATCACGGGTCTGTCTAGTTAACCAAAGCTACCCAAAGCCTCCTAGCATTACGTAAGTAATGAAGAAATATGACATACTTACTCGCTATAATGTTGGTACTGCATGTAGACCATTAAAAAACTTTTTTTTTTCTTAAATATAATTTTATAACAAAATTAGACGAAACTAGGTGGCAGGGGGCACTAGAAAGTCGACAATCCAAGCAAGTGTTGCAGCTTTGAGTAATTAGATGTACTCAATTTCGTTATAAAATATTATAGAGTAAAAATGTTTTTTTCTAATGTTCTACATTCATCACCAACATTATAGTGAGTAAATATATCATTTCGTCATTACTTATGTAATGCTAAGAAGCTTTGGGTAATTAGATGGACCAGTTATCACTGCCTTCCTCACATACTGCTGGTTATGCTAATTTAATTATACTATATCTAAATTTTGCAGTACTACTTGGGCCTGTATCCTTATCATACATCATCCTTTGTCCTATACCTGAATATTAACATATGCACAATCCTTAGATTAGGTTTCATTATTCCGATCACTTTCAAATGTATCTGCAAGAAGCATTGAAGTTTCCAATATACAGTAGCTAATTTTTCAAAATAATATAGAACAAAAGTACAGTAATTCACAATAATGTATTTTAATTTTGGTTTCAATCATTGTATGCCACTAGGACTCAGATGACCTTACACAGTAGGCATTGCATACAATATTCATACCTGACCTAGCTTAATACAAACCATAATTTAGGTATGGTAGAAATATATTAAAATAGTCTAATGTGAATACTGTATACAAAATAATTTCTGTGTATATAATACAGCCAGTGTGCAAACACTGGTCAATAAAGCAACTGCATCCTGCATCCAATTCTAATGATAGGTCCTTGAGGGCCTATAACCTTGGGATATAGGTGCTCCAGTTTTTTCACATTTCTTTGCTAACTATCTGAAGTATCTGTACAATATTTTGAGCTCCATTATCTCTGTACAAAATAGGCTGATACTGTACTTTGCCACATTCTGTGAGATGCCTTTTCAAGGATCGCTGGCATATATGTTGGGAATGGGTGAAGGCTGGTGTTATTTATTTCACCAGTCGTCAGAACGTTGTTTAGGTACAATTTTCATGATGTAACCCCATGACAAACCATAAATGGTGAAGTTTAAACATTTTATTGGTCCTGTCCTTGATATTATAGATCAACAACCAATCCAAGGGTATGGAAACCTCTCATTTATTCTGTATGATGTCATTGGCAGAGCACATTGAAGGGTATGTGAGCTGCCTGATTATTCAGGTTAATCAACATCAGACTACAAGTAACGTGATAGGTAACCACATGTACACAGCTTTGTGCTTGGCTAGAGGGACCTCTTCTTTCCCTGGATAGACTGTCATATAGCACAAGGTATTTATCATTTTGAACACCTGTTAGGCTTATCAAAATCCACTCAAGGCAAGTGACTGACATTCTTCAGGATGCACCCAACACAGTTGACTAACTTCTAGGTACCTGTATCTATATACTGTTAGGTGAACACATGCAACATGTTTTTGGAAATGTAGCCAGATGTCTAACCCTGCCTGGGAAATGAACTCATTTTCCAATTGGTTGTGAGCACATTGTGCTAACTGCTGCACAATAGGCTGCTATCTATTGCACAGTTACAGTCCAGTAACTCTGGATGTGGAAATTAAGATATATTATGTTGTATTTATATTTTTTAATTTAAACTAGAATATTTAATACTAGTTTCCTGGGTAAAACATTGGCTTCCCTCTGTTTGGCTACAGCACCTTATATCACATATTCTATCCAATAAAATTTGTGACCACTCAACACCTGATTGTCCAAGATATTTGTGTGTTCACCTGCTATACAACCATACTGGTTTAGCATTTATTTTTCATAATTGTGACTATCATCAAAGCTTTTTGAACATTCTTGGATCCACAATTTTGCTAATATGATGAACACAGTAAATGTCTATAAATTAATATGGAAATCTCCTAAAATTAATTGTTATGAATGTTGTTATTGTTCTAAGATCATATGTATGACTTGGGTAGAGTAGACCTAAGTGGATATAAGCACAAGTACTAGAAACTGTAAAATTGACCTCGCCACCCCTTTCACGTCCCTGACCTTCAGCGACCTCAGCCTTCTCATTTCTTACTCTTTATGAACACTGGCCCTGTGTGTATTAGTTTTCGTCAAATGTTTTCAGATGCAACATTACTGTAACTCCAAATAAAGTTGCCTCAACTTGGTATTTCTCTAGTTGTGTACAGGTATGTGGATATGATCACTGATGAGTTTCTTTAATACGTTACTATTGTATTAGTGGGCAGTTTTACTCTGGTATTCATGTGCATAATTTATTACAGTTGTGATAGTGCAGGAGCTGAAAATGTCAAAAACTTATCCTTAAATACAGTACATGTATAGTGTATCTGTATCAAGATATAATGGTTTTCATTGTGTAGTCTTGCCCAGTTAATATGCAATTGAAAAAATGTGATAAAGATTTCAGTATATATTGACTGTTTGTCAAAAATAAATAATACCTGTACAGTATATATATTTTTTCTTTTGTTAGAATCGTTTTGCAACTTTAGTAAACTATGGATGCTACGGACACAGAAGAATTTTCTGATGGCGACAGTGCAGGAGGAGGAGATGTCAGAAATCGTTCCTTAAGTATGTCAGAGAGCCACTGCTCGGATTTTTCTGATGCAGATAATACAGACTCCCGAGATATTAGTGATTCTCAGTCCACTCCTCTTGGTAGTGATCCTCTTGCCCAGTTGTTGGCAACCCCAGAACATGCAGGTATTATATATATAGAATACTGTACTTTATTACTAAAGCAGTGAAGTAAAGTTTTTAAGTGTGTAGTTTCGAAACTTCTGTAGTTAAAATTGTAATATAACAAGAATTTTTGAACATCATACATTACAGTACAGTACTTTTATGTAAGATTAAAAATAATTTGAAAATTGAATTTATTTAAAATAAATGATTTCAGGATTTTTTTATGTCTCTATTTCTTCTTTACTTTTAGGCAGAGATAGTACAACTCCTGGAAAAGACCCAGGTACACCGGGTCAAGATAACACCCCTCCAGGTTAGTGTGTCTAAATGGTTGTGGTTGCCTATGGTTTTTCTTTATCTAGACCATTTACTTATTTTAGACATGCTGTACTGTACTGTATTAAGGTCCCCCTAGACCAATGACTAACCTTTCCCAGGATGGAGCTCACAAGTCGCATTACTCCTTGGTACCTATTTACTGCTTTATGAACAGTCGTCGGGTGAAGGGAAACATTCCCTAATGTCTTTCTTTGTCCAAGAATCAAGCTTGGGTCCAATTGATATGAGCAAATAATGCTAAAATATAATGAAGTGGAAGAATTGTGAAGATATACTATATAATGTATGAAATTTTGATGAAAAAAGTAGACCAGCTGTATAAAGTCACTTGTGTAGTGCAAGAGAGGTATCCTGCAGAAGCCACATGCTACACAAAAATTATGCTATGTGAACTCGATGTGATGCATGTACTGTAGTACAGTACTATAAAAAATAGAAATGCATTTGAACAACTTCTCCAAGTCACTTTTTTCCACTGGCCAATTTCTGGACACTTATCGGTGTTCATATAAGGTTTAAAAATATAAATACTGTACAGTACAGTAATGTCTTTAATGAAACATTGATGGTATTTATTACATGAGGAACCATTTATTTATTAATTTTTTTTAGATATTAACCAAAATGTGTAAGTGTCTTGATATTAAGTGTCATACAGTACCAGTTATCTAGACACCCTAGTGCCAGCATCCAGACAGAAAAATATACCACTTTTTTATAGGGAAGTAAATTATGGCCTATATTATATCTTTTTTGTTTCCATACAATTAGGAAACGCTCATAATACAACATACAGTGCCTCATTCCAAGATGTTTGATGGCTTGTTTCTTAGAAACCATCTGATACTAATGTAATTACCCAAGTGTTGTGAGCTACACTCGAGGTGTCCCGTCTTCCCAGCATTCTTTGTCATATAACGCTTTGAAACTACTGACGGTTTTGGCCTCCACAACTTTCTCACATGTAGTGCAGTACTTTACAGTACATGGTTTTGGTGTTTTGGAATCGGAATACCAGCAACAGGCTAATTGTAGTTCAGGTATATGAACACATCGTTTCTTGCCTATCGTACACCTTTCTAGGCTTTTTCCGAGTTGTCCACCATTTTAAAGACCATATACTTGTATATCTGAAAACATCAGAGAACAAATTAAGTCAATGTGACCCTTTAAATTTGATGATAAAGAAAATATTTAATATTTTCATAAGTACTGTACTATGTACAGAACCATGTAAAACTGTTAGAATATTTGTATAAAAGATTTGTAATGGCTACCCTTTGTGTTTCAGTGGTGTTACTGGAGTGTATTTTAAGTGTTTGGCATATTTATGTTTTTTCTAAGAACTGCTTGTGCAAGCACTGTAGTATCTAGACATTTGCTTGAACAAAATCTAATCGTATCCAGATACGGAAACACTCGTATCCAGATACGAGTGACTTTATTCTAAAACACTTGCCTGAGCATTATCAAGCCCTGTTAATTTCTAACCAAAAATAATACTGTATAAAGAAGATTTGTATTCTTTCCAAAGACTTTGATGAAAGGAATTGCAGAATATTTGGAAAGGGGTCATGAGACAATAATGTGATCCAAAAGTATGTAAAGTCAAGGAAACACTGCTACAACAACTTCCTCCATGTAGCTCATACAAGTATTACACAATTTTCTGGATTTAGGGAATGTGGTCATGTTGCTCAAGATATTGTATGTTTTATTTCTTTCCTCTTTATATACTGTATAAATAATATTAATGGATTGTTCATATTAGCTATATTGGGTTTAAATATAGTTTTTATATGATTGTTCAAAAGCATGATACATATTTCCAAAGTATAGTGATTTTGAGTGATCTACAGTTGCAAATCACTCAAAATAAACAGGTTACTCATAGTCTGTACTGAACACTAAATTTGTTATCTTACCTGAATTTGTTTAGGAAGAGACTGGACTCCAGGAAGAGACACAGATGTTGATGTTGGGGAGAGTGGAGATATTTTGCTTCCTAAACCAGCAACTCCACAACCTGGTTACAATAAGAATGACCGCAAGAAAGAAGGCAAAACCAAACGGGAACAGGAAGAGGAGGAGAGAGAGCGCATGCAGTCAGTAACATTATTGTTCTGTTGGTCAAATATATTTCCTTTTCATTGATAGAGGATAGAAAAGGATTTACTAATCTACTCCCTACAATTATAATATATCATACTAAGCAATGGTAATGTCATCTTATGGACATAATAACCTAGAATAAAAACCCATACTTATGTCTTTGCAAAATTTTTGTAAAGATTTACAGCCTTTCGCACTCTCCCAAGTGCTTTGTCAAAGTCTGAGTGTGTGGTTAGGAAGAGACTTGCATTTCAACAACTAATGCGGCTGCTACCCTGGATCCAAACCTCTTATCCTTCTTGACCATGTCACCTTTATTCCCGACTGTCGATGCACCTGTGGTGATGTCGTCTATAGAATTATGATCAGGTGTCTTTTCTGTAATTCTAATATTCTGAGAAATGGAGTTGTCATTGATAGAGGTGTTCATCTGGATGTTATCCCTCATAACTCCCTCCATACCCAAAGGAAAACAGCTAATGGTACTACTTACATTCATCAATATCTAATTTTAATTCACTTAGAATAATTTTTCTAGTAAAGCTATCCTCCGAATTCAATCTTTTGTTACCTGCAAAATTATTCAGAGTATTTATTAGAATCCCTTCTAATAGCCTTCTAGTTCTAATATTATTACTTTTTATAGATTACAGTATTTCACTCTTCTTAAAATTAATATTGTGATCCTTTACCCAACTATGGTTTGCTACAGCATTACTAAGTCATGATTCTTTATTCTTTCTTGTGTTCCTCATTTCTGATCTAAAGTTTTGCCTTGTTTCCCCAACATAGACTACGTTGCAAGCTCTCTAATATAAACGCCTCCCAGAATTTTACTTCGTGTAAGATTAGATGTAAATCTTTACATAAATTTCACAAATACATAAGTGTGGGTTTATATCATAAATACAGTATCTTGCTTATAAAATTTTGTGAATGTTTAATATTTCTATACAGCTTCATACAAAAAAATTGTTTTAGCATTCCTTAATTGTTTATTTACAAAAAAAGATGGGTTCTGTGTTTTCACTTGAGCTAAAAAAAAAAATTGTTCACTTTGTCATTTGCACATACTGTACTGCACCAGTATTTTAGTTAACTTTTCATCTTCTATTAATGATAAATTTAAAATACAGTACTGTACAGTATATTGATAAATCACAATGACTTAAAAATGAATGATACTAAAGTTTTTTAATTTTATATAATCACTACTATATGACCCATGAGTATTTTTATTTCTGAGTCATTTACACATGATTCCCATATTAATGAAAAACTAATTACAGTACTGTATTAAGATTTTCTTTTAATATCTTTTAGACCTCGGTAGATGGTACATTTTTGTGAAACATTATATAGGTCACACAAATGATGTACAGTATCATTCATATGATTAATGTTTAATTTAAAACGTCCCAAACGTGAGTTCAAATTTAAATCGTGTTTTCAGCATGCTACTGTATTATGTTTTTTATTTATGGCTTTTATTCATATTATAATGCCTGCTGAAATTTAAACCATTGTTAACACAGTAATATAATGTAACCATGACCATGAGAAAATGCTGGGTTAATACATTTGTAACTGAAATCTAATACTGTGTGCATAACAGTATTTCTATTTTATTTAGTAACCATTTTGAATACTGAAAGAAGATCAGTTTCAAATCCAATACATATCCATTTACAGAGTGTTAGTGTCCAACTTTACAGAAGAACAGCTAGACCGCTATGAGATGTTTCGTAGATCAGCGTTCCCTAAAGCTGCCATAAAAAGAGTAAGTTTGCAAAAAAATTACTCAAAATTAAAAATAAAATTATGGTGAATGTTTGTTTGTACTATCTGCATGTGAACTAAAAGCAGGATGCTTGTATTATAAATAATCAAATACTCTAAGATATGCACAGTATAGCATTAAAATACTTAGTGTGTACATAGTTTATATATATATACTATATACTATATATATATATATATATATATATATATATATATATATATATATATATATATATATATAAAAAGGAAGGGGGTGGTAGGAGAAAAGCACACAGAAACTGTATTGGAGGGGACCCACATTCCCTCCAATGCGTTATGTGTGATTTCCTCCGAGGCTATGGGTCCCCCTTCTTCCAGCCAGAGGTGGTACTCCCTTCCTATATTTAAAAAAAAAAAAAAAAAAAAAAAAAAAAAATATATATATATATATATATATATACAGTATATATATAATATATATATATATATAATATATATATATATATAATATATATATATATATATATATAATATATATATATAAAATATATATATATATATATATATATATATATATATATAATATATATAATATAGCATACATACTACTGCAGAACTGTGTATGTATCAGTATGATAAATATGTGTGGAGGCTATTAAATAGTAGACATCCAGTAATCGCAGGTGACTATGGTTTTCAGTCTGGAGGCTATTACAGTACAGTAATTATATTTCTTCTGAAAGTCATATATTTAACAAATTTATAACAAGGTTTTCATGGCAAAACATAAACCATGTTTGTATTATTCTTGGTTATTAGCAACTTGAAACATTGCATATACAGATTTAATGTTTTTAATGGATAATGTGATTTAATGTAAATATATTTTTAGCAGCTTAATCTATTTATCGACCATCAGGTTATGCAGACCATCACTGGATGCTCAGTGTCACAGAATGTTGTCATTGCTATGTCTGGTATCGCTAAAGTCTTTGTTGGGGAGGTCCTTGAAGAAGGTAAGATTTACTTTTTTTTTTTGGAGGGGGGAATCTTGTGCATTTTATTCTGTTTTTTACAAATATAGTACAGTATTATACAGTCTTTTGGTTATATTGTATTTCCATCATTTAATATCCCATACATCTTGGAAGCTTAAGTCCAATATCCTATGCCTTCTAGAAGCTTAAACCAGATCCAAATTTTTCCTAGAAACCTGAATTAAATCGTCAAATCAAACGGCCCATTCTCTAGTTACTGGAGTAACAATACTTGCCACAAAAACAAATGATATTCAAATACTATTTGTTCATGATTAGAACGTATAGCATACATGAAATGCACATAAATTGAATTGCCTTGCAAAGCTGCATACAAATTTTATTCTTGAAATATTCTTTTTTGCTTTTATTTTGTGCAGCTTTGGATGTTATGGAAACCCAAGGGGAAACTGGACCAGTACAACCAAAGCACCTTCGTGAAGCCATACGTAGGATACGTCGTCGTCCAGGACAGCACATACCAACAATGAAACAACATAGAGCTCTATTTCGTTTATAAGCTCGGTAAAAGTTGAGCTGCCATTTTTCCCCCAATGTTAGAGCTGCAGGAAATATTCCATCAAGAGAGAAATTAATGCAAACTTGTAGTAAAAAAAATCATTATGATTCCCGCTCCTATAGTTTCTCGAGGGTTTTATTCACTTATTAACTAGAAAAATTTCCAAGTACTGTAATTTTGTATTGGCTAAAACCTTGTTTTTGCTTTTACCTGATAAAAAAATTTTGTCAACTTTGTTTCCCAAGGTTTAGCTAACTCTGAAAATGGCTTCAGTATTATTGCTGTTCAATGAATGCTTTCACTTTATACAATAATTACAAGTGGCTAAGGGCACAAACCCAGGCTTGCCAAATCTCAATCTTCTAAATTTTGTGATACATTTTTATTGCAAAAATAATATAAGATATCAACCAACTTCTTGGTGAAAGATTTTATAACAAGTTTAAAACTATTGTATATTCTGTATAGCATTACAGTACTGTATTTGTTATATGTAACTTATTTCCATTTCTATATTCTACTGTATGCTATATGGAGAACTAGTAATAGATCTTGTAAACCAAAATTATTTAGAAATGTTGGCCATGCTGAATTATTTATTCAGTATGAGCTGTCATTAGTCAGCTAACTACATTTATGTTCCACAAATGGTGTCCAGTGCCCTATTCCCAAACACCTTGAGAATATCACATCTTCTTATTCACGTCTTCCATGTTATTTGTTAAAATCTTCAGTATTAAATTGCTCATCCTTGGCAAATGTGAAATATTTTCCTGATACGTATATAATGCGTTCCTTGTTATTTTAGCACAAGAAAATGTTCCCTTCTGGTAACTTAGTTACATAATCATTGAAAAAAGTAAAACGGGGGATTTTATACATTGAATTTGTTTCATGATAAAAAAACTATGGCACAGTACAACTAAGGTCCCCGTGGCACAGTGGTAAAGCACTCGCCCAGCGTTTTACAATCGCCTTGGCCTGGGTTCGTATTCAGGCAGGGAAGGATTGACTGGGCGCCAATCCTTAACTGTAGCCTCTGTTCACCCAGCAGTGAATGGTACCTGGTTGTTAAACGTTTTGGCGGTACGTATTCCCGGGAAAAATTAGGATTAGGACCTGCCTGAAACGCTATGCATGCTAGTGGCTGTACAAGAATGTAAGAACTCTTGTATATAAATAAAAAAAAAGTGTTGACAGAATGCAGTATTTTTTGTCTGTGATGTGCAACATAAAGCTTCACTTTTTAAGTAAGAACTTAGTTTTATGAATATACTACTTTTAATCAATAAGCAAACTGTGTGTAGCAATATTTTCAGGAAAAATTGTAAGATAATTTTTAATAAAGCTATAATGTACTGTATTACAATGAAAAGTCTTAATTTTGTCTCCTTGTAGTATATATTAAGTAATTATACAAATTGAGTTCTATATAAATAAATAAAACAAAGCAAGTGGTTTGGTATCTACTGGTATATTATCCAATCCGTAATTTTGCCTTTCTTATCACCGATGAATGATTCATTGGATGGCCTTCATTTCCTCCACTACAAAACCAGAAAGAGCTGTTGATCTTGTTCCCACTCCAGCCAAGGCAAGGGCTCAATAAGGTAAAGTGTGTACCCTCATTTCATGATAATATAGTTAATCATATGATATTAAACATTAAATTCCTACCCGAGCAGAGAAAGTCAGATGTAATTGAAGGACTCTATCCCACTAGTATGATTGGTTGCAATGGAAAGTAACTGAAGACTCCATATATTCACTGTACTATATTGAAATTGGTACCAAAAAACATAAAAATATAATACTGTATGATCAAATACTTAAAAATTTACTTTTTTCAAGTAATTTTGGTATCTAAATCTACACTAAAGTGCTTCAGTAATACAGTCGGGTTCGTTCTCGACTCTCAATTCTGAGTTCATATCCTGGGTAGGACAGAAATGGTTGGGTGCGCTATAGCCTAATGCCACTGTTCGCCTAGCAGTAAATATCGAGGTCAGCTTGTGGTGTTGCATCCTGGAGAGGGTCAGTAATTCGACCCTAGGGAGGGAGGGGTCCCCTTGATATAAACCTAACATGTATATATATATACACTAGCAGCCTGTCCCCTAACAATGAATTATTATTAGTTGAACTAATGAAACCATCATAAAATTTGGTATTTAAAAGCAAGCTTTGGATGCCGATGAAGTGCTCTGGTATGAATCTATTCATTGAAACGGTACACTCTTACTTATTGCCACCTGCACAGGCATACTTTTAATAACTACTGTACTTACTACATATGGCTTGTTTTCCATTCTCCTCTAGATAACAAAGTTAATAAATACAGTATAGTGAAATCTTGTGTTTATCTCTCAAAATTTTTTTATAATCTGTGCTTTAATTCTTCCTGGGCTTGGCAGCTGAGTGTACAGTGATTGGGATTCGTAGTCCTAAGTTTCCGGGTTTGATTCCCGGTGGAGGTGGAAACAAACGGGCAGAGCTTTTTTCATCCTGATGCCCCTGTTTACCTAGCAGTAAATAAGTACTTGGGAGTTACAGCCGCTTCCTGGGGGTGTGTAACAAAAAGGAGGCCTGGTCGAGGACTGGGCCGCGGGGACGCTAAGCCCCGAAATCATCTCAAGGTAACCTTCCTCAATCAATTTAATATTCTTCATGCACCACAATGCTACATCTCTTGAACTGTTTACCAGATCCAATACACCATGTATATAAAGATATTATTTAAATCAAGGTTCTGAAACCAGGTACAGTATGTATTCTGTTCTGTCATAATATTAGGTAAATGAATAATAGTTTTCTGTAGACATTGGTGGACCTGATCATTTACTGTTACAAATGAGGAAATGCTTCTTAAAATCAAATAAATAATGGATATAAAAATTTATACTCCCACACTTCCTACATAACATATACAAACAACTACAGTATACTGAAGTGGACTATAGGATGGAGTTTGGATCTATGTGAAGTGCAAATACACTACAAGACTTGGAAACTAATTATGTTAGTGAAATTTAAAGTATATGATGGTATGATGTACAGATTTCGCACTGACATTGATATGATCCTTAAGTGACCTCAAGGATTTACTGAATGAAAAAAGTGAAAACATGAACTTATATATGAAGGGTGATGAAGAAAGGCTCAGTCATCATTACTGTTTGTGTATACAGTACAGTATATGAATATGCATTATACGGGTGTCTGTTATACGATAAAGTCAGTGCGTGGCTTGCCTGAAGTTTTTCTATTCTAAGGATATGGGTATGTCTGTCCATGTGGTTATCTTTCGTGTTAAAGCCTGACCAATTGTGCTTAACGTCACTATATGAATGAGCAATGTGCACATTATCATCTGTACTATATCAATGGCCATGTGTTCACTAAAATAATAATAGTGTTATAAATACTTGTGTTATATGTTAAGAAATGGGATAACCTACCTACAGACATAGGTTAAGTAGGTAGATTACAGCTGTAGCAGAATTGTATTCTTGGTTTAATAATAATTGGGTGTTTAAGTTCACCATACAGGTGCCTGCTGGAAAGCAAAGAGTTTGTCAGGCATGGATAACTGTCACTTTATTCCATTGTACTTAAATATTTAGTGTACTTATCCTAAGCCAAATAAAAATATGATAAAGATAATGTATACCAGTATATGTGTACAATTCTTTACTTCTATACAGTGTATGTTATCATTTATTGTGTTTTATAAAGCTGCCAATACACCACTTGATTATAGCTATCAATCTTCTCTTTTGTATTTAAAACTAAAATAAGAATCAAAAGTTTAAATTGTTTCTTAAGAAATCTAATGCTGTATCTATAAATAGTTTGAGTGCAGTATTCAAATATAGCGGGCAGGACGCCATAACCCTATTGGATATGGTTAATTCGCACAAAACCATTTCGCTCATTGGTCGTTTCATCTATAAATTCTAAATTAAGTCCTATATATTTCGCCTTTTGTAACTTTTAATATTTCTATATTATACACTATCACACATTATCATGAATTAAATCTGATTATAATAACCGTAAAAGAGCGAGAGATGAGGTGTACGAAGCGACCTGTCTCCGGCCCCACAATGCTCAGTTGTAAACACGGCTCTCATGCGGCCGCCCTTTACACACACTATCCAGTCATCCTCATATTGCCTCACAACTCCTCTTGAGACCTGCTGATCACTATGTTTAAGAAGTAAGTTGAAAAGTGCTGCAGTCTTGGTCAAGATTTTATATATATTTTACAGCAGGGGTGATTGGCAGGTTGTGTTTCCACTTGCCTATTCTCCTGTCAAGGATTGGGTTGGCAGCACGTCAAATATTTCTTTGATTTACTGAGTAGGATGATTGGCCACTTATTGACACTATAAGAGTATTTACCTAACTTAACCCGGACCAGTCAATTTTCTTATTGGAATATTTATTAAAATAATTATTCCGTCATGTCATCTGTTTAGTAAATAAGCATTTTACACTTAGCTTTGTTTAAAAGTTTGATAAACTGTCGTTAGGTTAGGTTTTATCCGAATTTGCCCAAGGGTCATCGTATCTAGTGACCTCGGTGGGGCCAGGATGTTGGCAACTTGTCAAAGGTTTCCCCATTATTCTTCAGTTTTTCCCAGTTGAAAAGCATTTTTCCTATTTTTAACCTTATTGGATATGGTTAATTCACACAAAACCATTTCACTCATTGGTCGTTTCATCTATAAATTCTAAATTAAGTCATATATATTT
Source organism: Procambarus virginalis (assembly GCA_020271785.1). NCBI lineage: Eukaryota > Metazoa > Arthropoda > Malacostraca > Decapoda > Cambaridae > Procambarus > Procambarus virginalis. The sequence continues at coordinate 45,451,842 of WNGS01169498.1, forward strand.
CGCCTCTTGTAACTTTTTTTTCCAGTTGAATTTTGAATTGGAGTATTTTCAGTAGGTAGAGGATTCTATGGTGCTTATTACCAAGATATAAGGTGCATCATGCCCAAGACAGTTCACCAGCATGTTTTAAAGCATGCCTGACCTTGCCTAACCCATCTGAGTTAACGCAGCTTCCCAAGCATTCGGTCTGCTGCAATTCAGAGCTGTCATTTCATTATTAATCTAAACTCTTCTGGTGGTCTTCTTAGAACCATAAATAACTAATATCTACTGGGCAGCCATTCGTAAACATCCTAAACTACGGGACCCACAAGCACATCTTATTGTAATTGATGCAACAGACAAAAACTAATTTGTCAGTATCCTGGAAACACAAACCGAAACTGTCTCTATTTTCCGCTTGTTACAACTTGTAATAAAGTTGTTACTTCTTGGCTTAACGTGTTTATGACGTATTAGAACGTTGTTACAACTTGCTATATTGGTTGTTATAACTGGTTAGGTGTTAAAACTTGTTCGAATGTTGTACCAACGTCGTAGTTTCGGTGTGTGTTTGGCGGGATAGATGTGCAGTTTTTGTGTAACTTGTATTGTCTTAGTTTGGTGCCCAAGTTATGGGTTGAAGTAGCGAGTGCACTAAAGGCTGCATACAGGAGGATGACGGGCTGCAGGTTTGACACTCCTGCAACAACTTGCTGTATATTGGAGGCAGTTTTAAGAGATACTATTGTACCCCAGCAATAGTATACAGGTATATTAAAACCTCCAAGACATTTTAATACTTTATTCAACAGCAATGTGCCTTATTCTTGGGCTAGTGCATGTTTATTAGGTAAACAAAAATATGTTAAGTTGTAAGTAGGCTCTAGCAGCATGCATTTTATTTCTATGAAATAAATTTTATAATATTTTGTATTAAACTAATTTTAAAATTTAATTTGGATAAAAGTCTTTCCATTTACTATAAACTATTATGCAATTGCAAATATTGGTTTATTAATTTCAGTATTCTTTTAATTTGTTTTGATTGTACTTTCATTTTATTGACTCGGATTAGCATGCCTAATGTAAAATATTAAGCGAGTATGTTTCAGCATATTTATTCGTGTCACAAAACGAGTCAAACACCATGCAGTGTTATGTGATATTTGGCAAGAGCCACAAGTGTTATCTGGCTTGGGCAGCAGTGGGGTAGTATTCGGATAAGTCACATCATACAGAAGACAGTCTGCCAATTAATTTTAAAACGTGCCTAACCTCACCTAAATTCGATGAGCCTAACACAGTCTAACCCAAGCTAATGCAGCCTAACAAAATAATGTACAAGTATATAGTTTTGACAATCAGAAAATGAGGTGTATTGAACCATCTTGTGTACCATTTGTTCATACCCTGGGTGTTCACCTCACTTTTGAATACATGGCAGAACTGCACATATTTTAGCACTTATTATTTTGCTCATACTAGTACACTCCATTGAGTTGTCTACTTAACTCAAAATTGTTTAACCTGATTAATATAATCTGACCTAAGCTATCCTAATCTAATAATAAGTAGTAACTCAAATAAATTAGTTAACAAGGCTGTCTGTACAAAAAATAAAAAAATTCTTGATTAGCTACACAAGTTTACATTTTTGCAGTACAGTATATTTGAAAATTATGCTTTCAAGTCAAACTGCCCCTTTTTCAATTTACTACTCTTGAATACACCCTTACGTAACCTACTGCTCTCTGGTGGTCCCTGCAATGCAAAGAAGGTTTACCTGTAGTTTAACTATTGTTAGTTTTGAGAGTTTTACTCACTGAGCCCATCCAAATCTGTCTGGTAATAACTATAATTTTCATGTACAAGCACATGGAAACATGTTGGCATGTCTTATTCAAAACCACTGTGTAATTTAAATTTATACATCTGATTAACAGGTTTGATGAGAAGGAATCTGTGTCTGGTACTCAACAGCTGAAGTCTTCTGTTCAGAAGGGAATCCGAAACAAATTAATAGAATCCTATCCATCGCTTGGAGACAACTTAGAAAAGATTTTGCCCAAGAAAGATGCTTTTAGGATTGTTAAATGGTAAATAATTTTTCTTATTTACCTTATAAATATTATATACATGTATTGTACAAAAATAAGTACATTTAGCCTACTTTGCACATGAAATGATTAACACAAAATTAGCATTGGTTGTTGAGACAGGTGAACTGAGAGGAGTCAAGATTCATGGTATGAGACACCAGAGGTGTGATTTCAACAATATCCAGATTTCTCTACAGCATGCACACCTATGATAACTAAGCAGGGGAAATTGGTTAATTAACATTATAGTTGCCATTTTCAGAAAGAGAAGAGTTTAGCTTAATAGAAATAATCTGTATTCAGACATGCCTGTGGTGTTAAACTATATTAAATTTGTATGGTAGTATGAACAAATGAATTGAAAATGGTAAAAAGCATCAATGCATGCATTAAATAGAGACATGTACATGTAAAACTTAATCTAGCAATGGGACTAAAAAAAAATGACAGCGAGACACCAATGAAGAAGATAAGTAAACTCGGTGAAAAGTAGGCATGCAATTAGTTTGTTGTTGTTGTTGTTAAAGATTCGCTACCAGGAACAAGAAGTCCCAAGTAGCACGGGCTATGGTGAGCCCGTAGTGGATGTTTTATGCAATTAGTACACTTAAGGTACAGTGTTATCTTCTCTGATCAAGTGGATGCATTGAATTGAGGTATTTTGAATGCTACCTAGAAAAATAGCCACAGACATTACACAGACAAACGGAATGGCAGGTCATTTATTTTCCAAATAACATTTTTGAATGCATGAATTTTGCAGTACAGCACTATGGGCCATGGAGATCCTGCTAATCTGTGATTGAAAAAGGCATCAGAAGATATAAATGAATGAGGTGAAAATTTCTTCCACTGCTAGTTAATGTTTAGATAAGTTTTAGAAAACTGCTATTGACTAAGTATGCTCTTAAAAATAGACCAAACTCAATGTTCAGCCTGATAGCTAGCTTATTTGTCATTTACAGTACAGTATTTCATTTATTGCTTACTTTTGCTAACCCATAAAAATGCTCGGTAACTGCTGTATTTCAAAATACCTTGCTCTTGTATTTTTTAAATGTGAAACTATGGGAAAGGTACAGTATTGTTAGACTGATTAAATTTTCTTGCAGTCATGAACACGTTGAATTGCTTGTGAGAAGTGATGGGGAATTGCTTTTCTTTAGACAAAGAGACGGACCATGGATGCCTACTCTGAGACTCTTGCATAAATGTAAGTACAGGTTGCCAAGTGGCAGTTTGTAGTACATAATTGTATAATAGAAACTGTAACATAAGAATTTAAAGGACTACACAGGCTTCACTGGGGAAGAACTAAACAGAACTGTATATACACTATAGACTTCGTATACAGGTACTGTTGTATACAGAATTGAACAACAGTTGTGTTCCTTCAAGTTAGTTTTTATTTTTTTATTTTTATATTTTCACTCGCACACTCACACTCTACAGCATATATACACATTACAAATGTAAATCTTATTGACTGTTCCTACTCTGTCGTTGACAAATTCAAAGTCGCCAGGTTCTTATACATTCTAATAGACTACAGGTAAATGTGTTGGCAGGAGATGGTAGGGGGGGTGTTGGATAATAGGTAGTAGAGAGTAGTGTATTTTCCAGGCATCTTGCCATGGTAGTCCTTGATATGTCCTGTAGAACTCTGACCTTTAACCCACACCAACAGATTTTCCTTGGGTATGGGTAACATCTACTGGTGGAGATATGCAAGGAATAAGAAACTTGAGAGAGAGATTGAGATGGAGAGATATTGAGATTTTGTTATTGAGAGATATACTGCTGTCTGCCTACTGAGAGATCCACTCATCATCGTTGCCACTAACACTTAACACAGGTTTTACCATAATCTTCAGGAGGGTGTGTGGCTAAGGTGGTCAATAGGGTTGAGGCTTTCTCAACTTAAATCTTGCTCAAATACTAGAATTATAGCCTCAATGCTAAAAACACATGCCACCATTATATATTACTACATCCATCACATACCAATGCTACAGCCACATACTATACTGTATTATTGCAATAACAAGAGATGAAACTGAAAATGAATACATATTGTGATATTCCTGTGGATACTGGATAATCAGGAAGGCAAGGGTGTACAAGAGCAATGGGGTATGAATTAAATGAATTGGAGAAAATATACCCATAAGACTACATATTGGGCATGGTAACAGTAGAATCCAACAAAATAGTGGTTGGGGTCATTTATACCCTCCACCTTCCCACTAAATAGTAGAAGGTCCAGGATGGAATATGACAGAATCAATGAAAACTGCTTGAAGAATTGAGGTAAGGTAGCTACTGTGGCTAACGAGAATGAGGACCATGACTGTAATTCTTGATACAATAGGGACACAGATTAGTAATGAAGGACTCCTAACAACTCTTAACTGGCCACTTTACACTTCACCAATATTAGAATACTTTATATTATTATCCATATGACAATTATCCACATTGCCCTTAATTTTGTTTATCTTAAGGTGCACAGTAATCATGCATTCTTAAGTGGTTTTTGGAACATAATGGGTTTCTCTCAATCTGATGTTTGTGTCACATTATGGCTGATATCTTGGTGGATCTGGAGGTGTATATTTGTTATTTCTGCTAATAACTGTTATTGCTGTTCTTTTTGACTTGGAGAAAGTGCATGCTGACTGAAAGAATAATATATGTAACTAATTGCATTTTCTTGACCTCCATGGCAATTTGCCTCTCTTCCTGCAAAGATTCCTCTCCATTCATGCTTTGAGTATTCCTAGGGACTTCTCTCTCGGCATTTAATTCCCAATACGAGTGTTCCTGAGGGTAGTGTGTTGAACTACTCGCTTCCTCATTGCCCTTGACAGCCTCTCCAATCCCTTCCCTTGTGGAATTTACATAACACTTTGTGGACAGCCCTGCCATTTGCTGCAGTGGTAGTGGTTTCTCCCTTATTCAATGCTGGCTCCAGTTTGTGATTGACAGCAGTTTCATGTTTTCTCCATTAAAGACTTATGCTATGGCTTTTTCTAAACACTAAATCTTTCCCCATCTACCTTCTCACTTTATGGGAATAACCTTGTGTATAAAGATAGTGCAAGAAGCTCTTTGGGATGATCTTTGACACCTGTTTGTCTTGGTCATCCGAGGTCCTTTACCTACAGTGCTTCAAGGCCCTTTCCTCACTCGGTCTTGTTACATACCTCCCGTGGAGCAGATAATGTACATGTCTTTATGTACTGTTTCCTAGTCCTGTCTAAACTGGACCATGATTATTCATCAACTTCATCCTTTACCTTTCACTGTCATGATGCTTTGCATCATACAGGGTTGTGTCTTGGCTCTGGAGCCTTTTCTTCCTCCTCAGTCCAGAATTTGTATATGAATTTGTATGCCCTTTACCCACTCACTCATCCATACCACCAATACCCCTAAGCCACTCACCCACCCATTCCTTCCTCCCTATCTAATACTACTCATATTGCTTAATACAGTATATGATATACTAAAGGCATTTAATTTTTTTATATTACATGCTTATATTTCTGAGATATACCTACTATGGGAGACCAGGGATACCTTCCTCAATGGGAGGCATTGCAAAATACCTAGTTAAAAATGTAAAAAAATTGTTTATTGTATTTGAGTTCAACAAGCAAGCCTATACAAAGGAAAAAATATTAAAATGGATGACTTAAAGATAATACCTATGCAGTATAAATGAACAAAAATTTATTTTGATATAAAGGTTAACTTGTTAGTTTCATGGTTTGCAATTTATTTTTATATATATTTTATGACAATCTTAAAATTGCAGATCCCTTCATGCTTCCATGGATGCAAGTTGATAAGGGTGCTATTCGCTTCATTCTCAGTGGTGCCAATATAATGTGTCCAGGACTGACTTCTCCTGGTGCTAAGATGTCAAAAGTAGAACAGAATACAGTAGTAGCTGTGATGGCAGAAGGCAAACAGCATGCTCTTTGTGTTGGCATTGCCTCTTTATCTGCAGAAGATATTGCCAAGACTAATAAAGGCGTAGGTATTGAGAACTGCCATTATCTTAATGATGGACTCTGGTACATGAAACCCGTCAAGTAATTACTGTGAAATTTAGGGTATTGTACAATTACCGAGAACGCCATTTTTTGTTTTTAAACTTTTATTTGACATGTATTGCATAAAGTTGATGAAAACATGCATGTTTTTTATTTAGTCCTTGTGTGCAGAAGACAAACCTTTTTCAGCTTAACATAACTACTGTAGTTATGTTGTATCTGTTTGGTTGGGGCGCCTGACAGCTGGGTGGACAACGCTTCAGATTCGTAGTTCTGAGGTTCCGATCCTGGGTGGAGGCAGAAACAAATGGTCAAAATATTTTTTTACCCTGATGCCCCCTGTTACCTAGCAGTAAATAGGTACCTGGGAGTTAGACATCTACTACGGGCTGCTTCCTGGGGGTGTGTAACAAAAAAAAAAATGAGGACCGGGCCGCAGGGATGCTGAGCCCTGAAATCCTCTTAAGATAACCTAAAGATAGATCTATACACAAACAAATATCAGCTTTGTTGCAGTGTTGACATCCTCAAGGAAACGACTATTTCAATGAGATGAAATTGGCACATTGCTAACACTGTACCATGTACAAGTATTTAATCAAATGTTTCTACATTTTCCTGAGCAATTTTCACTGGACAAAATTGTTGGACCATCCAGGAATTTGTTAGAGCATGGTTTGTTTGAACGAAGATTCACTGTGATGACTTGTCTACTGTTACACTGGAAATGCTGAACAATTTAAGACGGTTATTTAATTGAATGCAATTTACTCTCTTGGTAAAGTAAGTTGAAAAACATTTTTTTCTGCCTTGTAAGCTTATACATTTTTTTTTTATTGTGGTAGGTGGTTGCATGAAAGCCCTTATAGAAGGAATCTGCCTCACCCCATACAGTAAGGGGACACTGTACACGAGTAGCTATAATCTTTGTTTCCTCCGGCTTGGTGCCTTATTTTGACAATTACTTATTTTTTCCTGCTAACAATTCTTCAGCTAAATGTTTTTGTTCAATTTAAAGAGTACAGAAAAAAATTAAAATAAGCAGCTAATTTTTAAATCCCCTGAAATCCTGTCACATTATTTTCTGATAACTATTTAGCTGTATACAGTGTGTACAATACAGGTGTCTCCTTTAATTTTTTCCTAGGTAATTGTTACAGTAGTAAATAGTTTTGATTTCACCAATTATACCAAGGTTTAAAGGAAACACTTTTAAAGCAAGTCAATGTCTCATTATTGCAATCCTTGTCAACAGGGCACTGATCCGAGAAAATAATAGCCTCATTTGCTGAAACAAATTTACTCTGCATAAAAGACAGCATTCTTATCTTAGAGAAAATAAGAGAATCGAGTTATATGAGGTTACAGTGCAGTAATTTACAATGTTTTGCGAGTTAGAAATATGGACATACCGTACTACTTAATACTATTCCAGGTACATGAATAAATAAAGCAAATAATATACAACAGTTTGTAAATATTGCAAAACACACCTGTAAGTACCATAGAGTACATGAGTAAATATGTTTGAGACAATTTAAATAATAATTTGGCACAAAACAATTGTTTAAAATAAATCTGATGAGGTAAAAAAATCCATTTTGGAACATAGTTGCATCAAATATCCAACAATATATTTTAAGGTAGATTCAGTAAAAAGATATTTAAAACAATTAATTTTTTATGTATATGTATAAATGTATGTACACATACATATACTGGTATTTATTATATTCCATTCTTAACATGGAAATAAAACATTTCATCCACTTGGACCCTTTTGAGAAGTTAGCTACTGATCTGCTCGGTACAGTTTCTACAGATTTCGTTTTCATCTTCAAGAAGTTCCAAGTGTATAAATATAAAATATATGCAGGATGTCACAGAGTACATGACCTTAAAATACAAGTACAACTGCAGTGAAATAGGAAATTAGTACTGTACTAAATTTTCCTATTTCCCTGTGATAGTTCTTGCACACGTGTGTACAGTATGTGTATATATATATTTATTACTATATAAAATACTTGGGCATTTGGGGTTAAATGTGCACATACAGGTATACACACGTCAATTACTGTACCAGGAACCCTTATTAGAAAATACTACCTCATAACTATAATTTATACTAACTACATTAAATATGGACACATCCAGACTGGATTATATATGAATAGTTTGCAGCCAACACATTAATTATTCCAAGGTTATAACATCAGTGGAACAGTTACTCGTATCACAACTGTGTGCATATTTAGTCATTTTATCTACTTTGGATTATATACAATAAGTCCCTGTTGCCTCTCATTTTTTTATAATTTTTTTTTAGCCACAAAATATAAAAATAGTTAAAGCATGTCTTCAAAGTTTTTTTTTTGACTAGTCTATGAAACTTTATTTTACCTAATGATTGAGCAATTTAATCATTGTATAAACAAAATTGTCCTGATTTTTGTTAATGCATTACCAATCTTTAATGTGGAATATGCAAGCTTGTAGTACCAAAGATACTGCAGATGTAAATTTTACATTTGCAACTTTTGCTGTCAAGTAGCAAATTTCATCGATTTTTTTTATTTTTAAATGGTAACAGCTGAAATTAGAGAAAAAATAAAGATCTAAGAATAAAAAAATATTAAGTATTATATAAAACTATTCTCTTTGCATATCTTTGGTGTGACCATTTCTGAGAAATAAACGGATGGGATTGTCCAGCATTACCGAGTCCATATTGACCCCCTCTCATAGGAGGAACTAGGCACTGAAGATGCACATACATTATACCATACAAAATATTATATACAGTATTAATAAAATTCTAAATTTCAATGGCTATTGCTTTAAAATGTAATTATTTAATAAAATACAAGATTTCATGATAAGATTTACAAGCAAATGATAACTTAATACTGCAGTGAATAGGTTTCTGTAGTCCTTCCCATGCAATGATAAAGTGCATCTTTTTAGCCAAATCAACACACAGATCTTTATCAAAGCTCAAAGAATTTTTGAATGATTACAGGATGTCAAGTTATTTTTTTTGAAGTTTTGTTATTTTCACTGTTTGGAAAATTGTCGTAGGATACATTGTATAAATATAATCATTAAAATATTACAAGTGTGCAAAACAGATACAACGAAGCTTCAAGAAAAACAAATTCTAAAGTCCTCCACTAATATTTCATGTTGCAGTGGTATGCTGTTACTAAGATATAATTAAGAAAATAAATACTGTAGTGACAATTTATTACCTGTGCATTATATCTGTCCACCTTTCTATCTTGAACTGGTCTCTCACAAATCACCACCACCAATACAACATATGTGTTACAAATCTACCTGAACATTCAAACATTTCTTGTACAGTGTATATTGCTTCATGATTATTCCTTTTCATTCTTAATATTTGCTGTTAACACTTTGATGTAATATGCATCCTATAGAGAATATGTACTTGTATTCTGATGATGTATACCAATTTATATTTTTGTACTTTAAATGTTAAGTCAATATGATGAAACATTTTTCAGATATTGTGCAGAAACCTTAAAAAGAAAAAAACTGTGTTGAATGCAGGAAAGACTTTTTCAGGTAAGCCCCCAATAGCTCTGGCACTGTCAAGCTTTAGCTTATGCATCAAGGCCTCGGAGACCCATCCTTGCCTACCAGATACCAGGATTAAAATCTGGCTCACTATGAGGTAAGGGAAGTTGGAAATACCAGCCAAAGCAGGGAAAACCTACCAAAAACGTATATGCTCAGCAAAATGAGCAACTTTCCTAAAGGCAATTAGGCAATCCAAGGTAAACAAGGCAATCAATCAAAATCACACATTAAAAGCCGTAACCGAGAATTGTCCAATCACCACTAGATGTAAACTAGACCCAAGTGAGCATCGAGTGGCACAAAGGTAGACCCACACACTCCTCGGCAACCAATGTACCTGAACCACTACCTTATCCATGTGTCAAATGAATGGAAACACTTTTTTGCCCAAACCCAGAAATTTAGCAGCTGGTTGTTGCCAAAACACAATGTTGAGCTGCTAAAAATACTTATCACCACCGAAATTTGTGGAGTCTTCCCCTACAGGAAGAGAGAATGGAGCAGTGGACATGAGGGTGAGCAATTAAATGGCTCTGGAGAAAGGTAAAAATGGCAACCTAGCAGTTACGAATTAGTCTGTGACAGTATCACGGGGCAGTGGAGCAAAATCCTTGGGAATGGCATCGGCAGAAGCAGATAAGACAGATCATTCCAGAACTGCCCAGAGAAGATCTGCACTGCACATGAATGGATGATCTGTTCCAAGTGGGAGCAAGCTTCGTGGTCAACCAATGCCAAAGGCAACTGGGACACCTGGACAAGGCGTTACTAAGCCCCAATAGGGCAGGAGCAAACAGGGTACTATTAATAGCTGCAAAGAAAAGGCCATCAAAGACAGACCTGAAAAACTGAGATGGCCAGTGTATGGCAGTTACAAGCTGCTACTAGCCCAAAGAAAACAGTTATTTGCCAATCAGGATGAAGCCAAGACTTCAGGAAGATGACCCCC
>WNGS01169498.1:45483987-45503204 GCA_020271785.1 Procambarus virginalis
GAGGATGGGTTGCACAGGAACATGTTCCCTTATTCCTTTCAAGTATGGGTTTGATGCCACCTCTACTCCCTCTTGGGTGGCATTTCCAGGTCATGATTTGTTGCTTGGAAAAGGTTTCAATCATCTTTCATTCAAGTATGGTATTTGCTTTGGTGCTTGGTGCAAATTGTACTTTGCATCTTAATTGAATCAATCCTCCATTCAATATGGGGGGAATGCCCTTTGAGGCAGCTCTTGTACTTGTTGATAGGTAATATATCTGGTTAACTAAATTTAAAAATAATACATTGTATGTTATGTGGTTGTTGTTTGTGCAGATTTTGGTCTCAGCTTGTTGGCAGCCGCGAGCGCCCTCCCCACCTACTCCAACCCGGGTTGGGTGGTCCCTGCTGGTAGCATCGGCCTCTCTGGTATTGTGCGCAGAGATGGGCACCATCGAGGCTTCACAGGCGACTTCACCCGTGACATTGCGGCCATCGGACCCTCTGGGATCGTGACCAAGTCTGGAGCTAATGTGCAGCTCGACAGTAACCTCCACAGGGTGAGGCGAGCTTATGCTGGATTTACTCGTCCTGAGGGCAGCGTTGGCTACTCTGGTATTGTGCGAGCTGATGGCACCGTCGACGCCTTCTCAGGGGACTTCTCCCATGATATTGCCGTCATCGGACCTTCCGGTATCGTGACAAAGTCTGGCAAGAATGTGCAGCTCGACAGTAACCTCCACAGGGTGAGGCGAGCTTATGCTGGATTTACTCGTCCTGAGGGCAGCGTTGGTTACTCGGGTATTGTACGAGCTGATGGCACCGTCGACGCCTTCTCAGGGGACTTCTCCCATGATATTGCCGTCATCGGACCTTCCGGTATCGTGACAAAGTCTGGCAAGAATGTGCAGCTCGACAGTAACCTCCACAGGGTGAGGCGAGCTTATGCTGGATTTACTCGTCCTGAGGGCAGCGTTGGTTACTCGGGTATTGTACGAGCTGATGGCACCGTCGACGCCTTCTCAGGGGACTTCTCCCATGATATTGTCGAAATCGGACCTTCCGGTATCGTGACAAAGTCTGGCAAGAACGTCCAGTTGACATCGGGTCTGTACCGCGTCTAGTGACATATTACTGGACACTTCGACATGCTCACCTCCTGGATCTGAACGGACCCGCTGGAATAGTCCTCTTCGACGGACACCTCCCCCAGAAACCTTCAGAATATTAGACCCGACCTCAGCGCCCCAGATGACCTTCCCTTCCCGTCTTGCAGTCGTTGAGGTGCTCCTCTCCAAGAATCATACTTTTCTGTGTAAATGTTTCCTTTACTCTAGTTGATCACAATATGTTCACATTGTTCATAAACACCTTAATATCTTCTTCACTCCATCGCCATATATTTGGTGTCTCTATAAAACATATTTTCCTGTCTTAAAAGAAAAATACAAATATCATTATAATGTAACTAAAGAGATTCTTTCTGGGAAATAAATACTGTAGATGAAATGTAAATATGTATTTTTCCTTTGTGTTTAACGTACCTCAAGAAAAGTGCAAACCTGCTGCCTGAACTGCTTCCCATGGATGTATTTGATGTCAATCCCATCATGACGTGGTCTGCTATGTTTAGTGACATCATTAAATAAAATAATAATGCTTTACTGATGTTGCCAGGTAACAACAGATGCCACCACCTTAGAAAATCAAAAGTCTTTATAAATGCCTAAATTTCCTAAAACATTTCTCCTGGACCAACACCGACTGGCCTTTGACACTCCCCCACTCAACATGGGTCATCTTGGAAAGTTGGGTGAGGCTAGCCGCGAGCGTCTGGCCTCCAGCCTCGGGCAAACACAGACGTTCTATTATATAAATATTAATTAGAAAGATAATAATCTGAGAATATCTGGTGTTCCTCATATTTAGTACAATGCAAGATTATAAAGAAGGGGAGACCAGCTTAATGGTACAGCCCGCTCATCAAGCCAGACTGAGGCTGGTTGCCGGTAGGAGAGCACATCGTGCGTTCACAAGAACAGCCAAGCATTGTATTATTTAATGTGGGAGAGGTCGTGGTTTGACGAAGCGCCTAGGTCTACATACCTAGAACCTCGTTCGTGCCTCCAGCGTCATTTTAATTAAGCATCGTACGTCGTACCAGGAGGAAATTTGAACTCACTGGGCCAAGTTATTCATGTGGGTCCGTAGAATTACGCAAAACTTCGAAACATTGCGTAAATAAAGACGAAATTAAATATAATTGTTTATTATATTAGTAAAGAATGTGGAAAGTAATAAACGTAATTTTACTATGAAATATGCTCATATTATAATGAAATAAGACCAACTGACGAGTGACGAAAGAGGAAGTCGGCAATCTGAGCGAATCGCTGGCTTCCTTTTCGTCACCTGTCACTTATTTTCGTGTTATTTTGTTATGAAATGCGATTATTTCCACGGAGAATTAAGCTTATTCATGTTCTACATTCAGGACTATTCTAAATGCCCGAAATTATTTGCCCGAAACGCATTGCGTAATAGTGGCTTTAGGCATTGTATGTACTAGCTCTATCTATAAATCGATCCACTTATGTAAAATCTCTTTATGTATGTACCTTTCCTGAATAAACTTATTTATTTATTTATTTAAATTAAAAAATATTGTCTTTATTTAAGGGAATTACAGCAAGGGGAATTGGATAAATTCAGTGACACTTATAGAAGGATTTACATGACTTATCTGTCCAATTGAATTAAATAATAAAAATCTGCCAATAAATATAAGTATTCAAACACACACTGAATAAGGTGTTTGATAAGATAAGGACGCCACACTAGTGCTGCATATTCCAGAACTGTTTGATATATGTGGTAAATAAGGCTGAGACTGAGAAAGATTACTTACTCAAATTTCTATAGGCAGTTATTATGTTGACCAGCCTAGCATACACGCCTGATGATTTTTGTTTGATGTCGGCTTCAGGACACAGAATCAGTGCAATATCAACCAATAGGTTTTTTCCTTTCTATCGCAATAAAGGCCTCTGATTAAGATACTATATCTGTAAGCTTACAGTGAATAGGCAAGGTTATTTAGGTTAAAAAATCCAAGAGCAGAAGATGGTTCAATCGCATCCTGCAGACGTGATCCACACAGCCGTTCCTCGATAGCAAAAAAACTGGACCTAGTTGGAGGTCATCTGTAGCATCAGGGAGAAGCCTCTGAATGTTGAAGGTTAACAATTCGGCCTTCACAAATGTCCCGGCCTATTTGTCGTCAAAATGTTTTGCATCCTTCGCTTTTTCTTCCTCTTCTCCCTCCTTCTCCTCCTCCAATCTGTACAGTGTTCACGTTGCGTCTTTTGTAAAGCGGGTGGATTTTTAATGCCGCTTTACATAGTATAATGATGAACTTCATTTACATATCTGATCATTCGTATGTACAACTTTAAGAGCTCCTGGTAATATAATGAATATATTATATGAATAACTTCATAAATAAATAAATAAAAACGAGTCACAGCTCATAAACTCTGGTCTATTAAATCGGAGAAATATATACAGTAATAGCAACGTGATGGTAATTATCAGGAGAGAACGCTAAGACAATATGAATATGTAGCACTTGAATGAGAAATAAATACAAGCAGCTAGGACGCGAGAATGAACGAAAGGTGCCCAACCACTTAGACCACTGGGGATCGAACGCCGACTCTATGCGAGTAAATGGCGTCTTTGTACAGTCCAAGAGTAGGTAAGTGAAATGAAAATGAGGGCACAGTAAGGAGTGGGTAAGAGTGTGTTGGCAAGGTAGTTGGGGCAGGCGACCACGCCTAAACCAGCCCTCTTTACATCACTAACCAGTTCTGTGCTCCTCAAGCTCCAACACTACCGCTACATATTCTTGTCCAGCTACTGCCCTTTCGCAAAGGATACCAAGAGCAAGAACACGAGACGTGCATCTTGGATATTGTAGTGGAAGCTCTCCAAGGACCTTGTTTTTGTTTTGTCCATCACTGCAAATTTCCGTTGTATACAAGTGCATCAAATGACCATGGGCTGCAGGGGAATCTTATTTTTTGCAAAGATTTCCCCGGCAACAACGGATGAAAATAATGGATCATAACGCATCTAAGCGTTCCAGTGAATTAAATCATAATACTGATGATATATCTAGTCTTCATGATATATTTAGTGTTCTGGCTACAGAGAAAATAGCATACAAACGACGTGCATCACTGAGTGGGCGTCAAATACCAGAGGTGAGGGATGCTGGGATGGGCAGAGGTGCCAGTGCCGGGGCAGCAAGGCATCATCCACACCCATCTGCCGCACATCATACCCATCCTGCCCCGACCACTCCAAGTCTTACCTACACCATCATTAACAATCTCCGCGTATGTTTTAGTTTTGTTTTAATAAAGAATACAAGGTAAATGCTTAAGACTGTTGTTTCTCCATCTTTGCCTTAATGTCTCAGAAAGCCAGTGAGACGAGTGATCTCAATTACGAGAAAAGCATTTAGCACAAGGACATTCAGGACTCCGAACCCTGAATACGTGAATTATTGGTCGTATTAATACAGAAGAATATACAGAGAACCCTTCTAGTGACGCACACCTGTGGTTGATAATGGAGTAGTAGTAAGCAGCGGTGAGGGACCCAGTGTTGCTCGCCCGAAGAACCACACGGCAACTCTCCCAAACACCCCAGATGAATGAAATGTTATTCCTATGCAATTGTGGTTTGCAATCTATATAATCTGTGCAATAGGCATGGGAAAATGCTCACTATTTCTGGGTATATAAACATATATATATATATATATATATATATATATATATATATATATATATATATATATATATATATATATATATATATATATATATATATATATATACATATAGTATACTATGTATACTACATAGTATACTATATATAGTATACACACACATACTTCGGGGGTACCCGGCGTTGCCCGTGTCCGCCTGTCCCACATCTATCCATATATCTATCGACCTATTTTTTCCATCTTTCTGTCCATCTATCTATCCACCTGTCTATTCATCTATCTATCCCATTGTGTCACCCGCCTCTCCCCCTTCTCTCCGAAAATATATTAAGAGCAACTGAAACAACTGTATGGATCTAAGAAATTATAATTTTACGACATGTAACTCCACGTTAATCACACGTCACATTTTACACTTGACTACTTGAAAAGACTGAAAATCGTCTAGGGGTATTAGTTGATAATATTTCATAAAGCACTTAACTTAGGCCTGTCCTGACCAGCCTATGTCCATCCCCAACCCCAGACCATTTCCCAGTAAATATTAGTATTAAGTTTTAGTCTTTAATGTTTTTCCTGCCCGAAACGATTTGCGTAATAGTGGCTTTAGGCATTGTATGTACTAGCTCTATCTATAAATCTATCAATTTTTGTAAAACCTCTTTTATGTATGTACCTTACCTGAATAAACATTTATTTATTTATTTATTTATAAATTTGGCGTGAGGCTAGCCCAACGTCTCTGGCCTCCAACTTTGGACAGAGTAAAAAAACTGTACGCGTGAGTTGGTGTCAGACTTTTTGGCTCATAAAATCTAGATTCTTATTACAAAGTATTCAGATTATAATAAATAATTCAAAATGCGTGCAATATTACTTATTCATTGGTAAACAAAAATCAAAGGCTTAGAATGATTGTTTGGACACAATGATCATGGCTTGAATGTCAGGACACCCGGGGAAGAACCGTTGCTGGCAAAGAGCAGTGGTCTAGCCACACATCATTAGCTTGGCCCGGCTACATATTTTACAAACAAGGTTTTTGGACGATTGTTGTCATCCCAGATGGCATGGACAGCAGCAGGCGTCCTTGAAGCCTCATCCTGTCTCCCCCCAAATTTTCTCACTTCCACCTGTCACATTGACTGTCACTTGCTCACCACCTCATGCTAAATTAAAATGTTAAATTAAACTGTTAGTTGCTCAACACTACATGTAACCGTTGTTAGGTACAGAGTCCTTTTAGGCCTAATTTTGTATATAAGCATTTTTGTATAAAGTGTATCATTCACCATTATTATTAACGTAAATTAACTTGTGTATATTTTTTCCTTTGTGTAAAGCCAAGTGGTTCAGGGTTTCTTGTCATTAATTATTTATTATAATTTTCTGTACAATTCAAGTAAATTTTTGTTAAGTTTTGGTAAAGTAAAATATTTAAAGTGTTTATTTTCTTGTTTATTTCCTGTGATTTACACACCGTACAGGATTAGCAGTTTTATTTCATTTTGGTTCTATTAATGTACGTTTGGCACAAAACACCTGCCAGAGCTATCACCGAGCACGTCACACTATGCTAAAGCTTTTGATAAGGTACCACATAAAAGATTAGGAAGAAAATTACAGGTACATGGAATAATTAGTAGAATACTAGAGTGGATAAAACAATAGTTAAAACAAAGGGTCGTGCTAAACATGAATGAATCTGACTTGAGAAATGTGGTGAGTAGGGTACCATTTTGCGGCCAACCCCTTTTTGTCATATACATCAATGACATAGATGAGGCTATTACAAATCACATCATCAAATTTTGTAAGATGACTAAGATTTATTGTAAAATGGGAAGTGAAAATGATATTGAGGCTTACAATGAGATCTACATGAACTTCACAAATGGTCAGAAGACCGGCAAATGCTTTTTAATATCGATAATTGCAAGACCTTGCATGTAGGGCATAACAATCCACGTCACAACTACCAAATTAACAGCGTTAACTTGCAGGAGATGATGAAAAAGACCTGGGAGTCAGAATCCATCATTCACTTAAAGTTGCGCAACTAGTGGGAGCGGCAGTAAAAAAAAAAAAGCTGACAAAACCCTAGGAATAATCAAGCGTACCTTAAATTTGACTTTAAGGACAAAAAGATAGTCATTCAATTGTATAAATCGCTGATGCGCCCCTCACCTGGATTATTGCATTTACGCATAGAGACAGTCTTCAGAAAAACATATAGCTACATTGGAGAAAGTTCAACACTGGCCACCAAAAAAAATCCCAGAACAAAGTAAACTCTCATACCAGGATAGGTTGAGGGCCACAAGGCTACCAACACTGCAAACCAGACATGATACGGCTGATCTCGTCGAAACGTTCGAAATACTGAAAAATTTGAGGATGGTGATCCAGACAACTTCTTCCAAAGGCAGATGTAACGAAAACAAGGAGTAACGGTTTCAAGCTCAACAAGCCACAGTGTAGGACTGAAAACAGATGCTTTTTCACTCAAATGGGGTTTTCAACCATGTATGTTGAAAAAGCGCTTTGGCTTTTTCCCACCCATGGAACTGCTTACCCGCCGAACCGTAAATGCCAAAACTCTGCTGAACTTAAATCTAGCTTTAAAAAAATCATCAGAACAAATGGGGGACCTATGACAACACGCCGGCTTCCTGTCCTCATCGAGATCACTAGTGTGTTAGTGGCCATCAGGTAAATTTAATCTTTAAAATTATTGATATAATTTCATCAATTAATTGTAACTATCTAAATTGTGTATTTCTTAAAGTAATAATTTAATTTGTAACTAAAAAACTTTAAACCTGCCCTACAGAATACAGCTTACTCTCCTTTTAATTATATGTGACCCCCCGTAATTACATATATTTAAAATTGAGTCTAACCGTCATATTATATGACATATTTACTCATTTAGAATACCTCTCTCCCTCTGGAACATAATTTAATTCAATAATGGTTTATTGCTTATAATAAACAAACATGCGAACTATATAATTAATCTACTGATATCCAATAACACAGTAACGCTGATTCAACGTTCATTTAACGTTACTCTTTGCTATTGAGTCCACTGGAAAGTAACTGGATAGTTAAATTTGATCCATGCATGATAAATATATAGTAACATGAGTGTATCACATCAAATACGTACCGAAGATGGGTGAAGTCTGCAACATGCTCTCAGTTCTTTGCATCCAACGTTCAACATTCAGAGTAGTTTAAATCTCCCCGTTAAACGTTACCAGGAAGGGTAGACACGCACCTACATCACCATTAGGAGCAGGACGGGAGACATCTCCTGTCCATCGAGGCTAACCATAGCCCGTACTTCTTGCCCCGCTCCTGTGCCAGGTAAGTTACGGGCTCACCATAGCCCGTGCTACTTGGAACTTGTTCCGAGCAGCTGAATCTATAACAACAACAATCAGGAGCAATTATAAGCACAACGCTCACTTTTTCACAGCAAATCTTCCGCCACCATGAAACATCAAATGAGCTCCAAATCATATAATGGAAATGTCAAATCACTGTCCCTTCTCTCAAACTTTTATTTCGTCAACAGAAGGAAGCAAGATTAATTCCTGAATTTACCTGAGGTCACTAACATAGTGGCCTCGACGGGACAGGAAGCCGGTGGCATTGTCGAAGTCTCACCATTTGCCTTGATCTTTTCTGTACAAATTCAACTTTTATTCATGACAAGTACATACATAGATGATTTAATAACATAATGGCCACTGCCTTTTGAACGAAAGGCGGTGGAATTTCTGATGGGGAAGGAAGACAATTGCGCACCCGCGTTCCGCAAGGCGCGGTGCGGACAGTCTGGTGGCATAAATAGCGCGGAATGGAGGTTTCTCTCTCACTCTGCTCCCGTCACCGTCCGCGACTCAAAGCGCTAAAGCCCTAATTCGCCAGGACGACTTTCCTGCCCAGTAATTGTAGCGGCACTAATTAGTAATTCGAAGAGTTATTAGAAGTTAACTTGGAGTTAACCTANAATTTCTAGGAATGAGTCGAGAACAAATCTCGACTCATAATCATGAATCTCGGGTTCAATTCCTAGGCGGGATAGAAATGTTGGGCACATTTCCTGTCACATAATGCCTCAGTTCACCTAGCAATAAATACGTTCCCGGGACGTGGTGGGGTTGCATCCTGGGGAGGGTCAGTAGTTTGACCTTGTATTAACCTCAATACAAGACTAAGGTATATATATACACGGCTTCCAATCCCAGATAAAACGTTTCTCCAGCTTCAGGAGAATTTTCTTCAAAACGTTAGCCCTTAACCAATAAAATTGAAATTTTCTGTCACGATAAATTTACAAAGAAAACGGTCTAATTATTGGGTACCTTTAATAATACAAGATAGCCAGAAGATATCAAATTTACTTAAATTTACCTGATCACTTTGGTGACCTCGAAGTGGAGAGGAACCCGTCGGCTTGTTAAAAGTTCCCCCATTGTTCCTGCGGAATATTTCCAGAATGAATTTGAAATGGAATACTGTTTTGGCATTTATGGCTTCGTCAGATTGCTCTCTTCTACATCAAATTCAAATTCAAATGTTTATTCAGGTAAAGTACATACATAAAAAATAGTTACAAACCAATATGGATTTATAGATAGAGCTAGTACATACAATACCTAAAGTCACTAATACGCACCGCGTTTCGGGCAAGGTGTGGGGAAAGACACTTATACTAAAAATTAATACTAATTGAGATTAAAGTATAAATTGTGTTGAAAAAAACGAATAAAAAAGGGGGGGAGAACGTGGCAAAAATCAGCAATTATACAAGTTGCTCAACAAACAGCATTTTTTGAAAATAACACGACATAGTTTGACATTTAGGGGGTAAGGTTGGTTACATGGAGTTTATTAGGTAGTACTTAGTTTTTCTCTTGAACTGGTTGAGAGAGGTACAGCCTTTGACATGATTGGGAAGGTCATTCCACATTCTGGATCCCTTGATTTGTAGAGCATTTCTAGTTTGGTTAAGGCGCACTTTTGGAATATCAAATAGGTATTTGTTTCTGGTGTGTGCCCATGGGTTCTGTTACAACCTTCTAGGAAGCATTGAAGGTCAGGATTGGCATTACAGTTCAGAGTTTTAAATATATAGAGTACACATGAGAGGATGTGCAGTGACTTAATATCTAACATATTTAAAGATTTAAGTAAGGTATCGAATGCTGTCTGAGGCCAGAGTTAGATATTGTTCTAATAGCAGTTTTGTTTGAGTAATTAGAGGACGTAAATGATTTTGGGTAGTAGAACCCCAAGCCAAATACCATAATTGAGATAAGGATAGAGCGTCGCCAGGGCAGGCGAGGTACATAATATCTGATCTTAGAAAGAATGCCAACAGTTTTAGAAACTTATTTTGCTATATTTTGAATGTGACCCTGGAAATTCAGCTTGTTATCGATTAGGACACCAAGGAATTTACCATCTACTTTGTTACTAATTTGGATATTGTTTATTCTTAATTAATGTGATCTGAGGATTTATTACCAAACAAAATACAGAAGGTTTTGTCAATTTTAAGGGTGAGTTTGTTAACAGTTAGCCAAACATAGACTTTATTTACTTCAGTATTTACTGTAACATTCAGAGCAAAAGGGTCAGGACTGGAGAAAATGAAGGTTGTGTCATCAGCAAATATAATTGGTTTGAGATGTTGAGAGGCATTTGGAAGGTCATTAATGTAGATGAGAAAGAGGAGAGGGCCAAGTATGCTGTCCTGTGGAACACCAATGTTGATGGGTAGGGTGGGAGAATGGAATTATTCACAGAAACATATTGGAACCTGTCACTAAGGTAAGACTGAAGGTATTGGAGGGAGTGGCCTCTGACTCCATAATGATGTAATTTAAGAAGAAGGGTTTTGGTGGTTGACAGTGTCAAAAGCCTTACGCAGGTCCACAAATAACCCAACAGGAAACTTCTTTTTATCAAGAGCTGCATGTATCAAGGTAGTCATACTAACAAGTGCATCGTTAGGGCTTTTTTTTGGGTCTGAAGCCATATTGGCAAGAGCTAAGTATATTGTATTGAGCTAAGTATATAGACGACACACTCACCCACCAGACGACCCACTCACCCACCAGACGACCCACTCACCCACCAGACGACCCACTCACCCACCAGACGACCACTCACCCACCAGACGACCTACCCACCCACCAGACGACCCACTCACCCACCAGACGACCCACTCACCCACCAGACGACCCACTCACCACCAGACGACCCACTCACCCACCAGACGACCCACTCACCCACCAGACGACCCACTCACCCTCACCAGCTGGTTTACATCCCCTGCGACCTTCACTGAACTAATAAGAACAGTTAAACACGGAACAGCTTTTTTGTGTCTCACAAATAACATCTTCTCCCCAGAGATGTCCCTCCCCAGGGTGGATCCCTCCCCAGGGTGGATCCCTCCCCAGGGTGGATCCCTCCCCAGGGTGGATCCCTCCCCAGGGTGGATCACCCCCCAGGGTGGATCCCTCCCCAGGGTGGATCCCCCCAGGGTGGATCCCTCCCCCAGGGTGGATCACCCCCAGGGTGGATCCCCCCCAGGGTGGATCCCTCCCCAGGGTGGATCATGTACCACGCCACAATCAGTGCCACCAAAGAAGCCACCGAGTACTGACCAACTCGAGCACAATGATACTGAATTATAAGAAGAGGAATCAAGTATATATTTATACTATTTTTCCTGTGTTGCAAGGCAGGGAGGGAGCCAGGACTGGCTTCAGCCAGGGCCACCCATCGTAACTATGTGTCTCTACCCGGGGATGTCTGGTGGGCCCCCTAACCCCGGGGGATGTCTGGTGGGCCCCAACCCGTTACCTACGTACTCATCAATCAACCAAAACATTCGCAGTGAATGTCACTTCTTGCGTATTTATTTTGTTAAACTAAAGACCCCAGCTACCCGTTTGCTTTGCTGATGCAGGAGGTGATCTTTTTTGTATTGTTATTAACAAGCTTAGGCAGGCGAAGAGTCACAATAACGTGGCTAAAGTAAGTTGACCAGACCACACACTAGAAGGTGAACGGACGACGACGTTTCAGTCCGTCCTGGACCATTCTCAAGTCGATCAACAATGGATCGACTTGAGAATGGTCCAGGACGGACCGAAACGTCGTCGTCCCTTAACCTTCTAGTGTGTGGTCTGGTCAACAAGCTTAGGTACACACAGCAATGTATTTCTTTCTACACTATTCTATATGAGGGATTACGGACCATAGACCAAGAGCTAGCTATATATCTATGGGTAGTGTTTATTATTTATATCATTCTTTAATGGTGCGTGGTTAGTTATACAACAAGTTAGCTAGGCATGCGTGTTCCAGTTAGTAATTATTTGCCAAATATTCAGTGTTTATTCAATTTATTCACTTACAAAAAAATATTTATAATCTGGTCGGGTTCGCCAGAATTCGAAAGGGAACAGCTTTGCCAGGGACCATTCAGACCCCCGCGACGATTTTTGGCCCTGCCCGCCAGCTACACAGCTAAATACTTTCGAACTAAACTTTTCACAACAATTTTTTGATTTAGTAATATGCTCTCTAATTGATTTAATAATATGCTCATCTCGGGTAAATTTATATAACTTTTTTGCTGTCAGTAATTTGTCCGTACTAGCATAAAACAGACGGAGAAATCCCCTGCCATTTATCAGTTAGAGGGTAACTATACTTTTTTTAGTATTTCGCGCCACTGAGCTCCTCTTACTGCCGACCGCCCACACATTGGACAGAGGCAGACCCACACACAGACAGTTGATGGATGGATAAACTAACAGGTCGATGAATAAATGGATGGGTAAATGGATGTATACATCGATGGAGGTATAGACACGTGAATAGATGGATGGATAGACGGATAGATAGGTGGAAGGATAGATGAATAGTGTGATGGATAGATGGATGACTAGAGTGATAGACAGAGGGATGGATAGGCGGATAGCCAGATGAGTTGGTGGATGAATAGAAAGATGAATAGGTAGGTGGATAGATAGATGGATGGATAGTTATATGGATAAATGGACTGATGGATCGAAGTTTAGATGAATGGGTAAATGAATAGATTAGTGATGTATAGATAGATGGCCTCACCCAGCTTTCCAAGATGGCCCATGTTGGGTAGGGGAGTATCAAAGGCCAGTCAGTGCTGGCCCAGGAGAAATGCTTTTCGAAATATTGACATTTATAAAGACCTAGTGATTTTCTCTGTTAATGGCATCTGTTGCTACCTGGCAACATCAGCAAAACATTGTTACTTTATATGATGATGTCACTAAACACAGCAGACCACGTCAAGGAGTGACATCAAATACATCCATGGGAAGCAGTTCAGGCAGCAGGTTTGCACTTTTCTTGAGGTACGTTAAACACAAAGGAAAAAATACATATTTACGTTTCGTCTGTTTATTTCCCAGAAAATATTTCAACTACATTGTAATGATTTCTCTGTATTTTTCTTTCTTAAGACAGGAAAATATGTTTTATAAAGGCACCAAATATATGGCGATGGAGTGCAGAAGATATTAAAGTGTTTATGAACAATGTGAACATATTGTGATCAACTAGAGTAAAGGAAACATTTACACAGAAAAGTATGATTCTTGGAGAGGAGCACCTCAACGACTGCAAGACGGGAAGGGAAGGTCATCTGGGGCGCTGAGGTCGGGTCTAATATTCTGAAGGTTTCTGGAGGAGGTGTCCGTCGAAGAGGACTATTCCAGCGGGTCCGTTCAGATCCAGGAGGTGAGCATGTCGAAGTGTCCAGTAATATGTCACTAGACGCGGTACAGACCCGATGTCAACTGGACGTTCTTGCCAGACTTTGTCACGATACCGGAAGGTCCGATCTCGACAATATCATGGGAGAAGTCCCCTGAGAAGGCGTCGACGGTGCCATCAGCTCGTACAATACCCGAGTAACCAACGCTGCCCTCAGGACGAGTAAATCCAGCATAAGCTCGCCTCACCCTGTGGAGGTTACTGTCGAGCTGCACATTCTTGCCAGACTTTGTCACGATACCGGAAGGTCCGATGACGGCAATATCATGGGAGAAGTCCCCTGAGAAGGCGTCGACGGTGCCATCAGCTCGCACAATACCAGAGTAGCCAACGCTGCCCTCAGGACGAGTAAATCCAGCATAAGCTCGCCTCACCCTGTGGAGGTTACTGTCGAGCTGCACATTAGCTCCAGACTTGGTCACGATCCCAGAGGGTCCGATGGCCACAATGTCACGGGTGAAGTCGCCTGTGAAGCCTTCGATGGTGCCATCTCTGCGCACAATACCAGAGAGGCCGATGCTACCAGCAGGGACCACCCAACCCGGGTTGGAGTAGGTGGGGAGGGCGCTCGCGGCTGCCAACAATGCTGAGACCAAAATCTGCACAAACAACAATCACATAACATATTAAGCACTATTCACTAAAATTATTTATTAGGCACAAGATTGGGGGCTTGCATTTGTTGAAAAAATATATGTATTTGTGAACTTCGAAAATATATAATATAAAAATAAGGGTCCATTGGCCCCCTTGTAAAACCATTCCTATTTACAGTATACGTAACCAGACTCATCCATATATCCGTCTTACCTTCGCTTAAGACAATCCAGCAATCCCGGGTCTATTATGTTACCCGGTAATTTGGTTGATAAATAAACAACCCTATTTTTTATAAACAATATTTCCCAGGGATATTTTCTGTAGATATATTTATTCAAAGTGAATACAATGTTTTGCGTTCATATATTTAACAATTTATTAGTATCATCCTTCAAATACCCATTCATTAATTTATATATTATATGACCCTGAATTCTTAAACTTACTAAATAATGTAAATTAAACTTTCTCAATCACTGTGAATAAGAGAGACTTCTTAATCCTGGGATTAACTTTGCCATACTTTTCTATACACGTTCAAGTGAATTTATGTCCACTCTAAAGTTTGATAACCAAAACTGAACTGCATAATCTAAATTATATATTCAGTTGATAGGGAAAATGCTACCAGTAAGCTCTAACTTAACTCAGTTGCAACAGTTAGTACTCTGGTTCAGATTTAATATGGTTGTGGTGCAGTGATTAGCAAGTAGGTGTGTTAATGCATTAGTCGTGGTACTCACCAAGAACTTCATAACTGCTGGCGAGGATTGTCTGTGCTGGAGGAGAGTCGAGTTGTGTGTTTCTGACCACACCCGCTGTGCCTTATATACCCGCTGGCCCCACCTCTGTCCTCCAACCAACACCTGGATGATATTGCTTACGCTAGCCCAAGGTCTCGACTGGTTGTAAGGTCGACCGCTGTTGACAGAGAACACCATATTTTGAACATCACAATGGTCCGACCCGATTGACTGATTGATATAGATTAAGCCACCCAAGAGGTGGCACGGGCATGAATAGCCTGTAAGTGGAGGCTGTTTGGAGCCATTACCAATACCAGGAGATACTGTAGATCTGTGGATGGATGGGGTCATCATGGTCGCTCGCAGTTTATGTCCTGCAGGAGGCTAGGCTGGTCGGGTAGGTGACTTATGGATGGATGCGTCGCGTGTCGTCTATAGTCCCAGCTTAATTCGGCGTTTCTTCGTCATGCCGTCGACCCCGTTGTCCCCGGGATCTTCGTGGAATTCTGGCTGTCCGTCGAGGCAGGTCTTGTAGTACTCGGGGTCGTAATATTTCCTTGCGTAGTATTGAGAGGTCGATGTAGTACTGCATGGTTTCGGCGCCCACGTACATGGGGGGGTCTGGGTACTGCAGTGTCTTCCTTCGAAAGTCTTGTTGCAGTGATGGCCGGGTCTCGTTTCACTTTCGCCCGCAAACGGTGTTGACCCGGGTCGTTTGAGTAAAGTATGAAGCAGGGGCCAACCACTGGTGAGGGTACTTGGACGTCGTCGTTGTTCCTTGAAGCTCCGGAGTCAGCTGAAGTGTGGGAGGCGTGCAGCCTAAGGTGGACCGACCCGATGACCATGTACTTATGTACACTTCTGCCCCTGACCACATGGTCGAGTAGAAGGCGTAAAATGGAGAAGTATTCGTTATGTAGATCACAGACGTCTTGTACAACACCACACTCGACCTTGCTATTCTAATGCAATGCTTGTCATTTTCATGCAACATTTGCTATTCTATGGAAACACATGCTATTTTGATGCAATGCGTGCCATAATGATGTAGTTCGTGCCATAATGATGCAACGCTTGCCAGTGTTATGCAACTCTTGACATTTTAATGCAATTCTTGCCATTTTGATGCAATGTTTGCTATAATGATGCAACACTTGCAATTTTAATGCAACACTTGCAATTTTGATTCAACGCTTGCCACTTTGAAGCATGTTTTGTCATTTTGATGCATTACTTAGGATTTTGATGTAATGCTTGCGATTACAAGTTACTTGCGACAGGTTACCTTGACAGAAAATATAACTATCATAATTATCGACAAAATAAAATATATACTTTTGTACTATTTGCCTTGTGACCAGTTTCGTTGCTCCCAGATATAAGACATATTGTTGAAGTGTAATATATTGTCCAATCAAAAAACAAATTTTTTATGGCATAATAACTTAAAGGCGTGAACAAAAAAAAACAATGAAAATACAGCATCTTCTCCCTATCTCTACTTGTGTAAAGGAGGAAATGTATATGTTTATCCCTCAGAATGTTTGGTAATACGTTTATTGTTTGTGATGTGTGTCTATGTATGTATTAATACGATGTACTGAACGGGGTGAGAATGGCTTGAGCTACCTCATCCCTTTGTGTGTATTTTACCTCAATAAACTTATTTCAGTTTCAATTTCTCCCTATCTCCGCCGCTCCATCCCTAATCCCCCCCCCTCCCCCATCAATCTCTGGTTAGACTCTCTCCTTTCCTTTTTTCGAAATCCCATCATCGCTCCCCCAATCCCCGCCCTCTCATCTACTCCGCCTAATTCTCTCAATCCCCCCATCATCCCATATTGACTCTCCCACGGCAACCCTCCAAATCAACCAATCCCCACAACCTGTGTCATAAGTCTGATTATGAATATCAAATTGACACAAGACGAGTGGCGATCAACTGACCTTTAATACCACCAATAAAATATCTTATTCCCTTTGGGCAAGACAGTTATTGGGTCCCATCCCCGAGGTGGGCCAGCGGGTATATAAGGCTGAGTGGGTGTGGTCAGGAGCACACACCTTGACTGTCCTCCTCCACAGACACTTCACCAGCAGCCATGAGGTTCTTGGTCAGTATCACCACTCAAGATATACACAAAGAGGTGCTTCAAGCCTCTCCCTGTATATACACTGAGAATTTACTACAGTACTCTTGCTGGTTAATCAGTAAACTAATGTGTTATCCTTATATTATACTATATTATATATATATATATATATATATATATATATATATATATATATATATATGTCGTACCTAATAGCCAGACCGCACTACATGGCCTAGTATGCAAGGCACGATTTGTCTAATAGGCAGTGATTTTCGTTAGTTTCAAAAATTTGTTTCCAATTGGTTTACTTGAATAAATATTAATACATTATATTAGAAACATGAATGCCCTTTGAGGCAGCTCTTGTACTTGTTGATAGGTAATATATCTGGTTAACTAAATTTAAAAAATAATACATTGTATGTTATGTGGTTGTTGTTTGTGCAGATTTTGGTCTCAGCATTGTTGGCAGCCGCGAGCGCCCTCCCCACCTACTCCAACCCGGGTTGGGTGGTCCCTGCTGGTAGCATCGGCCTCTCTGGTATTGTGCGCAGAGATGGCACCATCGAAGGCTTCACAGGCGACTTCACCCGTGACATTGCGGCCATCGGACCCTCTGGGATCGTGACCAAGTCTGGAGCTAATGTGCAGCTCGACAGTAACCTCCACAGGGTGAGGCGAGCTTATGCTGGATTTACTCGTCCTGAGGGCAGCGTTGGCTACTCTGGTATTGTGCGAGCTGATGGCACCGTCGACGCCTTCTCAGGAGACTTCTCCCATGATATTGCCGTCATCGGACCTTCCGGTATCGTGACAAAGTCTGGCAAGAATGTGCAGCTCGACAGTAACCTCCACAGGGTGAGGCGAGCTTATGCTGGATTTACTCGTCCTGAGGGCAGCGTTGGCTACTCTGGTATTGTGCGAGCTGATGGCACCGTCGACGCCTTCTCAGGGGACTTCTCCCATGATATTGTCGAAATCGGACCTTCCGGTATCGTGACAAAGTCTGGCAAGAACGTCCAGTTGACAACGGGTCTGTACCGCGTCTAGTGACATATTACTGGACACTTCGACATGCTCACCTCCTGGATCTGAACGGACCCGCTGGAATAGTCCTCTTCAACGGACACCTCCTCCAGAAACCTTCAGAATATTAGACCCGACCTCAGCGCCCCAGATGACCTTCCCTTCCTGTCTTGCAGTCGTTGAGGTGCTCCTCTCCAAGAATCATACTTTTATGTGTAAATGTTTCCTTTACTCTAGTTGATCACAATATGTTCACATTGTTCATAAACACCTTAATATCTTCTTCACTCCATCGCCATATATTTGGTGTCTCTATAAAACATATTTTCCTGTCTTAAAAGAAAAATACAAATATCATTATAATGTAACTAAAGAGATTCTTTCTGGGAAATAAATACTGTAGATGAAATGTAAATATGTATTTTTCCTTTGTGTTTAACGTACCTCAAGAAGGGTGCAAACCTGCTGCCTGAACTGCTTCCCATGGATGTATTTGATGTCAATCCCATCATGACGTGGTCTGCTATGTTTAGTGACATCATTATATAAAATAATAATGCTTTACTGATGTTGCCAGGTAACAACAGATGCCACCACCTTAGAAAATCAAAAGTCTTTATAAATGCCTAAATTTCCTAAAACATTTCTCCTGGACCAACACCGACTGGCCTTTGACACTCCCCCACTCAACATGGGTCATCTTGGAAAGTTGGGTGAGGCTAGCCGCGAGCGTCTGGCCTCCAGCCTCGGGCAAACACAGACGTTCTATTATATAAATATAAATTAGAAAGATAATAATCCGAGAATATCTGGTGTTCCTCAGATTTAGTACAATGCAAGATTATAAAGAAGGGGAGACCAGCTTAATGGTACAGCCCGCTCATCAAGCCAGACTGAGGCTGGTTGCCGGTAGGAGAGCACATCGTGCGTTCACAAGAACAGCCAAGCATTGTATTATTTAATGTGGGAGAGGTCGTGGTTTGACGAAGCGCCTAGGTCTACATACCTAGAACCTCGTTCGTGCCTCCAGCGTCATTTTAATTAAGCATCGTACGTCGTACCAGGAGGAATTTGAACTCACTGGGCCAAGTTTATTCCATGTGGGTCCGTAGAATTACGC
>WNGS01169498.1:45558897-45600733 GCA_020271785.1 Procambarus virginalis
TATCAGGTTCATGTGACTGAATTCCCCTTCACACTCAGCAGTACTAAACGGCTCAGTAATGGGTGTAAATCTTAGGAGATGCAACATCCTGATCCTCCACATAGTCTCTAAAGGCATTTAGTGCAGAGTAAGAAGAAAGCTTAAATATATTAGGGAGAAAGAATATTTCAGCTTCTCTGTAATTAGGTGGTATATCATCAAGCAAGTACAGTAGTCTTTTTCAAGGACACACATTTCACTTAGTGATTTATACATACTTTGAGGTTCAGAAGTTTGAGTCATTCATGGATGCTGTCGTGAACATACGGTGCTGCAAATGTTCACAAGACTAGTAAGAAACTGTTGAAATAATGGAGACAATTTTCTTGTTGCTTGTTATGGTAATTCCTCCAAACTTCCCCTTTTTAATAGTTTTTTTAGCTTCTAAGTACTAGTGCCAGTTTCTCTTTTAGTCCATGCAATGACCTTATGGTCCGTTAAATCAGTTTGTCTGCACACAAGATGATGATTCACACAAGAAACTTAGATGATTGTCATGCCCTTCAAGATGACCTGGACAAAATAAGTACATGGAGTGCCACTTGGCAATGGAATTTAATGTTAAAAATGCCATGTTATAGAAAGTGGAATAGGAGAACATAGACCCCACAAACCTATATATTATGTGAGAATCTTTAAAGAATTCTGACAAAGAAAGGGATCTAGGGGTGGTTCTAGATAGAAAACTGTCACCTGAGGACCACATTAAGAACATTGTGCGAGGAGCCTATGCCACGTTTCCAACTTCAGAATTGCGTTTAAATACATGGATGGCGATATACTAAAGAAATTGTTCACAGACTTTGTTAGGCCAAAGTAGAATATGCAGCGGTTGTGTGGTGCCCATATCTTAAGAAGCCACATCAACAAACTGGAAAAGGTGCAAAGACATGCTACTAAGTGGCTCCCAGAACTGAAGGGCAAGAGCTACGAGGAGAGGTTAGAGGCATTAAATATGCCAAAACTAGAAGACAGAAGAAAAAGAGGTGATATGATCACTACATACAAAATAGTAACAGGAATTGATAAAATCGATAGGGAAGATTTCCTGAGACCTGGAACTTTAAGAACAAGAGGTCATAGATATAAACTAGCTAAACACAGATGCCGAAGAAAATAAGAAAATTCACTTTCGCAAACAGAGTGGTAGACGGTTGGAACAAGTTAGGGGAGAAGGTGGTGGAGGCCAAGACCGTCAGTAGTTTCAAAGCGTTATATGACAAAGAGTGCTGGGAAGACGGGACACCACGAGCGTAGCTCTCATCCTGTAACTACACTTAGGTAATTAACTTAGGTAATTACAATGGAAGTAGTGTATTTCTGTAGACACTCTGACAGTAAACCAAGTTAAGCAACATGTCATACATAGAGCTAAATCCAATAGAAATTGTTCTGAAGTTAGCTTTTTCAACAATCCTTCATAGGTTTTTCTATCACTTCCAAATTTTGTTTCATCTATCACTGTGTTTTTTCAAAATGAAAACAAAGTGCTTCGAATATTGCCCACACTGCTGAAACTGTTTGAAACGAGCGGCCACCCACCTGGTTGCTCAGAACACGGCCTACTTTGCAAATCTGTTTTTCAAGTTGAGAGGCACATTCATATACTGTATAGTTCCTTTTGATTTAGGGGTGATCTACTGTAAACCTAGTACAATTTGTCTATAAGTGCTTGAAAATTATTAATTCATGAACTTCTCTCATTGATTCACCTACTGCAAGTTCTAATCTGTGATTAGGACATTGCTAGATTATTAATCAGGGTAATGTTTTTGAGATTTGTTGCAATGCCAGATATTGACACCAAGCATGACACTTGCCCATCCCAGCAATGCTAAAGGTTCTGTTTCAAATATAAGTCATCAAACCCATGATAATGAGACAGCTCAAAGATGCCTAGCAATAGTGGTGCTTTCTGATCAGGTAGTTCAATTAGATGTAAGAACATAAAATGGGGATTACCTTCCTTATCACTTTCACATTTCAAGTAAACTATCAAGGTTGTTTTAATGCTCATGCTTGTTGATTCATCAATGAGAACAGAAATTTTGCCATTTATCTGCATGATGACAACTTACACTGCCCATCAGAAATACCAAAATATTTAATCAACTGAAGTAACTGTATACAGTACTTACTAAGATACTTGAGGCAGTGTGGGCTTGACTATTGAGAGGTCACGTAACACTTGAATACGCTCTCTCAAGTGTCCCGGCTGAAGCAAGAGAAGCTCCTTATGCTCCTTTACTTCATCCCAGCTGAAGCCTTGAGACTGTTGATACCCAAACTTATTTTACTGTTTTAATAAGACATCCAGGGCCTAAATATGGTAAGTGTATGTATGGAGTCTTTCCCATTTATCAAATTACTTGCAAATACAGCTACTACTGTATTTCCAACTAAAAAATAGGTCAAATAACTCCTCCAAACTGCATAAATTAAAAATTTCCCCAATTTATCAACATATTGATAAAAAGTATGCAAATGAAAACTTTGTTTAAACTAGCAGTTTAACCTTGTTTTAAACTTGTTTTAAAACTTGCAGTCCCCGTGGCACAGTGGTAAGACAGTCGCCCGGCACTTCACGAGCTCTTTGGCCTAGGTTCATATCCTGGCTGGGGAGGATTGACCAGGTGCCAACCCTTAACTGTAGCCTCTGTTCAACCAGCAGTGGATGGATACCTGGTTGTTAAACAATTTAGCAAGTCGTATTCCGGGGAAAAATTTGGATCGAGGACTAGCCCAAAAACCTATGCGTGCTAGTGGCTTTACAAGAATGTAAGAACTCTTGTACGTATATACAAAAAACAAATCTTGGAAGAGCTCCATATGAGGTGGATGCACCTGCCTATACCCTAATGCTTGTTCAACTCCAAGAAACTTTGTTTACTGCTTAACAAAAACTAGGAGACATTAAACACAATTAAAATTACATTTCTGAATTGGAGACTGTTTTTAAAATAATAGGAAGAAGGAAATAATGATGTAGTCTGGTACCTACTCTCCACACATTTATTTATTTTATTTAAAGCCTAAACTTTCTGTAGCATTTCATTTCTACACCAGCTCCAAAGATATACAAACATTAGGAAGTTGAATTAAGGAACCAAGAGCAATGAAGAAAGGCTATGTTTTAGCTTCTAGCCAAAATCTTACAATCCTAACAGTAATGCTGGGGCTTTATAAGGCATTGGCTGTTTCTTAAAAGAGCAGTTTTGTTCACATTAAATATCACTACATTAGAAGCATGTCAACAAAAAGCTGAATGCATACATGGCCTGTGACACAAAGTGGTTTTTAATGCACTTAAAATATGGTCCGGCGACTTTAAACAGTCGACTTTAAATAGTATTATGAAAATGCACCCTTCTGAACACAGATTGCCGCAGGCATGGTTCTATTATGATCACAATTGCAATTCGATAGTCTGGGTAACTAGTCTGTAAAAGTCTTCCTTTGAAGACGGAAGTGCTAATTTATGAGGCTGAAGATAAGCAACTTTACCCTACAGAATAAAAATAAACTTAAGCATTTACCTGTAGTATAGATAATGTTTCATCAAGCTGAAGCACAGACACAGTCTTAATTCTGGGAAGTGGTATACAAGCTCTTTGCTTCATTGTGGCTAGTCATATTACCTGAAATGAATAATATATACTGTATAGAGTGTATGTATTTTAACTTATCTAAAAAACAGATTTTGAGTATTTTGAGCCTCTGAGGACAAAAGTTCTTCTGAAACCTGGTTACCCTTCATGGATTTTTTAATTTATTAAAAATACAGTATATACTGATACTGTGATACATAATTAATAATATATATATATATATATATATATATATATATATATATATATATATATATATATATATAATATATATATATATAATATATATATATATATTAATATGTATGCACAGATTTGCAGATACAGTATATGTGTGTGTGGTATACACACACACACCACACACACACACACACACACACACACACACCACACACACACACACACACACACACACACAGGGAAAAAGAAAATTCACTTTCGCAAACAGAGTGGTAGACGGTTGGAACAAGTTGGGGGAGAAGGTGGTGGAGGCCAAGACCGTCAGTAGTTTCAAAGCGTTATATGACAAAGAGTGCTGGGAAGACGGGACACCACGAGCGTAGCTCTCATCCTGTAACTACACTTAGGTAATTACACTTAGGTAATTACACACACACACTGTATGACCTAAAATTCCAGATGACAATTACACAGAAATCACAGCAGCGTGATGCATCAAACGAACAAATCCACAAGGGCCGTGTTGAGGGTTCGAACCTACGTCCGAGAGGATCGATTAAGGCAGTGTCTGGGATCCTCTCGGACGTAGGTTCCAACCCTCGTCACAGCCCTTGTGGATTTGTTCCAGATGACAATGTAAAAATCATGAAAAAACCAAGCTTAAAGCCTGTGAAAATGCCTTCCTAAGTATAGTATGGTATTGTGCTGCTCCAAAAAGTTTATATACCCTGTGTGCCTTAAACGTTGTGACTTTAGAGTCAATAAGCAATAATGGCATCACTGTCACAGGGACTACAACATCCCTCCAGGTTATATATGGTGCTAGGTGATGCTACAGGCAGTACATCTAGCTTGGATTCTGTTCAGAGGCCCTAGCTCTTCTAAAATCCAAAGTGACATCACATTTGTAATGGTCATTGGAAATCCTGGATTAACCTAACCAGCCAATAACAAGCAAGCTTGCAACACATATCACTATCGGCATCATCACCTCCCCAACCCCGTGTCCACCATTGTTCCTTCTAACATACAAATGGCTAAGCAAAAGCAATCCTCAAAGTTTCATGAAAGCTGAGCAGGAAGGAAGAAGAAACAGAAGCAGAATTGTGTGTTCAGAAAAACATTCACTAACTCAAAGTTGCCAAGAAAGAGCAAACCCTCTCATGCAAGGTGAATGAGCTCTATCTGGTACCACTCATTAATATACATGGAGATGTCACTAGTCATAAACTTTGTTGACTATCCTGAAGATTAAAGAAATCAAGTGGTGAAAAGACTACTTAATGCTGCACAGTGGCACCAAGGGCATTGTAGTTTAGGCAAGTATCTAGCCACAAAGATTCTGCTTGGCCTCCAGAAACATATGGCATGGATAATCTTACAAATCATGGCCAAGGAAAATGCTTCCAGAGTCACAAACTTGCAAGGACCAACTGCTCTGTAATATACTTTTGACCAAACTCAGTTTCATCAGGCTTTAACCTGTGAAACTTGATCCTCAAACATTGAAACTTTCTCTGACCGGAGGAAACTCAATGCTGTATCCAAAGAGCAAGATTGTGAGAATGTTTAATACAAAAAAGGGCTCTACATAATTTCAAAGGGAACCAGAGAAATCAAGGCCTAACCCTTACTAAATAAGCTCCAACAGAACAGCATAGCAAAGATAAGATAAGATGGTGTTTACCATCAGATTCCATATTCAAAAACAACCATGCAAGAACTATGAATATTGAATCATTTAAGTAGTGAATTTTTGTAGAGCCTTCAAATCCACACGTTTCTGCCACTATGAAAGCTGTGAGATTGCATACAAATATTTGTGACCCAAGATCTCCATACATACAAATCTATAGGCACAAAAATCGTTAATAGTGAAAACTGTTTCAATCTTGTGTGAGCATTGGATCAGGAAATCAGATTGATATCAGTTATCTCAATAAGAACAAAAGGTGGAGTTATATTCTCATGACAGTCAATATTTTGTCTATACACTTTCCAGTCATTATTCACTACCTTATTGAAAATTAGCTGCAGTCCCAATCTGTGGACCTGAATAATCTAACTTTACAGTACAAAATTTATCATGTATTGCTAAAGGTCTGGAACAAACAATGCACTTACTGTAATAATGATAAATGATTGAGTACCAGCTCCTAGTGTAATACTTTTTGGTCTGTGTCGATTGATTATTGACCAAAGTCTTTGCACTCTTGCTGATGAGCCTCAGAACTATTGAAGAATGCATCTGAAAAAATATAATTTATAATTCATTTTTAAGTTTTAAGATAATTAAGTTTTAAATTTTAGTCTAAGTGTTTTTCACATACCTTGTTCGAAATGCTGTGCATATTAGTGGCTAGAGGCATTGTATATACTAGCTCTATCTAAAATCCAACATTATGTTTGTAACTCATTGTGAATGTATGTAATTTTACCTGAATAACATTACCTTATCTTATCTAATACCTTATACCAACTTCAAATATCTCTTACTACTGTTGTAAGTTTTATCTTTTGCATTTGCTTTCAAGTCATAGAGATCCATTTTAAAATTTTTATAATACACTGAAGATACCACAATTTCCACCGGAAATTTAATTTTATAATTCTATATTTAAATTATTTTGTATTTGTAACACACCTTTGAAATGTCTAATTTTTTTGTACTTGTAACAAGTTTATCTTAGTCTTTTAATTGGCCTCTGATCGTACTGTACTATATATTGGAAAGAGCAGATCCTATTTTGCTATGAGCAAACGTTGAAAGAAAATCTGGTAATTTAATAGATTTTATAACATAGATGTCTGTTACTTCTGTGTATTCGCATGCTCAAAAATTTGGGGGATTTAAGTTATTTAAATAATGAAAATCAAGAAAGGTCAATATGGTACAGTACTACAATACAGTAGCATACTCTATTGTTTTATTAGTTAAAAACAAAATAGGCTCTATTAAAGGGTCTGAAAAGGACTCACCATAGGGTATTCCGTGCTTGCTGGGCAATGAAATTTAACATTTAGCAGTGACAATGATAAATATTCTAGAAATAAAAATTATTTTAGATTCAATCATTATTATATATTTTCTGTTACTATATTTGAGACTACAACAAAAAATAAAGAACATACAGTATTTATTAAAATGTAGATTTAATATCAATTTAATATGTACTAAGAATTCTTTTGACCCTACCAGGATTCAACTTCTGGTGCCTAAGATCACCCCTTGGTGTACAGGGTACTGTAACCACTATGCCAAAGATGATCATTAGTGTAGTGGTTACAGTATCCTACATGCCAGGCGATGATCTCGGGTGGCAGGGAGTTCAAATCCTGGTCAGGTCAAAAGATTCCTTAGCGATTAGTGACTCATGTATTCGTGCAGCCTTTTGTGTCATCAGAGATATTTATATTAGTTGATGTTAATATCATGGCAATTGTGGTACTGTATTAGCAACCAGTGATATTGTCAGGGGGTACAAATATATATCAGGGCTATACCAAACAAACAAAAAATCTGACTTAAGCACACGAACCGAATCAAATCTAACCAACCAATGATTGCGTGGAGGCGAGGTAAGTCCATCAAGGATCACCTCGTCCGAGCAGGTTTACAACCCGGCACCCACGACCCGACAAGGGAGGAGAATATCCATGCCGAAGGAACCCGTCAAAACCCACCAGCGCAGATCTAACCTGACACAGGAGCCTGCACAACACACCAAGGTAACCGAAGTATGTGGAGTGGTTAGGAGGGCCTACATGCAAACATGTTGACTATATCGTAGCTCAGTCGATTAAGGCAGCGTCTGGGATGCTCCTGGACGTAGGTTCGAATCCTCGTCACGGCCCTTGTGAATTTCTTCGACGCTTTTTCACTCACGGGTTATAAGCCCATGGAACAGCCTACCCGCCGAAGCCGTAAATGTCAAAACTGTTGAATTTTAAGATCCAGCTAGAAAGTCATCAAGATAAATGGGGGGAACCTTTGACAAGCCGCCGGTTTCCTGTCCTCGTCGAGCCCACGGGAGTGTTAGTGGGCCTCAGGTCAATTCAGGTAAATATGGACACAACCGTACTACTGGGAATGAACCAGGCACCGCTGTTATGGCTGGCTTGGGAGCCACAACTCCGGCCAGAATGAGCACCCACGTACTGGAATACGGAATATAAGCAACAGTTGAGCATACAGCTGCGGCTGTACAACACCTGCGGGTAAACTAATGCTGGCCTACACCAGGTCACAGCCAACACCCTCTGCTGTTTACATTTCCCATACTATACGTTTCGTATACAAATAACAACTTCGTTCACAATAGGTTTCGTATACAAGACTCCCCCCCCCCCCCCCACCACCACCAACCGTACATTTAAGTGTTTATTTATCTATTTATTTATTTATTTATTTATTTATTTATTTATTTATTATATTATATATATATATATATATATATATATATATATATATATATATATATATATATATATATATACAAGAAGGTACATTGGATTTATGAGAGTACATAGCATGGTGTGTTTACATGTAAAGCCACTATTATGCATAGCGTTTCGCGGGGGGGGGGATGTCCTTAATCTAATAGATAATATTAAGCAGGTAGTTTCTAGCAAAATTTATAAAATGTTAACAGGTACATTGTAAGAAAATTTGACAAAGAGTAGTAGGCACATTGACAGCTTTGATTGAAAGCATTTTTTTCTTTATTTTTTTTTTATTATTTTCTACCACAGACGTGGCCACACATTTACAATGCTAACCAACATATATACATTTTCTTCTGTCCTCCATGGACAGGGTTAGAGATCAGTTAAACATATAGTTCAGGGATTTATTGAAAGCATTGATAGCTTGAGTGATAGCAATACAGGTTCTCGTTTTCATAGGCATAGTTTAGTTTAGTTCATTTATTATGATATATATATATATATATATATATATATATATATATATATATATATATATATATATATATATATATATGTATATATATATATATATATTATTGATTATTAATAATTAATAATTCTAACACGAATTTTCTCAATATTTCTTAATATCAATTCTCCAAAATTCATTTTATTTATGGTCTGACGCCTGAACACGTTTCGTATTTGCTTATTACATTTTCAAAGACTTAATTTACACACAAATTCATCATACTTATACTCTATAGGGTTATCTTATCTTGAGATAAAAAGCTAAGTTTGGGTGAGCTAAAAGAAAAGCTGGGGTGAGGTGATATGGTACAAAAGTTTTGGGTGAGGTGAACAAACTTGTGACAAACACAAGACAGAACACGAAACAATGGGTATAACTTGGATATGAGGACATAAGAATGGAAGTAACTGCAAAAGGCCTATTGTCCCATACTTTCTCTTGCTGCTTCCATATTGGTTCGGGGTCTTGAAGTAGGTAGAATATAGTTGTACATTAATTGGCTGTTGATTGCTGGTGTTGACTTTTTGATGTGTAGTGCCTCGCTGATGTCGAGCCGCCTGCTATCGCTGTACCTATTGATGATTTCTGTGTTGTTTGTTAAGATTTCTCTGGTGATGTGTCTGGTTGTGAGAAAAAATTATATGTTCCTTAATGGAGCCCCTGTTGTTTATGCATTGTTAATCGCCTGGAAAGAGACGTTGTTGTCTTGCCTATATACTGAGTTCTTTGGGGCTTACAGTCCCAAAGTGGGCATTTAAAGGCATAGACGACATTGGTTTCCTTCAAGGCGTTCTGCTTGGTGTCTGAGGAGTTTTTCATGAGTAGATTGGCCATTTTTTTTGGTTTTATAGTAAATTGTCAATTGTATTTTCTGATCTTTGTCTATAGGGATAACGTTCCTATCAACAATATCTTTCAGGACCCTTTCCTCCGTTTTATGAGCAGTCGAAAAGAAATTCCTGTAAAATAGTCTAATAAGGGGTACAAGTGTTGTATTGGTTGACTCTTCAAAGGTTGCATGGCGTTTCACATTTCTTTTTATGATATCTTCAACAAAACTCTTAGAGCAGCCGTTATTGACTAGGACCTTCCTAGCTTACCCTACAGAGTTCTTCATCGACTTGCTTCCATCCTGAGCTGTGGTTGAGAGCATGGTTGACGTAAGCGTTGACAACACTCCTCTTGTACCTGTCTGGGCAGTCACTATTGGCATTGAGGCACATTCCTATGTTTGTTTCCTTAGTGTAGACTGCAGTGTGGAAGCCTGCACTCCTTTCTGTGACTGTTACATCCAGAAAGGGCAGCTTCCCAGCTTAACATGTTTCTGGATGTAACAGTCACAGAAAGGAGCAGAGGCTTCCACACTGCAGTCTATACTAAGGAAACAAACATAGGAATGTGCCTCAATGCCAATAGTGACTGCCCAGACAGGTACAAGAGGAATGTTGTTAATGCTTACGTCGACCATGCTCTCAACCACAGCTCAGGATGGAAGCATCCTGAGAGTTTATGAGAGGCGAGACCAAAGAGCCAATGCTCCCCCCCCCCCCCGCAAGCACAACTAGGTGAGTACATATATTCGTGACACAGGACTTCCGGTAGACGAAGTATATATGGACTATTATTATTTTTGTTCATGTTGATAAATATTTTTATGCATTATGAAATATATATTATAAAAAGGATGTAGAGAAACACAAATTTACAAAACTCGTTTATGTAAAATGACGGTACCAGCCGATATAACAATTAACACATAAGATGCCATCAAATAACTTATTTATATAATTACAATAACTGGATATATATATAAATATATATATATATATATATATATATATATATATATATATATATATATATATATATATATATATATATATATATATATATCGTAGATTGTTCCATTCACCTGGGCTCTAGGAGACTCGAACCATGTCTCCGAACCGTTTTATCGTAGATTGTGTCCAGTCAAGTACACCATTGGAACAAGGCTGCTCAACCCTCACAGTACCGTATGTGACATATCTTGCAAAGTGTGACATACACAACACAAATTAATGTACAATTTAACAAACAAAATCTATGACTTCACATTCCGGCATATATACCCACTGGCGTATATACACCCAGCGTTCATTTGCTTATTATACATTACAATATATGCGCGGAGAAGCCCACCGCCTCCGCTCAGCCCCGCACCTTTGCCATTTAAGTCCACTACGGGCTCACCACAGCCCGTGCTACTTGGAACTTTTTGTTCAGAGTAGCTGAATCTGAAACAACAACACCGCCTCCAGCGTCCACAGAGGAGAGGTTCCACGAGGCAGTGGGGTTCATCGGTTACTGAGGTCGTCTCAGCGCACAACAGTCAGTTACTGAGGCTGATTAACCACTCTCTTATAGCTAATGTAAATATTTACTGAGCGCCGAGACACCCAACTGACACGTTAAGGTAATACCTCGCTAGTTATCAAGGCCGCAACTTTCTTAATGATGAACACGCAAGTATATTTTTATTCGTGAACAGAGATTGTCAAGACCAAAGTAGCCTCTCAGTACATGTACACATTGAGAATCAAAGTACACCTCATGGTGTATGGTTTCCCATCAATTCAACAAGATAGTCTTAGTCCAAGACTGTCCTTTCTTTTTTTACAACCAACAACAGTCGCCAAGCTCCCAAGTATTTGTTTACTGTTCGGTAAACAGTTTACTCAACAGAGACATCAGGCGCAAGGAGACGTATAAGTACATTGAAGTGTGTGATTTGTATTGTCCTTTGGGAAGAGTGATTAATCAGAGTTGAGTCTACTCACAGGTTAAGATTAACGCGCGGGTATAACTTCCACCTCGGTGCGAGGCCTAGAATAGACAAAACTATTCCTAACAATGGTATGTTCGTATATCAGAAAAATAATTCCAAAAGTAGACTGCAAGATAATATGGCTCCCAGCATGGCCTGTTGTGATGGCGTAAGATCCGTCAGCCATCACATGGCTAGGGAACAGTTGTTTATAAATATTATTCTAAATAATCTATGGTTTTAAAGACGTAATAAGACAGTAATGATTAAATTAACATTTTCTAATTATTCACAATTTGTTGTGAATAATTAGACAATTGCTTCTGAATGGCTACTTTAGAATCTATCATCAAATTGCTAATTTTATTAGTACATTTTTTGGCAGCAACTCTCTCGATCTGAAGAATGGTAATTATTTTGTTACAAATGATTACTGGAAGCAGTGAAGAAAATTGAAGGAAGTTGCAGCCTGAGTGGACCGTTGATCTACAGAGATGGAGAAGACGAGACGATTTCTTCACGAAGTCCAATAGAATCATGGGGTTCCTCGCGGGTACTTGCGTCCTGCTGCAGCTCCCGAGGTCAAATGTTCCCCAAACACGGTTGACTAAATGAACACGCCATTCTGTAGGGAAAAGTTTACTGTGGTCCCGAGTCGCCCCTCGACACTTGGGACGAGCCCGTGTTGTCTCCTCCACACGCAAACACGTCGCATTGCTTTCGATGCGCGGCTCTCATCACGTCATCTGCTACGTGCTTGAGAGATGGTTCTTCATCACTTCCACGAGTCAACCTGAGGGTTGTCACAGAAGCATTAGGGGTGAAGTATTCTTGGTAGCAGGCCAGATACACTTGTTACTCCACCAAAATTATGTGACAAATTAACAAAGTATAACTATATATATGTAGTAGCATAGTTCAGGAGTATATACGTACATGCCAAGGAAAGTGTCAAGCCGTTTCTCAAGAGAATAGAGCAAGTCGTCAGAAGCGTAGGTCATGAGGTGACAGATGATCCTCCTGGAGCAGCGGGAGCCGACCCAAGGGGCGTACTCCTGAAAGCGGTGCAGCAAGGTGGGCTCCCCCAGCGGCGCCTCCTCCACCAGCTGCAGACACACCGTCATCATCATATTCTCCCTAGCCTCATACATCCTAGCCTCATATGTCCTAGCCTCATACATCCTAGCCTAGCTATGACCACACGCACTCCAGAGTGTGCGTTTGGGCTGCCATATTATTCCCTTATATCATGCTGTATATACATCATTTGACTGTTTTAATATTGTTCCTATTAAGTCCTGCCATGTCCTCACAAGAACACTCTAGTAGGTTCATACTAGATTATTATGTATTCTCTATTAGACTGCCGTAATAATGATCCTTTTTAATTATCTTCCATTACACCTCCATAGTATTGGTCCCATTAGATTTGTTGTATCCCTATTAGGAAGTGATAATTCG
The DNA here is from genome assembly GCA_020271785.1 of Procambarus virginalis. Lineage (NCBI taxonomy): Eukaryota > Metazoa > Arthropoda > Malacostraca > Decapoda > Cambaridae > Procambarus > Procambarus virginalis. Next base: position 45,571,952 of record WNGS01169498.1, read on the forward strand.
ATCCCATTATATCATATTTTATCCCCAATTAGGCAGCTGCAATACCGTTCTCATTAGATCATGTTGCATCACCCAAGTCACCCACTAAGCAGCTGGCTGACCTGGTCGAGGAACTCCAGTGACGGGCTGTCGATGGACCGCTTGCCAGGGAAGGTGATGTTGTTTGCCGCAGCTATGGCCAGTCCCAGCAGACCTGAGGGCAGAGTTAACAGTCAAAAGCAGCCTGAGAGCAGAAGCACGAGAGACAACAGGGGCAAGATAAAGATGTGATCAAATAAAACATGATAAGTTATAATGCAACATGTAACATTGCAAATAAACAATACTTAATAGGATATTAAACACGACTCATAAACAATATGCGGCTTGGCCAGAAATGGGGACAAAGACTCATTTTAAATATTTTAGAAACTGATTTGTTTACCATGTTCTCAATAGCTGCTCATGAAATGAAGGAAGAGAGGGGGAGAAGAAAAGTTTGGGTGGGAGGCATACTATGAATAAGAGAGCAGACATGAAAAAAAATTATTAACTAAAATACATAATTGATAAAATGAGGAAGAACTAAGAAGCAGAAAAACACTAGTGTATGAGCGAGAAAGATGAAGATAATGAAAGTACAAGTCAAGAAAGATGGAGAAAAGCTGAAGGTGCACTGGAGAAAGAGGAAGCTTGGCACGCACCGAAGGCAGTAACGGCAGCAGCGCCGGCGACCACAGGCAGGCTGTCGTCCTCGGCGGTCCGACCCAGGTACTTGTTCATGGAGTCCAGCTTGAGGGTGTCAGAGAGGCTGTTCATCCTCTGTGACAGCTGCAGTCGCTCTGACAGCCTGTATCCAGCGCTCATCACAGGCTCCAACACGGGTGATGCCATCTGCAGCACCAAACAGTATACAGGTGGTGAAGCTATACAGATGGTGTACCCAATACAGGTAATGTACCCATTCAAGTGTACCCATACAGGTGGCTACACCATACAGATGGCTATACCAAACAGATGTATATGAAGATTTTTATCTTAATTTCTTTGTACAGGCTTTACCACATAAAGTGGGATATGGTGTTATCCCTGAATCAGTATAAGTCCGGCATGAATATTTCCGGAATTACCTACACTACGCTACATTCCCAGCGCAAGTAATCTCCTCGTGTCACTAGCACACTTCAATTGCACTAGCTCACACTATTCCAACACCACTAACTCTTATTTACACTACATCACAACGTCGCCATTAATGCTAACACTGGAAACAATGCTGAAAAACACCCACACATACACATCCGTTCTCGTCACATATCACTGATTGGATAAATGGTTGAGTTTACCCTAAAATTTACTTTTTCCAAAAGCAAAAACAAATTCATGACCGTCCAGCGCATACTCAGTGCACATGGTTTCTTCAAAATCAAAAGGGTTATTTGGTTGGATCGCGGGACCTTGCTGACAGTCAGTTTGGATCGCGGGACCTTGCTGACAGTCAGTTTGGACCGTGGGACCTTGCTGACAGTCAGTTTGGACCGCGGGACCTTGCTGACAGTCAGTTTGGATCGCGGGACCTTGCTGACAGTCAGTTAGGATCGCGGGACCTTACTGACAGTCAGTTTGGACCGCGGGATCTTGCTGACAGTCAGTTCGGAACGCGGGACCTTGCTGGCAGTCAGTTCGGAACGCGGGACCTTGCTGACAGTCAGTTCGGAACGCGGGACCTTGCTGGCAGTCAGTTTGGACCGCGGGACCTTACTAACAGTCAGTTCGGAACGTGGGACCTTGCTGACAGCACACAGACAAAACTAATGCAGTTCTCCTTTCGTCCACTTACCTCGTAGAACCTCTCGCCCATTTTCCTGAAAGGTTCCATCATCTTCTGGTAGACTGGTTTCTTAGTGGAGGGTTCCTGGTAGTGGTCGTAAGTGCTGTAGGTAGACGCGTGGTAGGTCACCTCGGAACTTGCCTGATAGCGTCACAAGAGAGGAAGTCAGTGTCATTACTCGCCAAACAATCAAAATATAATCAAGTTGCTACGTAAAGATATGAGGTCGTGGTTTTCTATTCAGCTTTCCAGGTAAACTCAAATATTCACAATAAATTAGTATATCACATATGTACTTATTCATAAACAAAATATTGACTATAAGCAAGTGCGAGAACGGGTTGCAACATGTGTAGGTACCTGGCTAGCCGTGTCCTTTCCTGGGTGTTGGAGCAGGGCCTGGCTGGTGGGCACCGGGACGGGCACAGTGAAGGCCGGGGCACCAGGGTGAGCCTGCAGTGAAAGAGCTGGTCAGGTCAGGTCACCACTCAAGCCACTAATCAAGTCAGGTCAGCAACGTGCCTTCGCACGCACGATGATAAATATTACAGACACAGCGGCCATGTTGTATTGAACGATAGAAACTTTGGCATGAATTAAATTTATTATGTACACGTCGTAATGTTTTTTTAACATGTTAATGTTAATGAAAATTTGTCATACTTGAAGGTCACTAAGTAACATCAACGGTACACCGCGCATAAGAACACAAACTATGACTTAGACACATTTGCATTAAAAAATGCTGAACCATAGTCAACAGTGGACGTCTTTGTGAAAAGTTCTTCTAAACCGATTCAGAAATAAAAAATTAATTAAGAAGGGATGAGGCGTCGCGGGAAGAGAGAACATGTCACCTGGAAGGTGGACTCCTTGATGGTGAAGTGTCCAGGGTTGGCAGAGAACACTGTTCGTGCGGGGTGAGGCGGGGTGGGGCTGGCGGGAGCCTGGGACGACCTCGAGGTTATCTCCAGTCGGTGAGGGTCACTGTGGACGACGACGGTAGACGGAGCAGAGTAGCCGACGGGGAGGGTGTTTGTCTGAGAGGTGCTCAGGGCTGATGAGGTCTTGGTGGGTTTGCTGAGGGTGGGAGAAGCCACAAGGGTTAGACCCCGTGTCGGAGGCTTGGCTGCTGACCCAGAGCCATACACTACGTTCCTGTCGCTGCTGGCGGGGGAGGTGTCCTGGGTGCCGCCAGATAGCTGTAGCTCACCACCTGATAACGACGGGCTAGCTTGAATTGGCAATACATGCATACAAAAACCAGCCTAATTTTCCTTTACGTGATTACGTAGTTATATGTGAAGCATGTTAATGTAGCCACACCTGTGTACTCATATATACAAAAACTTACGATTGTGCAGTCTTAAGTCATCAACTTCTGAAAACAAATTCGCCTTAGTGAAATGAATATGCAATAATTATCTCACCTGCTCAGAAGATGTAGAAATATTATCGTCTTCAACTGATGCTTCAGCAACCACCCCGGCCCGCTTGTTGTCGTAGTAGCCCTTGTAGTAGAAGTCGGGGTACTTGGAAGGGAGAGTGCCGTTGGTGGTCTCCGTGGAGGACAAAGGATGTATTGCTCCAACCACTCCCGACGAAGGTTTGAATCCTCCCAGCATCTGCAGGTGTAAGTACGGGATGAGACCAGGCCATGCTTGACGAGCGTGCTCCTCTCTGCTAATATTCAGCTGTCACCACCACGAACACTGGGTTATGTGCGGACAATCAAGCTCTTTACTTCTACCCATCATATAACTTCAGTGTTTTACTTTATTCCATTAAATCAGATAGTGCTTGGACAGAATTTTCAGGCAATAATTCCCACATTAATTTACTGTGAATATATTTTGTGTATATTTTGTCGGAGCTCATAAGATAACTAATTTATTCCTCTACAGTTAAAATAACTCTCGTATGCAAGCGTCATTGTCATCTCCTTAGAGACGACAAGACAAGCATCACAGAACACCTTCAACACTAGCTACTCCTGCCACACAAATGTCCTCTAGAACCACACCATAATAATAATATAATTATTATAATAATTGTAATAAATAATAATATTAACAGTAATTAAAATAGTATTGCATTCATAAAAAATATTACATAGGGTCTCAAAATGTTTACATAGAACATATATTATATTTTCACATGAAGACAATCACACGCCTGGCTTCGACTGTCACCCAGATGTTCTAGTAATTAGAACCTTGTGTCCACTGGGAATATTAAAGCACTATAGGCATTGATGACACGTCACAGTGTATAAGCTACATACTGATGCCATATTGCTACTCAGTCATTTAGACAATACCACTATCATTATGAGCATAAACTATTGTAGTTCTCCCACCTTAGTAGCGGAGGACTGTTGTGGTCCACTGGTCTAAGGTACAGCCTAGCTGTTGATAATACCTGACCACCTCAGAACTAGAGACATGCTGTTGTTGTTGGTTTAGATTCAGCTACTCAGAACATGAAGTTTCAAGTAGCACGGGCTATGGTGAGCCCGTAAAGAGACGTGACTTGCCTGGGTCACAACTAGAGCCTACGAACAAGCGCCTGACCCACCTCAGAATTGGAGGCAGGTTGGTCTCCATGGTTGAGCACTCGTGGCTGTCGGCCTGCGGCGGGCCGGTTCGGTTCCCTGTTCACTGACCTGCCCTCTACCTGGTTGGCTTTGACCTCGTCTTCTAATGTCATCAGCTTGTTATTGACGATTCTGTTTCGGGTCGGAAGGACAGAGCAGGAAGGAGTGAGCATAGTGACGAAGGAAACTGTTGCTGTTCGCAAACAGTGACAGCACTTTGTTGGGATGGAAAGAAATACAAGATCCAGCATCACAAAGGAACGTGGGAGACAGACAGACAAGAGCATCCTTAAGGAACTTGTAGGACAGATAAATAAGAACACTAATTACAAAAATATTGTTTACTCAAACTTACGAATTTGTTTTTCCGCCACAAAGCTGCCATGTTACACAAACTGATTCCAATCAACGATTTATATATATAAGATCTTTATTCCATTTAAGTTATTTTAATCACAGTTGTGTCACATCTTTGTGGCTTCAACAATGTGTACGCCGACCTCAATTCTTGCCGGTTTTACAAGTGGCATATACTAGCATTAACGGACACCATCACAGTGAAATATATAATACTGTGTGAAGCTGGTCACAGCCTAAGAGATAACAACATTTTGACCAAGAATTTTATTAAGAGACCGGGGTCTGTGAGAGATTATTTCTGCGGGGGTTGCGTCAATATCCGGACCTAGTGAGGGACTAGCGAGGGCCTAGTGAGGGCCTAGTGAGGGACTAGTGAGGCCCTAGTGAGGGACTATGGCTGAGAAGGAACCGGAGTCATGGAAAGAGGAACTGTGACTTTACATGACTCCGGTTCATGGGACGTGAACCTGAAGTTGTATTAGAGAGTGTGGTTATATTTAGAACTTGGATTAAACAAGGCACTGCAGCTATGCAAGGTACTTTGCTCATATTAGGCACATCGGTGATATAAAATGGAGTTTCAACGTACTAATTACGCACATTATATTATTACATGATGGACCCTCATAACTACATATTTTACATCTGGTCTCGCCCGCCAATACCAACACATAGTAACCGGTCACTTGGGCACTGTACCTGGCATTCCTGTATATGTGGACATCACTTGGGTCATCAGGCACCCTGACCCCGTGGATGATGGGGATACCATCGTCCCCCATCTCGATGACTCGGCCCTCCCTCCAGTTGCCCTTCACCGTCAACACCCCCGAGGACACCTGTGGGGCGCCCCAGGTTAACACGGGTCATCCACATGTTTAGAACGCGTCATGGCGGAGACAAATTTTTAAATATTTCGATTTAGCGACAAATGTGAACATCGGATTGAGGGTCTAAGGTCACCGCGAGGGCGGGTGGTTCAGCGTCATGGAAAGACAGTAATAATAAGAAAGAAGTAGAGTAAAGGTAAGGTCAAGGATGCCATGACGTAGGATCAGGTTTTATACGCGTTTGAATGTAAAGAAGTGGCAGTGAGATTAGTGGAGTAGGGCAGTGGAGGGGTAGGGAGGTGGAAGGGAAGAGAATGGATGGAGGGAGAGGTTGAGGGGAACGGGAGAGGGTTGTGTTAGAATTAATACTCATCTGTGATAAATAAGCAATTGCAAATACATATAACAGAGAAAATAAGGAAACTTATATGTAAAAACAAAGTTTAAATAGCGATGAGAGATGTATCCATTATATTCAATATATTAGGTAATACTGTCAAGGTGTATCCACTTGTAATAACATCTTCATAAACAAATATACAATGTTGCCTAATCTGAGTAATTCAACTAGGTGTTATACAGTAAGGTGGTGGTGGTATCACGTCATACAGGACAGAGGATCATACACAATACAATAGGCCTATAGTGAAGATTGAAGCACATATATACTTCATGAGGTTACATTCTATTGCATCAGATATTATGCATGTTTCAGTTGACGAATTTGTAAATACAACTTTCTATTGTTCACTGCCACACAAGACAGGGATGGATTCATGACATAAGCAACTTAAATAATAAATACAATTATTGTTCTTCATTCCTTAGAATGGACAGGTTAGGACAAATAGTTAGGATGTCTACTGTCTACTGGAAGGAAAGTGATGACAATATGTCCCATACAACCATTGTTTACACAAATATNATTTCATAAGTTACTCCATCCTCCCCAGGGCGGTAGATTTCCCAACTTTAATCGCCGTTATTAGTTCTTCTCTGGTAATACCTGTGCAAGTGACATCACCACTGTTACCTGCTGTAAGTATAAAATTCATTCTTAGATCTTTCCAAGAATCTAATGACTCTCTCGTTACAGCGGGTAATGAACTAAGTTTGGCAGCTTCCGCCCATTTATTTACGAGACCATTTGCAATTCCTTGCGGGTCAGGATGTGCAACAAAATTATGCTTTTTACCCCTTATTTTATTTACGTCTTGCCAGATTTCTTTCAAGTTTCTGTTACTCCCAACTTTCTCTGCAAACTCCTGCCAATACTTGCTCCTAATTTCCTTTCTCTTCTCCCCACACAGCCTAGCAACTGCTAGTAAAGCATTCTTCCCTTCCTCAGTCCTACCATTCCTATTCCAATTCCTGTGAGCTCTCCTCATTGTTAATGTCCACCCCTTAAGCATCTCGTCATGTGTATAATTTCCTTTTCTGGGGGGATGCTTTTTTATACTAGATGTTTTCCGGTTCAATGTTGCATTAAATACATCTACCTCCTTAATTAAATCTTCATAAAATGCTTCTGCTGAAACTGGCTTATAAGTATCATACCAAGACTTAATATGGCCAACAAGACCCCTTAATTCTCCCTCATTAAACTTTAACCTTTTCCTCTGAAGGCAGGCATGCTTTTTATCTACTTTAAGCTGTATTTGTAATGCAAAATGATCACTTAGCATTTCATCCACAGTAAGACAATTCCCCTCTATGCCCTCAGCATTTATCAAACAAGCATAATCTAATCTCCCTCCCCTCAAATGAGTAGGATAGGGCTCGCCCAGCAGCTGAACATCTTCATGTTCCTGCAAAAACTGGTACCATCTGCAACCATTCCTATTTGCTTTACCCCTTGATCCTAAAGCTGGATGTCTGGCATTAAAATCCCCTACCACAAGTGTATCTTCAGAAAAGAAGGAATCTGGCAAGTATCTTAAATCAAGGGAGCTATCAGAGATGTATAGATTAATGAAATTTAACTCTCGGTCCTTTAATTGTATCCGCAAGCAAATACTTTCAATACCTCTATATCTCTGAGGGATTCCAGTTATCTCGACAGGTATGGTACTTTTGACATAACATGAGACCCCCCTAGTTCCTCCATCAGCATATAAGTGAAAACCTCTATAGCCATTTAGCCTCAGAATGCTACCATCCCTATCCCCAGTTTCCTGGAGTGCTACTATGTCAATATCCTCTCTAAGAGTATAATAGTGTACATCCACCGCTCTAGTTTTTAATCCATTAACGTTCCAAGATAATATGCTCAATTTACTTTCATCCATGATTAATAATAAAACTACCTTTGCCCTGCCCATCACATTCCATTAGATACGAGATTACCTTAGTAACTTCCTTCCAACACCGTAACATTTTTTCTTTCTCCTCACTAGCACAACTACTACTAACATCGAAGGTAATATTATTCATATCTATTTTCTTTGTTATTTCTGTATACCGTTTTACTTTAACTTTTCTTTCATCATTTGTCACAACAGGAGGTTGAACACTGCTAACACTACTAGAAAGTGTATTCTCCTGACTATCCTCTATCATCGTTACCTCATGCACATCATTACTTTCTTCTACGCACTTTTCACTTTCCATTTCACGTCCTGTTTTACTTTCAATTACACGTCCTGTTTCACCACCATCTTCACCCCGTCTACCTTCCATAGCCAATTTTTCCAATGCCTCAATCCTCTTATCTAGTTTTTTTAGATACTCCAAAATTTGATTACCTACCTCAGAGGTGACCATATTGTCCTGAACCTTGTCCTCACAAGGTTTCAGTTTTTCCACTGCCTGATTTACTTTCCCTAGGCTCGCCTTTATTTTCTCCGCCCCTTTCTCCCACACATTGAACATAGGGGCTGTCGTTGGCTTCCAGCTGTTTCCTCCATGTTCCTCTTGAACGATCTTTCCTTGCTGCGAGGACACATCTATCCTGCTTGTAGGACCCGTCCTAGTCTCTTTCAGATGAGGCTTCATGGGGCATAGAGAGGAACCAGCATTGTGGCTGCCTCGACAGTTACAACAAAATGGTACGACTTTTTCACTTCTTTCAATCTTGACTCTACACTCTCGTGAGTCGTGTTTTTTCCCACAATACCGACACCTGGGGTCAAACTGGCATTTCCATGCCATATGTCCCCAACGTGAGCACTTCATGCACAGTATGGGCTCCTCAACGTATTTTGCAACGTTCCTATAGCCTAGTCCTTGCACAAAAATTTTCTCTGGCGCCTCACCCTTTACCAAGGCAACAACCTGGCTTTGTTTGTCACCACGGACAATGTTTCTCTTTGCCCAGACAACATTATCATTGTTAAGAAGAAGACAGTCAGGATCCAAATAAGTTGGAAACTTGAAAACTATGATCTTTGTGTGCAACATACCTTCTTCTGGAGGAACCATCACTACATCTTTAAAACCAACCGTCGTGAGGCGTTCCACGGCCTGTTCAGTCCCAACTGTTATGTAGGGCCGGTGAAGACCCTCCTTGAAGAGTGGTTCGTAATCCAAAAATTCCTTGGCCAGACTTACCGTCCACGCCAGCTTTTGGTGGAAATTCAATTGGCATGTTGTAGGGAACAACAGCCTCTTCCTGCTATTAAATGGCTTGTCTTGAGTCCTGCTGAGTAGGGTCTCATTCTTCTGTCTCTTAGTAATTTCCTCGTCACTCTCACTGTCTCGCTGTCTGTTATTATTTCTCCGCTTCTTTCTGTTCACTACTACTTCAAACGGTCTGTTATCATCTTGTCTGTCCTCCTCACTACCACTTAGGCATACCGCCTCAGCCATTTCTTCGACAGTCAACAATCGAGAACAAATTCACAATATCCTGTATCACCACGTGCAAAAACGAAGAGTGTGGGGCAAGACTCCACCTCCCACCAAGAGCGCCAACCCCGTGACCGCCTGTGACCGTGGTCCGGACGCAACTGGCTTAACTTGGAGACTGCTTGTGGGTTCAAGAGTATCCTGTATCTTGTCCTACCCACTTCCCCACTATTAGTACTTAAATCATATATCTTTACCAGTGTAATCACCTCAGTCAATTTATATTGTAATTATTTGTTAATATAAAACCTTGCTACAATGTATAATTTATTATTATCTTGCTACAATCTACACCGCCCCCATCTTACGTTAGATTAAGGGCTATGCGTGTTATTGACTTTACAAGAATGTACAAAATACCAATCTTATGTAATCTCACCAACCCATTGTACCTTCTTCTGAATAAATTATTATTATTAAGAGAACCCAATGAAATCGATGTAACAATATACATTAAATTTTGTTAGAAATAGCCTAAGCTACTCTATCCCTTTGAGATGTATTTTATTGTCTCAATAAATGTCAGAAGCATTTCTAGTCATACCAAAAATCAGGACTTTCTCCCAAGAGCTGACAGACTCTTGGTTATTACAGGTTATTCCTAAAGAGCTTTCACTGTGCAAGCATTACCTCCCTAATTCCTTTTAGTAAATGACAGATTGATCAACCATGCACTTTGTCTCACCTCCATTTAGTCTTATTTATCACGTCTCCTTCTCTCTCCACCACCATTACTTTACTTCTGTCAACATTTACCATTACCAGTTGTCTCACATACACAACCTTTTGTTTTCAATTAATCTCTCTTTATTTGTTAAAAAAATTGCATCATTTACATCCATCATATTTGATATATTGCACTTTTTTGCGTATCATACACCAAGATCACATCTATCTTCAGTATTCTTACCTTAGCCTCACTGATAACCCCATCCTGCATATCTTTATCTATAATAGAGAATGTTTGTCTGTTCAAAGTTACCCTCAATGGAGGCTAGTCTCCTTTAACTTTGCAGGGCAAATGTTGATGGGTTGGAATGAGCAGCTTGGGGTTACCCCCTTCCTTCCTCCAGTGAAATTGGCGGAGATAACAGGTGGCTAGCAGTCTTTTAGAATTTATAATTTATCGGAACACTTGAATGGTGTAATCTCTCGGGGTTAACCCAGGCACTGCTGGTTACCCCATATAATATACTCTATATAAAACTAGCTACGGGACAGGAATGGGGAATTATCATGGGAAATCGACACTATAGCACTTGGAAGGGGGCCAGGATAAGGATTTGGAATAGGACGAGGGGAGGAATGGAGCCCAACCATTTGGACGGTCAGGAATCGAATGCCGACCTGCATGAAGCGAGATCGTTGGTCTTCCGTCCAGCCCAAGTGGTTAGTTAAAAGCTAAGGGAAAATTACACAACCTTGTTGTCCATCTCCATTAATATCTGACCAGTAGTTCATAACACACTTAAATCATGATCAACTTGAATAAAACTCTTAATAGCATTTAATTTTAACTCTATACAAGTTCAGCACTATATGTTCAGTACTTCTCTATTCACCTTGTTATATACTTTCTTCAAGTACATAAAGAGCATGTGCACTTTAGTCTTTCTCAAATATGAGGAGGGTCCCGGTAGTAGAGTATGGTCCGTTCTCAACACACAATCAAGAGTTTTGAGTTTGAATCCCGGGCGGGACAGAAATGGTTGGGCACCTTTCCTTTCACCTAGCAGTAAGTAGGTACTCAGGAGTAAGTCAGCTTGTTATGGGGTTGCATCCTGGGTGGGGCCAGCAATTCGACCTTTGGGGGGTTTGGGACCTCGCAAGTCGGCATTCAATCCCCGACCGTCCAAGTGGTTGGGCACCATTCCTTTCCCCCATCCCATCCCATATCCTTATCCTTTCCAAGTGCTATATAGCCGTAATGGTTTGACGCTTTCCCCTGATAGTTCCCTTCCCTTCTACCCCCTACCCCAACCCAATGAATTATTATTATTAATTATAATACCTTCTTCATTATTCCTCAATACAGATATCCTTTTTACACAACCTATCCCACTACAGAACCTACCTTGCTCACCAGTGACCACCTTCATATATAAATCCTGGTAATTAATATACCTTCATATTTATTTTCTGTACTTTTCTAATCACTAGTCAGTTATTCATTTTAACCATTACATTTTGTAAACTAAAGCCTAATATAGTAGTTCAGACTCAAAGTTCACCTTTATTTTCAGTGGCACAATCACATTATTTACAATCTGGTGCAGTGATCATATTTATGACTCCAGAAGAGTGAGGTTTAGCCCTTTTTTTTTTTCTTTTACCTCACCTAGCCTTTTGTACCTAGTGCATTTTTTAAATATCACACTGTTCAAGTTCTGTGTCGCATCTGGTTTTGCAGGTTCCACAATAGCTTTCAACATATTTCAGTTGATTTCCCATTGTCGAGGATAAGAAAACTGATGATTATATTAATCCCTCTAAGACAACAACTGACCTTTTACAGGAAGTAATCCAGAGGTACAAGGTGTAAGGAAGTTTGGTCAAGTGTCTTGCCCTGCCTGGGAATCCAACTTGGATCCAATTACTGTAGTTGTAAACTGACTGCATTAACCACTTTGTCACAGGTTAACCATGTTTACTAAGCAAAAACATTTCCCTTACATGTTTTCAACTTAAGTCTGCATGAATGTAGTGATCAAATCCCCTCTAAGGTTGAGTTCTCTTAACCCGTCCTTAACCCAGGAAAAGATCTTTATATCTTCAATGTGCAACGGGAGACATCTCCTGTCCACGAGGCTAACCATAGCCCGTGCTTCTTGCCCAGCTCCTGTGCCAGGTAAGTTACGGGCTGACCATAGCCCGTGCTACTTGGAACTTGTTCCGAGTAGCTGAATCTATAACAACAATTCAATGTGCAAATTCCATGCAGTTGCTGTATAATCTAGTATTGATCTCATGCTATGTAGATGGCCTTGAAAGAATACTTGTTTTAGATTTGACAGTGTCATGCATATGTTTGGCATTTTACCATGTGCTGCCTATATTATCCCATTTGTATTCATTTAGTATTTGTTGAAATTTCATCCTTTCAATCTTTTTATTTCATCACCCCCTCCAGTTACACAAATGAAAACTTCAAATTGCAGTGTTTCCCAACTCAACGTACATCTCATTTTCCATTTGGCTTCATTTTGGGTAAACATTAGGTCTAATGTTGTTGGTTGGGTCCTCTGCTCTTTCTCCTTATTGGCTTTGTGACAAGTTGCTTTGGTAAGTGTTTGTGTGCTGCATCCACCAGTTTTGCTTTCCGAGAATCATTGCCCCCATCCCCTGGGAAATCGTCCTTCATTACTCAACCTACTTCATTATGGTTAAAATCAAGCACATGTACTATATTAGAAGCTTATCCCTTAGCACTGCAGCTATCTCTTCCATTATCATCTTGGAGGTTTCAACTTGTCATATTCCTCCTGTAGTAATATTAATTATAAACATAAATTTAAGATTCAGTGGAATTTTGTTTACCAGTATAGTACAGGAATATTGCATAATCCTGTACTTTCAAGCCTTTTCAACACTCCAAACCCAGCAATAATACAAGGTAAAAATACAAAAGGTAGACAATATATATATAATAAATTCATACATAGTTCTGCTATGATCAAGCCATTCTATCTTCTTATGGGTAAATCAACGTTTGGAACATCTTTTTTGATACAATAAGCCAAGAGATGGAGCACAAATGGATTCTCCATCCATTCATCGAAGGGTTGAGCCTCGGGCCTCGTAGGAAATCCTTGCAGTCCTTGCTTAACTAAGTCTTGTTCAAAGTTCAGAATCATTATACCATTTATTATCTGAAAGGAAAAATTTCTTTCCATTTAGCTTCTTAAAAGCATATTACATTCATTTCAATACAAAAAACTATACAAATAATCTCTTGTAACTTTTTAGATCTCATTATATCACCCACTTTGCAGTGTTAAAATTTTCAGCAAACATTTTACTTATATTAAGTTAAAAAATTATTATAGATAAGTGTACATCAATATATACACATTTTAGTTGCTTTACAGCAAATGGACTGAAAATATAAATGTTCATATTCCAAATGTTACAAACCTTGATAAATTTAAACTAATATTTGTTTCAGACTGTCTCAATGTAGAGATTAACTGATAGGCTGAAAATTCGTTGAGAGTATACATTAACTCGGAACTGAAGAAAGGATGAAGAAAATTAAAGACTAGTGCAGGGAATAATAATTAATGGTAGCAACAGAATACTCAGTGATGGTGTATTACTGAATAATAGAGAATGGCATGAAGTATATAATACAAATATGATATGAAGCTTATCCAAGTGTTATAAACCACCAAATGATACCTCTTTGTAGATGTGACAAAAAAATGGAACTCTGATTACAATAAAAAGGTACAGTATTTCTTTATTTGCTCACTGAACCAATTATATTAAAAGTTCCAAAACAACTAATCCCCTACTTAGGACATACAGTATTATTGAAGGTGGCAAGTGAGTAAGTACACTTTCAAGGAAATTTAGAATTAACTGTAGCTGTAAATTTACCTGTTCCCTTGTAAACCCAAAATCAAAAAGTAGCTTCAGCACCATCTTAATGTTAGCCATGCCAAAATGTATGAACTGGATACCAGTCAGCAGTTCTTTAACCTAAAAATAAATAAAAATTAGAAAGGATGATAAACATAAGTAAGACTTATCTCTTGCTTTTTAAATTTGTTATCATTCATATAAACAGTATATTATAGTATTGTATTTAGAAAATATTTGAGTGCTTTATTACATATAATTGCTAAGGAGTCCAATATAAGCACATGGGCAGCCTCACAGGGAACAAGGATGGTAATACATGGATCAGCATTGTAGGTTCATCAGTTACCAATAGGAACACCAATCGTACAATGCCACTTGACTTGAGTGTCTAACCAGGCGAGCTAGCCAGACGAGCCAATTCAGATGGGCCAAACTAAACTTTCTCTTTTTACCTCTATCCCCCAGCAAAGTGTATTGACCCACTGGGAAGGCTCAACAACCAGATGAAGGAACAATAGTGAATGTATAATTCCATACGTGGCAAACACATGAGTGGCGAAGCCACTTGGATTTATTTCACTCGTGCACCATCACAGGAGGCAGTAAATGGGAGCAGAAGCCACCGACATTTGTCCAAAAACGGTGCATGACAGCCTCCTCACCGCGTCAAGGCAGCACCCTTGAGAGGCCTAGGTTTCTTAATTTAATTTTTTCTCGCTAAGCAGCGGTATATTTTGTGATGCCTTTTGAATTTTTTGAAAGGTTTACTTTGGTTATAGGTTTCTTGATCCCCACATGCTTCTCCTGCCTTCTTAACCCTTAGGCTGTGATTGTTGTTTATTGACAATCCCTAGGGAACTGTGGTAATCAAAAGACGATTTAAACAATTATTGTCTGGGTTTTACATATATGATGCAAATATGGACATAATAGCTCTATGGAAGTAAATAAAGAAAAACAGGTGATAAAATAATTGGTGAAACATCTGAGGATAAAATAGGAAGCGTCAGCAAAGTCGAGCACCAGGCATTGACAAGTGCCAGATGCAGTCTTGCAGTCTGCTTCTACCCGGTGAAACAATAAATATTCACTTATTTTTGTGTTTTTCTTATATTTTGCATACAAATTAATAATTCTATAATGAAAAATTATTGTGTAATTATTTTATTTTTGTACATATGCTCATACAAAAAAAATATTTCCATAGCTGCTGTCTAAGGGTTAAGGGAGCCATATAAAGGTCCTGCCTGCTGTTTGACCAAGAAAGTAACCAATACCACACCATAAGTGTTTCCAATGTACTGTACCATAAATACAGCCAATTAGCATAACTATCAAGTAATTTTATGTTGAATAATAGTACTTGCAAAATACAAGAAAGAATTATTCATTATTTTTGCAGCATTGATTGATTCTTTCTTTATTATGCACCCCATACCCATCCTGTGGGCAGTGGTGGAATGGGTTACAGAGGCACATAATGGGTTCAGGAACTGAACCCCATAGTTCGTTTAGCTAAGCTAGTGACAATCTTTTGAAGCTTGTTACTTAATTGTTAATGTTACATACACATGTACATATATATACATCCATGGAACACAAATACATTCCAATATTTTTTTTATATCAAATGATTCAACAAGAGGCTCACAACAGTCACTATACAAGGCACTTTGCATCTGGTGAGTCATGCAGTTATTAATCTTGCTTCACACCCACCCAGTTACAGTCATGTGCATGCTGCACCTACAGTAAGCAAACTTTGAATACTTTGCTAAGATTCCCAGCAGTACATCATTATGAATGAAGTACTTACACATTTCTTGGACACCACTTATGGTGTTATTTCTGAATTCAGTGATTTTTTCACATTCCATTACATAATGATGCAAAGTATGTGAATAGTTCTGCCGACAGTTTACATTTAGTCAAATCTACATCAGCAGATGTTTCAAACACTCATAGGTACTTGTAGCTGAGCCTGTAGCATTGATTTGTATTTTTTGTTTTTAATAAATTTATATTATGAAGAAAACTGCTCCTTATATGTTTAACATTATTCATTCTAGCACTCATTATGGTAACCAAGTTTAGAAAATGGAAGTCAAAGAAAGAAGAAAAGTCAACACATTAAGGTAATAAATAAAAACTGCTGTATTATTAAGCTTGCAACTTGACTCCAATATAGATACTGTAATTATATATAGAGCACTTTCATACATACACAGTGTACAGAGCACTATCATAATATGTTAAAAAAACATAGAAACATGAATATTCTAGAGAGAATATTAGAAACGTTCTTGGTGGATCAGGTGGTAATAATTAGGTTGACATATGATTCTGTCGCTGACAGAAGGGAACACACACACCAGGTCCAGGATCCAGTTTTGTAGTCCTGAGGACCTGATTGAACATTACAGAACTAGGTGGAAATTATTTCCAAGCACCGATAAAAAAAATTGTTTGCCAGCAGGAACATATGTCAATTTTTATTCAACAGTAGTCAAATATAGCAACAAAGATTAGTGATATGGTACTTATAACCTCAGGAACAAAATAATGTGGTTGAATGATAATGACTTGAAACTGTAAATCTTCTATGTTTAAGGTTGCTAATTCTACATAGATCAGGCCCTGCTTAAACTATCGTAACCGCTTAATCTATCATAACCAGCCGTCTTTTCTGACCTGACAAATTTTTCTTTTACCCAATGTGTCTTATATATCTTACATTTCTGTATATGTAAAACTAATAAATTTGATAGTATTAAACAAAATTTAAACTGGTTTCAATTTAAGGAGGCAGTGTTGCTTAACCAAGATTGGCTCACACCTTACAACTTTATCCTAAGGATAAACAAAAATGTCATGGTTAAAAAATTCTGCCAAGCAGAGACTTATCCATCATCATCCTCATACCTCATCTTGATGGATATTCAGCTCTTCTGCCACATAGGAACACGATTCCAAAGGGGCTTTTCGTAAGCGGTTAATGTTCCCACATATACGAGTGTCCTGAAATATTAATTTTATCAAAAATCACTAAAATAACATTTATCACAAATCATTAAAATAACATCTCAAAATATATATTTTCTTTGCCTATCCTTTCTAGATTATCTTGGTATGCCCATTTATTCAACCACTGTAAAAAATGCTATCCATTTGACTGTAAACTGCCACATTAAGTGTTTCACAAAGAAGAATACAGTACCAAATGCACAATATCCTCTAAAAACCTGTTTATCACATTTTCAATACTGTAATAGTTTCTGTTTCCCATGTATGTTCTTTGCGAGTCCATTCTCTCATGATCTACTTGTATACCTTAAAATAGCTTCCTAATATAAATGTAGTTCCCACCATTTTTACTACCATTCATTTAACTCATAAGAAAGCCATTTAGGAAATATTTTCTCATACATATTCTCTGACTGACAATACCCTATAAGGTTGTGAACTATATCTTTTCATTAAAAAGAACTTTCTGATATTTACCAAAATTGCAGTTAAGCTAGCCAGTTGTCCAGCCTCAGCAGCATTCAATATCCTCTTGACGGATTTTGAGTTTCGAAGGATAAAAAACAAATGTTCTGACAAACAAATGATCTGACAAGAAAAAATTTATATTTTTAGTTCTTGCTTAGTTTATATTAATTTATATTGTAAATTGATCTTTTTTTTTTGTATAGTATTTCAAATGCTGATGAATGATACCATCATCTTGCAGCAAATGAACACTTCATTATCACAAACCCAATGATTATATAACACCTTAGCAAGTTTTAGGTTTTTCTAAAAGAATTCTCCACATTAGTTTGCTCACAAGAATAAAAAGTTCCCATCTACACTGGTTCCTATAAGCATGTTAATGCTCAAAGATAAATTGCTTCAAGACATCTACATATATTTTCTGAGTACAAGTGGACTAATTGCAATAGGCAAGTGTAATATTAAATGTGAATAGTAAAAAGCTGATAAAAAAAAGAGGCTGTAATGAAATACCATTCTTTTGTGGCCTTCAGTAGCTCTCCTGATACCAGCACTTAAGGCTCTGATACCAGAGAAACAAATGCTACCAGACCTCTAGATCTGCACAACCCTATCAGGGATCCTGGGGATGAGAGAAAGACTAAACCAAGAAACAATAGCCACCCCCCCCACCAAAAAAAAAAAATTATTATATATATATATATATATATATATATATATATATATATATATATATATATATATATATATATATATATATATATATATAATATATATATAACATAACATATATAATATATAACATATATAAACATAACATATATAATATATATAACATATAATATAACAACACCTATATATATATATATATATATATATATATATATTATATATATAATATATATATATATATATATATATATATATATTTTTTTTTTTTTTTTTTTTTTTGAGATATATACAAGAGTTGTTACATTCTTGTACAGCCACTAGTACGCGTAGCGTTTCGGGCAGGTCCCTGGAATACAATCCCCTGCCGCGAAGAATCGTTTTTTCATCCAAGTACACATTTTACTGTTGCGTTAAACAGAGGCTACAGTTAAGGAATTGCGCCCAGTAAATCCTCCCGGCCAGGATACGAACCCATGACATAGCGCTCGCGGAACGCCAGGCGAGTGTCTTACCACTACACCACGGAGACTGCAATATATATATATATATATATATATATATATATATATATATATATATATATATATATATATATATATATATATATATATATATATATATTCAAGATATTCCGATCAAGATATATATATATATATATATCTTGATCGGAAAAGAATGGTAGCAAAACAAGATACATAATAATTGACTGTGTTTATACAACCTCCTCATCAATTCAACTGAATGTTACCAGGTGGCAGCCCAAGTCACCCAGGGATCTAGCTAATATACACCTTCACTCATGTGTTGCCAAGAAATCAAGTGTTGAATGTAAAGAAATTCCCTTTTCTAGAGGGCCTCCAGAAGCTCCCCTAGACTGTACACTGTGCAACTAAGCCTTAGCCTTTACATGTGGTCTTCAAGACCCATCCATCACCTACTGGAAAGCAGGAGCAGAATCTGCCTTGCTCTGCAAGGGGGAGTCTAGGGATCAAAGATCAACCCAAAACCAGGATAAAATTCAACATCCAAAATTTTTGAGTACAGTAAACAAAATCCAAAACCCAAAATCTTCCAGTATTGTAAACAAGGCAAAAAATCCCTGCCATTGGAAAGCAAACTTAACTGTAATGTACCTCACTGCCACCAGGTGGAAGCACAGGTCATCCACAGGTCCAATCAGCCTAACCCCTGCAGTCAGGGCAAGAATGGGGAGTTATTTGGAGTTCACAATAAAGGGTGCTCCCCTTTAATATTGTTACTCATTATGGGACTCATTACATTCACTGCTTAGTTTCTAGGAGAGCCCCCTTAGTAACTCCTTTAACACTCACAAGGGAGCTTTGAGAGAGAATCCCAATAAAAAGGAAAATTTGTATAACAGAACTGGTAGCCTGAGCTTACTTGTGGGAGTAAAATAGCTGGAGAGATGCCACCACACAGGTGCAGCCAGGCCAAGGAATAATAGTTATGTTCATATTGCCAAACAAAGCCGATATAGTAACAAATTATGCACACCCTGAGTGTGAGGAAACTGAGACAGTTGGCTGAACTGAGCTAGAGTACTGCACAGATGACCTGGAAGAGGCAGACTGTCCAAGAAGAAAGAAATTGGGTTAAAACAGCACATCACCAACTAGTGTGAGTAATGTGCAAATAACTATGCATCTGATTCACTTTTGGCTAAACAAAGTCACATTCTTAGCCATGAAAGAAGAAGGCTTTACAAGAATATTTTTTTTTAAAGAGTGTGAAGTGTCTTAATCCTCTACTTACTGGCCATTCTGGAAGTCTTGATAGAACTTGCAATCTTTCTTCAGCATCCTTGAAGGTATTAATTTTAAAAAGCCTCAAAGCAGCCGCATTGAATTTGAATTTTGTAACTGTCAATTTAAAAGTATACACATTATTACCAAAAATTATACTACAGTTATTGTAGAGATATATGAAATATAATAAAGGATTATTCTGGCAAGCTTTGCAATATGAAAGAATCATTCTGGGGTCCAAAGGAACCCCAGAATGCTATGTTAACGGATAAATTTTACAAAACATAAAATTTGAGTCATATATGAGCAACAATAAACTTAAATTTACTTGTTAACAAAAATCAATACATTATGAATTTGCTGTTATGACTATAAATCAAAAAGAACAATTACAATGAATTACTCTGCTCAAATTAACACTCGCAGAGTGCAAATCTTTCCACTGTCAAACATTTCAATGTAATTACCATTAGGGTGTCTTGGTGCCCTTGGTGAGCTAAGGTGCTCACTGAGCTAAACAGTAGTCCAGCCAAGCCTTAGAGAGATACAGCAGGCC
Source organism: Procambarus virginalis (assembly GCA_020271785.1). NCBI lineage: Eukaryota > Metazoa > Arthropoda > Malacostraca > Decapoda > Cambaridae > Procambarus > Procambarus virginalis. Next base: position 45,592,467 of record WNGS01169498.1, read on the forward strand.
TCCCAAATCCATACTTGCTTACTGGGAGAAAGGAGCAGAACCTGGTTCTTACTACGAGGTGAAGGAAGCTTCGGGATCAGAAATCAACCCAGAACTGAGAAAACCCCACTAGAAAGCATAAATGCAACTTAACAAATAATTACTGAAAGAAAATTAGGTATCCAAAGGTAACAAGGCAAATGATCGTTACAGTAACCATGATGTGCCTGACAGCCTGCTCCTTACTTGTGAGCTGCCCCAACTGAATGCTTCCGTCCCACATGAAAGTGGGAAATGGTGTGAGGACAGGAAGGTACTGTACTAAGGTTTCAGGAAAAACCCACACGGTAGATACCTGAGCACCAGATACTTTCTGGTGCCTTGGTAAAGGCTAGCATTTCTGAAAAGAACAAACAGGATAATTAAAATGCAGCTAGGGCTTACCCACAAGAGAAAAAGCCAGAAGACCAGAGCTCGGGGTAGGGTGCACCTGCACCTCTACCAATTGTCGAAAATTGGTCAATTCAGCCAATTGCCAAAATTCACCAAGTGCAGAGAGACCAAGGGATACCAGAGACAGAACCAAATGCCAATACCAAGGTGGACCACCCAAAACAAACTCTGAGCCTGAATATGAACTGTAGAAGAAAACTCTAAGGAAAGCAGCCAAGGCAGCAAGGAGTACCCAACATGGGAGTGAGGACAGACCACCAGCTGGCCTAAACCAAAATCCCCAAAGGGACCCCAGGAAAGCAAGTGGCATAAAACCTGGAAACAGGAGGCAGAAACTGCTGACACAAAGCCACAGGGCCCAAGAACCAGACACCCAGGCCAGAAACTATCAACGTGGGACTGAGGCCCCAACCATAAACCATAAACTCCAAACACTGCCTCAATGACCAGGACTAATAAAAAATATGGAGAACATTGCAGAAAAGATGGCACTCACTGAGTAAAGGGCACACAGCCAAACTAGCTAATGGCAAACAAACTGCAGGGCCCATAGGCCAAAGAACTAAGCCCCCAAAGATCAGGGCGAGGACTCCAGAGAAGAAGGAAAAATACCCAAAATTGCATTGTATACAGTGCTGGACCTAGTATGGAGGCTAGAGGAACACCAAGCCCCCATTCAAAGTGATGTCTCTGCCACAGACAGGCCAGTGCAATAGCTGCTATTGCTTGAGAAGCCAATCCAAAGCAACTGAACCTAAGTCCAGAACCCTGAGGACAAGGAGCAAGGAAAACCATGGGGCCAGGGTAAAACACTCCACACTGGGGGTGTACAGACCATTAGCTTCTGAATGCACTTCTCCTGAAAAGCCATGGGAATAAAACCCCGGGAAACACCATATACATTGCCCAAGAACACACAGGCACCAGACCCGGGAACATATGGGGCACACAGCCCAAGAACACCTGGGCCCATAGCCCTGCAACACCTGGGCACCAACAGCTCTGTGACACCCAGGGCCCACAGCCTGCAACACCTGAGGCCCACAGCCCTGGAACACCCAAGCACATAGCTCCTTTCCCCCCTTCGTAGACTGCCAAATTCTAGTCCAGACTTTCAGTATGCAAGGGTGGTTCTCACAGGCCTAGTGCCACACCCCATGTCATACCCTATGACATGGCTGGATCAGAAGTAATCAGTCACTTATCTTTGGAAGCCTAAAGTGGCCACTTTAAGTAAAAATTTGTTTTATAACCACTTGCTGCCACTTTGATTATGCTGTAGTTTTACTGCCAATTTCTATAGTCTGACATTAGTCTCAGAGTTTCTGTATTTACTGTTAACAAAATTCTACAGAGCAGAGATAAATAATTCTGTTGCCTTGTCAACTGAATCTTACAAAGCCTCATGACATGATTCATGATCTCAGAATCTTTCAGCTATTCATATGTCTGTGTTGTGATACAAACATGACCATGCAGCCCATTCTCTCGATTTACAACAACAAACAAAATAAGGGTACTAAAATGCACAAACCCAAGCCATCCACCTAACAATCTGCATAAAAAAATATGGACATTTGTAAGCTGCTACTTTTCATGGTACTCCTGATTACGTTAAGAACTGTGACATACAAAACTACGTGCATTAGTTGAGAGAGCAACTTGGACTATAAACACACACACACACACTACACTGTTGGCACCAACACCTATGAAGGCGAGAGAAAAATAAACTTGCCTTGGTATTTTTCAAGCAGGTTAATCCACCTTTTAATGTTTATAACTGGTATTAGCAGAAGGCTTGGAAAAGCCTTGATGACATCCACTGCAGTTGATTTGCCAATATATGGATAGTTTTTTAGCAGGCCTTTCACTTTTTCTGGATCCAAGTTTAATACAAATTTATTAGCTAGCACCTGTAAAAACAATAATAGTAAGCCTCTCCCTTAAGAACTTCTAATATGAAAAGCTATCTAATAACATGTCTATTAAACTAGCCAAATTTAACCTAGTCTCTCTCAGACAGATAATTACAGTATACAAATGGCTAGAATATGCAGGAAAGAAGTGGGTGTATGTGGATTATTATTATTATTATTATTACACAGAGAAATCACATTATCGTGATATATCAACGAGATACAAACTATCAACTACCACAGAAGCCGTGATGAGAATTCGAACCTATGTTCAAATTACATGACTAGAGTGTGCATCTGGGAACACCAGCGCATAGGTTCAAATCCTCATCAAGGGTTCCTGTGGATTTTATTATTATTATAGCTAATAACAATAATTCCAGAAAATAATTATATAAATAGTACAAAATACTTACTGTTGAGAAGTCAAATTTTAATGAGGCAACAATAACATCACATATGCAATGTAAGAACCAAGTGATTTCCAGACGGGTAACCAATTATTTTCGAATAACATTTCAACCTCCTGAATGTCCTTTGCGAACCTGTATAAAAGAAAATATTTAAATACACTTAAATTATATACAGTACATAAATCTTTTGACCTTTGATCAACATTTAAAACTGTTTGTCAAAAGATTTAGTCTACAAGTAATTTTTCCACAAAATAGCCTAATGTGCTTGATAAATTTTCCACTATTTTATGTGTTTCTTGAGGAGGAGATTGAACGTTTCTATTTTAGAGACTGCTTGAACTTTTATATTCAAACAAACCTATCAATCTGCAGAGATACATATGTAACAATGCATAAAATGCCTTATGTTGCATTTCAGAGTTTGATGCATTGCTGGTGCTCTCTGCCTTGGGCCATCATCTTCAGCCAGTTTCTCCCATGAGTAAGCCCCTGGTTGCGTTTATTGTATTTTCAGCTTGGTTCTTTTACAGGATTCCTGGACTCCTCTGCTAAGGTGTCATTGTGAGTTAGCTACAGGGAAAAACTAATGGAACCTTCCCAGAAATCATGCACTGAATGTAATGAAACTGTTTTGCTTCTTAGAGAATATTTGGTCCATACTGCCACTTAGGCAAGAGTTTACGTCAGTCCTTTACTAAATTATACCCTATCACATTCAATGAAGTGAAAGATGAAAGATGCCCGCTTATAAATGAATCATACACACACATTTTACATTTGCATATGATCTTCATGTAGCCACTCGAGGCAAGGAGGAGGAGTGCCAACTAGCTCATCACCACCAAATACTCGACAGAAAAAAAAAACTAAAAATGTCAAAGCTGGTTTAGACAGTTATAATATTTCTATCATGCTATGGACAAAATAATATCTAAATATTCATAGCAGAAAATTGTATTTTTGGCTTCTGATTATACTTTGTATCCACCTACTGTATTTCAGCAGCCTTCAGCAAACAACATAGTGTATCAATTTTTGTGGTTATTAAATATGAGCTTTGATGTTGCCATTGTTTGCTGAACTGTCTACTATAAGTGCACTATATTATCAGTTACCTATGCATTTCAAGTCTAATCACTAAGCCCCTCTAAACACACACTGATGCTGAAGATAAAAATACATTAAATTTTTTTTTAATCTTTCATTTTCCCCAGCTCTTTAACTGTTCACTTTCAGTATTCTTGTTATGCTCATTCTGCTGCTATATTGTTTTGAATGCAAATGTAAGCAAAACTCACCTTAGTGCAAGAAAGTGCTTCAGAAGAAACACATGCAGGTCCTTTAGTGAGCAATTTTCATCACCTTGATATTTTTTAAGAAACTGATCTTGCACTCCCTCAGGAAGTTGAAAGACCTTGGCGATGTTGAGAAGATGACCAACAACATCAAAACTTTGAGAGAAGACTCCATTATCTCTCAAAACACGTACACTATAATGCATGAGTTCCGAGACACTGGAAATAGATAAAAAAAAAAAAGAGTAACGAGTGTAGTGAAATGCTCCTTCCTGACCATGACCCTTGGATGTTCCATTAACCAGCTCCTGTATGATTCACCAGACACACACATCACCCTCAAGGCTTCCGAGACTATTATCCCTGTCATGACCAGGGGTGCAGTGCCAATTTTATAGGTGCCAAACCTCTGGTGGGCCTGACAAAAGCCTGTCATTTCCTATTCTGTTTCTATATATGTCACATAATTAAGTATTGTGTGTTTGTACTCACTAATTATCATAAAAAATAATTATCAACAAAGAATAAACATCAATCATGTATTTATAAATTTAAGAAGTTAAAACAATTAGTGCTCACAAAATACAACCAGTGAGAAGTTTCACAATAGTTTCCACAAAGGTGTGAGATGTTTTTGGGGGTGTGAAGCAACTCTTGTCCTGGTGTTAACTGCCAATCTTTGATACCGCAGCCATGATATGGGATATGGCTCAGGATTCCACTGAACTAGAGGAGGTCCATGTAATTTAACAAATGTAAGTGCTGTTATATGATTTATGAGAAGTCTTGAGTGTGTTGATATTATCAGGTTCATGTGACTGAATTCCCTCTCACACTCAGCAGTACTAATAGGAATAACTGTAAACGGCTCAGTAATGGGTGTAAATCTTAGGAGATGCAACATCCACGATCCTCCACATAGTCTCTAAAGGCATTTAGTGCAGAGTAAGAAGAAAGCTTAAATATATTAGGGAGAGAGAATATTTCAGCTTCTCTGTAATTAGGTGGTATATCATCAGGCAAGTACAGTAGTCTTTTTCAAGGACACACATTTCACTTAGTGATTTATACATACTTTGAGGTTCAGAAGTTTGAGTCATTCATGGATGTTGTCGTGAACATACAGTACTGCAAACTGTTACAAGACTAGTAAGAAACTGTTGATAATTAATGGAGAAAATTTCTTGTTGCTTGTTATGGTAATTCCAACAATTCCCCTTTTATTGTTTTTTGAGCTTCTAAAGTACTAGTGCCAGTTTCTTTTTAGTCCATGCAATGACCTTATGGTCCGTTAAATCAGTTTGTCTGCACACAATGGAAGTAGTATTTCTGTAGACACTCTGACAGTAAACCAAGTTCATGCAACATGTCATACATAGAGCTAAATCCAATAGAAATTGTTCTGAAGTTAGCTTTTTCAACAATCCTTCATAGGTTTTTCTATCACTTCAAAATTTGTTTCATCTATCACTGTTTTTTTCAAAATGAAAACAAAGTGCTTCATAATATTGCCACACTGCTGAAACTGTTTGAAAGAGCTGGCCACCCACCTGGTGCTCAGAACACGGCCTACTTTGCAAATCTGTTTTCAAGTTGAGAGCACTTCATATACTGTAGTTCCTTTTGATTTAGGGGTGATATACTGTAAATCTAGTACAATTGTCTATAAGTGCTTGAAAATTATTAATTCCATGAACTTCTCTCATTGATTCACCTACTGCAAGTTCTAATCTGTGATTAGGACTTTGCCAGATTATTATATCAGGGTAATGTTTTTGAGATTTGTTGCAATGCCAGATTTGACACCAAGCATGACACTTGCCCCATCACCAGCAAATGCTACAAGGTTCTGTTTCAAATATAAGTCATCAACCCATGATAATTGAGACAGCTCAATAGATGCTAGCAATAGTTGTGCTTTCTGATCAGGTAGTTCAATTAGATGTCAGAACATAAAATGGGGATTACCTTAATTATCACTTTCACATTTCAAGTAAACTATCAAGGTTGTTTTAATGCTCAGGCTTGTTGATTCATCAACGAGAACAGAAATTTTGCCATTTATCTGCATGATGACAACTTACACTGCCCATCAGAAAATACCCAAATTATTAATCAACTGAAGTAACTGTATACAGTACTTACTAAGATACTTGAGCAGTGTGGGCTTGACTATTGAGAGGTCACGTAACACTTGAATACGCTCTCTCAAGTGTCCCGGCTGAAGCAAGAGAAGCTCCTTATGCTCCTTTACTTCATCCCAGCTGAAGCCTTGAGACTGTTGATACACCCAAAATTATTTTACTGTTTTAATAAAACATCCAGGGCCTAAATATGGTAAGTGTATGTATGGAGTCTTTCCCATTTATCAAATTACTTGCAAATACAGTACTACTACTGTATTGCCAACTAAAAAATAGGTCGAATAACTCCTCCAAACTGCTAAATAAAAATTTCCCCAATTTATCAACATATTGAGAAAAAGTATGCAATGAAAACTTTTTAAAACTAGCAGGTTTAAACCTTGTTTAAAACTTGTTTTAAAACTTGCAGTCCCCGTGGCACAGTGGTAAGACAGTTGCCCGGCACTTCACGAGCTCTTTGGCTAGGTTTCATATCCTGGCTGGGGAGGATTGACCAGGTGCCAACCCTTAACTGTAGCTCTGTTCAACCAGCAGTGGATGGATACCTGGTGTTAAACAATTTAGCAAGTCGTATTCGGGAAAAAATTGGACGAGGACTAGCCCGAAAAGCTATGCGTGCTAGTGGCTTTACAAGAATGTAAGAACTCTTGTACGTATATACAAAAAACAAATCTTGGAAGGGCTCCAATGAGGTGGATGCACCTGCTATACCCTAATGCTTGTTCAACTCCAAGGAACTTTGTTACTGCTTAACAAAAACTGGGAGACATTAAACACAATTAAATACATTTCTGAATTGGAGACGTTTTTAAAATAATAGGAAGAAGGAAATAATGATGTAGTCTGGTACCTACTCTCCACACATTTATTTATTTTATTTAAAGCCTAAACTTTCTGTAGCACTTCATTTCTACACCAGCTCCAAAGATAATACAAACATTAGGAAAGTTGAATTAAGGAACCAAGAGCAAAAGAAAGGCTTTATGTTTTTAGCTCTAGCTGAATCTTACAATCCTAACAGTAATGCTGGGGCTTTATAAGGCATGCTGTTTCTTAAAAGAGCAGTTTTGTTCACATTAAATATCACTACATTAGAAGCATGTCACAAAAAGCTAAACGCATACATGGCCTGTGACACAAAGGGTTTTAATGCAATTAAAAAGATGGTCCGACGCCTTAAATACACTGTAGTCGACTTTAAATAGTATTATGAAAATGCACCCTTCTGAACACAGATTGCCACAGGCATGGTTCTATTATGATCACAATTGCAAATTCGATAGCCTGGGTAATAGTCTGTAAAAGTCTTCCTTTGAAGACGGAAGTGCTAATTTATGAGGCTGAAGATAAGCAACTTTACCCTACAGAATAAAATAAACTTAAACATTTACCTGTAGTATAGATAATGTTTCATCAAGCTGAAGCACAGACACAGTCTTAATTCTTGGAAGTGGTATCAAAGCTCTTTGCTTCATTGTGGCTATCATATTACCTGAATGAATAATATATACTGTATAGAGTGTATGTATTTTAACTTATCTAAAAAACAGATTTTGAGTATTTTGAGCCTCTGAGGACAAAAAGTCTTCTGAAACCTGGTTACCCTTCATGGATTTTTATTTATTAAAAATACAGTATATACTGATACTGTGATACATAATTAGATCGATATATATATATATATATATATATATATATATATAATATATATATATATAATATATATATATAATCTATATATATATATATATACTATATAATATATAATTAGTATATTTTGGTAGCATTCTTTCCTGTAGACCATATGTTATTAATATGACCGAAAAAGTAAGATTAATAATTCTAACACGAATTTTCTCAATTTTCCTTATGTTTGTTTTTACTGATGACGGTAAATGAAAAATCAATTCTCCAAAATCATTCTTTATTTCTTAGTCTGACGCGACACTTGAACGCGTTTCGTAATAACTAATTACATTTTCAAAGACTTTTAGTTTTCACACACAACTATAACCTGAAAGCACTAAACAGTTCTTTACTATGCTATGATTTAAACAGCTT
>WNGS01169498.1:45612096-45627409 GCA_020271785.1 Procambarus virginalis
ATGTACTAGCTCTACCTATTAATCCAACATTATGTTTGTAGCTCATTTTCAATGTATTTGCCTTTACCTCTAGTTCTTCCCCAGGTATAATTCCCATTTTCCTTGCCACTCCCCGTCTAGTCTTGCTTTTTCCCTTCTTTTCTCCCCACCTCTATTTTAATTCTTCTCTTCCCTCTTCCTTACCCGTTTCTTCATTCTTCCCTCTTCCTCCCGTTTTCTTCATTCTTCTCCTCTTCCTTTACAGCTTCTTCCATTCTTTCCCTCTTCCTTACCCGCTTCTTCATTTTTCCCTCTCTCATCCTCCTTTCTCAAGCTTTCCTCTCTCCCAACAGTGTTTGAGAGTTACTCGTGACCTGATTTCATAAATGCGCTGCGAAAATCATCTTACACCTTAATTGATCTCTCTTTTCCCTCTCACAAAGCAGAACTGTCCTATCACTCGTTGTAATATTTGATATTATAAATACTACAACGAAATATTTGCCTGGTAGAAATATTTGCGGCGAATGTCAAGAAACCACTTCACTGTGGGTTCAGTCCCTGAGCCCATTATGTGCCTCTGTAAACCCTTTCCAACTACCGCCACACAAGATGGGTATGGGGTTATCTTGAGGTTTATCTTGAGATGATTCGGGGGCTTTTAGTGTCCCCGCGGCGCTGGTCCTGAAAGAAACTCTGCCCAATATTGCTCGCCGGCGCCTGGGATCGATAACCCAGGACCACAGGATCAATTGTCCAGCGTGCTGTCCGCTCGGGCCGACCGGCTCCCTGTGCATAATAAATGAACTAAACTAAAACTGCAGCAAGAGAAGCGTGAGGACTGACCTGAGCGAGAGGTGTTCCGTGGGTGTCGCAGAAGATGTGGGAGCAGAGGGTGACCCCAGGCCAGGTGCTCCAGCGGCCTGCGACAACAACTGGAGTTGCACAGCAGCTGCTGACAGTTCATGGTGCACCTTTCTCCTATACCAGTGTGTAGCAACCAATGGCACTTAATCTCAGTACCAACGTACGTTGCTGCGTTAGTCTTGCCGCAGCTGCATCCATGAGAGAGAGTATGGGAGCCTGGTTATACCCATTTTCAGATAGGAAGCCTGTTAAGTTAAAGAGATTATAAACAACTGATGTAGATTCCCTCTCATGTAGATATTACAGAACATGATTAAGCTGATAGTTATTCTTAACATTTCAGTAATCAAGGTAAATTACGTGTATTATTTTGGGCTATCAAACCTACAGAAGTAAAAAACTGACATCTGAAAATAGCTTTAAATGAATCTGAGGAGAACATTAAATGCGTAATCGGAACAAGTAGATCCGGTATCACAAAGAAAAGTGTCAAACTAATTTTTTTGTTAGAAAACAACAAAATAAATTTAGTAGACTAGGTACAGGAGATTCTTTTTTCACCCATAAGGTCTCTGTTGGCTTCGTTCTGGACTCACAATCTGGTGATCCCGGGTTCGACTCCCGGAGTGGACAGAAATCTTGGGCACATTTCCTTTTCACCTAATGCCTCTCTTCATCTCGCCGTAAACAGGGAGTTAGGCAACTGTCATTGCTACATGTCCTGGGGAGGTTCAGTAGTTCAACTTTGGGGGGGACCTTGACACAAGCCAAAGAATCCCGAGCGAAACCTAATTAAATTATAACCCATAGAATCGCACATCCGCCGAAGCCGTAAATGTAGGAAAAAAATTCCTTCAGGAATAATCATGGGGCGGGGGCATCATTGACAAGCAGCGGATTGTCCTGTCCCCGTCCGAGACCAATACAGAGTGTAGGCCCCACGTGGCAAATTCAGGTATATTGCTACACGATGGAATGCAAACTAGGCGCCATAGTATTTAACATTTCGGCCTTGAATGAGGATAATCTAGCATCACATGAGAAGCGCCAATGTGAGGACAAAGACGAGTCACTACTGGCCCCTCATTACTAATAATCCTCCGTTATTGACATAGGGCCTGTGCACCACCATACATGCTATTTTGTAAGTAGAAAGACTAATGCATATTTTTATTAATAAAAAATCAAGTTTCCGGCAGTTTTTTGGTGCTAGCTATTTATTTTATGATGAGGGTAAGATATATCTAAAATTACATTGATAAACACGGAATTACAGTAAACACATATTGATGACAAAGTTTCTCTAGCCAGTATTATTAAAAGATTTTCTGGAAAAACGAAGTTAGGTGTTGTCATGTTTCTCAAAACCGTAATTAATAGCCTCGCCCTCTATCGCACGCAGAGGATCTAAGTCAAAGGATTTATTTGTGGTTGAGCTGCATTGTTCTTGCTTTAGTGATTTCGGTAATGGTTGTTCCTCAGATTAATTACTTTAATTAAACGTTATGGTTTTGTGTTATATGAAATTAGACATTTGAAAGAGGACGGAAATGTATTGTCTACTCTGTTCCGAATATTGCATATAGACGAATGTTTTATTAATTTATTTTATATAGCGATAGTCTTAAATTTGTATAAGTGTACATAAGTAAGCCTTCTTATTATATAAATATTATAACGGTAAGTCCCAGATACGTACAAGAAATGTTGAGAATTTGTTATTGATGTTGTACAAAATGTGACAATTTTGTATGCTGGCAAATATAACTGTAGAGTCATTTGATAAAATAGTGAACAAAAGTCACTCATTGAGGTGTTGATCATGTTAGGAAGTCTATCATTCGTAGCCTATATATAGAGAATTCTGATTTTCATATTTCAGCCTGTGCAAGATGTGGGATTATCAGGACGCCACATACCATCAACGTCAGGATATGAGTATGGGATGCATAATAAATGAACTAAACTAACCACGTCCCAGTAGACACATACAGGAATAATGTTAATTCACCGTTGATTCGTTGAATTAACGCTACTCTTGGATATTATGCCCACTGGAGTATAGGGCCTTCCTATAGTCTCAAAGTAACTATGCGTAAGTGCTTACTTTGTAAATATTCAACAATGCTAACTATTGATGTACTCGTTGGAGGAGACTCAAACAATCTTAACTACTTATTATAAGACGTGTACAAATAGACCTGACCTAGTCAAGATGGACCTACCTTATCTGTTCTCGCTAAACTGCTCTTAACTCTAAGACACATATAAAACTGTATATTATAAACCTATCTCCTGTTTTGTTTTAGCTTGTGTATATTTCACTACATATAAAGTAAACCTTATAAGTAAATACTAGAGCCATATTCGAACATCTGTAATTAACTTCCGAACACTTACTAAATGACTGCAGTGAAATTCATGACAATTTGCTTCAGTTTATCGAGATTCGTTGGTGGTTTTAATCTGAACTTCCGATCTGAAGATAATTATCATATAACATTCTTGAGGTGCTGGGACACTTGATGACAAGGTGTACTTAGGGCCCAATACCGAGCCGGATGTGCCCATATATTCCTTGGAGGGTAAAATGCAAAGCCTTTTGTGGTTATATATTCATCGTCTGTCAGCGGAAAACTATTTAGCCTTGCAGCAGATAAACATTGTTAGGCAGGTGTTAGGTAAGCACCCGGAAAAGATAGATTGATTGATTGATAAAGATTAAGCCACCCAAGAGGTGGCACGGGCATGAATAGCCCGTAAGTGGTGGCCCTTTTGAGCCATTACGAGTATCAAGAGCTGATACTGGAAATCTGTGGAGGTGCGACTGCACCCTGCATGACGGGAAATGCCTCCCGTGAAAAGATAGAGCTGGGCCCTCCTAATGTACATAAACCCAACAGGAAGACTACCGATAACAAGCGACTCAACGATATGGTGTTAAAACGTCCTGTGAACACTGGGTAGTTGAAGAAAATCACAGCCAAACACCACACAGGCGAATGGCACCCCCTCGAGCAGCGTTAGGCAAAAACGTCTTCAAGTGGCCTCTGGTAGAGCAGGTGCCAGACGCCCAGACGGCACACCAGGAGCCTACCAAGATCCGGCACCTCTCGGCCAAGCAGGCGCCGGACTGTGCCTGTCCGGAGCACCAGCCGGAAAACGGGAAAGTCTGTCAACTCACATGTCTGTCACAACTTCCCTGTGAATACATGCTGGCGATAAATGCGCCAGGTGGCGTAACACTGTTATTGAAGAGGAATGCCAAATAACAATATCGGAACCCAGTAGGTCAAATCGTGTCAAGTGTTCCGGCGGCCGCCAAACAGAGTAGGTGTTGAAACATCAAGGATGAAGCGTAATGTTTATGTTGAGCAGCTCCCGCCGCCGGCTCTTAATACTCCAGGGATACCAACCTAAAATAATATCTCGGAGGTTTGATATCTGTAGGGAGTAAATGTAGGTGATTGTAACCTATTGTAACTACTGCCCATTGGATAGGGGGACGCTGTGCTGGATATCAGTTGTGACATTAGCTCTCCACATATATAAGTTGCTTAACTTGGAGACTGCTTGTGGGTTCAAGAGTATCCTGTATCTTGTCCTACCCACTTCCCCACTATTAGTACTTAAATCATATATCTTTACCAGTGTAATCACCTCAGTCAATTTATATTGTAATTATTTGTTAATATAAAACCTTGCTACAATGTATAATTTATTATTATCTTGCTACAATCTACACCGCCCCCATCTTACGTTAGATTAAGGGCTATGCGTGTTATTGACTTTACAAGAATGTACAAAATACCAGTCTTATGTAATCTCACCAACCCATTGTACCTTCTTCTGAATAAATTATTATTATTAAGAGAACCCAATGAAATCGATGTAACAATATACATTAAATTTTGTTAGAAATAGCCTAAGCTACTCTATCCCTTTGAGATGTATTTTATTGTCTCAATAAATGTCAGAAGCATTTCTAGTCATACCAAAAATCAGGACTTTCTCCCAAGAGCTGACAGACTCTTGGTTATTACAGGTTATTCCTAAAGAGCTTTCACTGTGCAAGCATTACCTCCCTAATTCCTTTTAGTAAATGACAGATTGATCAACCATGCACTTTGTCTCACCTCCATTTAGTCTTATTTATCACGTCTCCTTCTCTCTCCACCACCATTACTTTACTTCTGTCAACATTTACCATTACCAGTTGTCTCACATACACAACCTTTTGTTTTCAATTAATCTCTCTTTATTTGTTAAAAAAATTGCATCATTTACATCCATCATATTGATATATTGCACTTTTTTGCGTATCATACACCAAGATCACATCTATCTTCAGTATTCTTACCTTAGCCTCACTGATAACCCCATCCTGCATATCTTTATCTATAATAGAGAATGTTTGTCTGTTCAAAGTTACCCTCAATGGAGGCTAGTCTCCTAACTTTGCAGGGCAAATGTTGATGGGTTGGAATGAGCAGCTTGGGGTTACCCCCTTCCTTCCTCCAGTGAAATTGGCGGAGATAACAGGTGGCTAGCAGTCTTTTAGAATTTATAATTTATCGGAACACTTGAATGGTGTAATCTCTCGGGGTTAACCCAGGCACTGCTGGTTACCCCATATAATATACTCTATATAAAACTAGCTACGGGACAGGAATGGGGAATTATCATGGGAAATCGACACTATAGCACTTGGAAGGGGGCCAGGATAAGGATTTGGAATAGGACGAGGGGAGGGAATGGAGCCCAACCATTTGGACGGTCAGGAATCGAATGCCGACCTGCATGAAGCGAGATCGTTGGTCTTCCGTCCAGCCCAAGTGGTTAGTTAAAAGCTAAGGGAAAATTACACAACCTTGTTGTCCATCTCCATTAATATCTGACCAGTAGTTCATAACACACTTAAATCATGATCAACTTGAATAAAACTCTTAATAGCATTTAATTTTAACTCTATACAAGTTCAGCACTATATGTTCAGTACTTCTCTATTCACCTTGTTATATACTTTCTTCAAGTACATAAAGAGCATGTGCACTTTAGTCTTTCTCAAATATGAGGAGGGTCCCGGTAGTAGAGTATGGTCCGTTCTCAACACACAATCAAGAGTTTTGAGTTTGAATCCCGGGCGGGACAGAAATGGTTGGGCACCTTTCCTTTCACCTAGCAGTAAGTAGGTACTCAGGAGTAAGTCAGCTTGTTATGGGGTTGCATCCTGGGTGGGGCCAGCAATTCGACCTTTGGGGGGTTTGGGACCTCGCAAGTCGGCATTCAATCCCCGACCGTCCAAGTGGTTGGGCACCATTCCTTTCCCCCATCCCATCCCATATCCTTATCCTTTCCAAGTGCTATATAGCCGTAATGGTTTGACGCTTTCCCCTGATAGTTCCCTTCCCTTCTACCCCCTACCCCAACCCAATGAATTATTATTATTAATTATAATACCTTCTTCATTATTCCTCAATACAGATATCCTTTTTACACAACCTATCCCACTACAGAACCTACCTTGCTCACCAGTGACCACCTTCATATATAAATCCTGGTAATTAATATACCTTCATATTTATTTTCTGTACTTTTCTAATCACTAGTCAGTTATTCATTTTAACCATTACATTTTGTAAACTAAAGCCTAATATAGTAGTTCAGACTCAAAGTTCACCTTTATTTTCAGTGGCACAATCACATTATTTACAATCTGGTGCAGTGATCATATTTATGACTCCAGAAGAGTGAGGTTTAGCTCTTTTTTTTTTCTTTTACCTCACCTAGCCTTTTGTACCTACTGTAGTGCATTTTTTAAATATCACACTGTTCAAGTTCTGTGTCGCATCTGGTTTTGCAGGTTCCACAATAGCTTTCAACATATTTCAGTTGATTTCCCATTGTCGAGGATAAGAAAACTGATGATTATATTAATCCCTCTAAGACAACAACTGACCTTTTACAGGAAGTAATCCAGAGGTACAAGGTGTAAGGAAGTTTGGTCAAGTGTCTTGCCCTGCCTGGGAATCCAACTTGGATCCAATTACTGTAGTTGTAAACTGACTGCATTAACCACTTTGTCACAGGTTAACCATGTTTACTAAGCAAAAACATTTCCCTTACATGTTTTCAACTTAAGTCTGCATGAATGTAGTGATCAAATCCCCTCTAAGGTTGAGTTCTCTTAACCCGTCCTTAACCCAGGAAAAGATCTTTATATCTTCAATGTGCAACGGGAGACATCTCCTGTCCACGAGGCTAACCATAGCCCGTGCTTCTTGCCCAGCTCCTGTGCCAGGTAAGTTACGGGCTGACCATAGCCCGTGCTACTTGGAACTTGTTCCGAGTAGCTGAATCTATAACAACAATTCAATGTGCAAATTCCATGCAGTTGCTGTATAATCTAGTATTGATCTCATGCTATGTAGATGGCCTTGAAAGAATACTTGTTTTAGATTTGACAGTGTCATGCATATGTTTGGCATTTTACCATGTGCTGCCTATATTATCCCATTTGTATTCATTTAGTATTTGTTGAAATTTCATCCTTTCAATCTTTTTATTTCATCACCCCCTCCAGTTACACAAATGAAAACTTCAAATTGCAGTGTTTCCCAACTCAACGTACATCTCATTTTCCATTTGGCTTCATTTTGGGTAAACATTAGGTCTAATGTTGTTGGTTGGGTCCTCTGCTCTTTCTCCTTATTGGCTTTGTGACAAGTTGCTTTGGTAAGTGTTTGTGTGCTGCATCCACCAGTTTTGCTTTCCGAGAATCATTGCCCCCATCCCCTGGGAAATCGTCCTTCATTACTCAACCTACTTCATTATGGTTAAAATCAAGCACATGTACTATATTAGAAGCTTATCCCTTAGCACTGCAGCTATCTCTTCCATTATCATCTTGGAGGTTTCAACTTGTCATATTCCTCCTGTAGTAATATTAATTATAAACATAAATTTAAGATTCAGTGGAATTTTGTTTACCAGTATAGTACAGGAATATTGCATAATCCTGTACTTTCAAGCCTTTTCAACACTCCAAACCCAGCAATAATACAAGGTAAAAATACAAAAGGTAGACAATATATATATAATAAATTCATACATAGTTCTGCTATGATCAAGCCATTCTATCTTCTTATGGGTAAATCAACGTTTGGAACATCTTTTTTGATACAATAAGCCAAGAGATGGAGCACAAATGGATTCTCCATCCATTCATCGAAGGGTTGAGCCTCGGGCCTCGTAGGAAATCCTTGCAGTCCTTGCTTAACTAAGTCTTGTTCAAAGTTCAGAATCATTATACCATTTATTATCTGAAAGGAAAAATTTCTTTCCATTTAGCTTCTTAAAAGCATATTACATTCATTTCAATACAAAAAACTATACAAATAATCTCTTGTAACTTTTTAGATCTCATTATATCACCCACTTTGCAGTGTTAAAATTTTCAGCAAACATTTTACTTATATTAAGTTAAAAAATTATTATAGATAAGTGTACATCAATATATACACATTTTAGTTGCTTTACAGCAAATGGACTGAAAATATAAATGTTCATATTCCAAATGTTACAAACCTTGATAAATTTAAACTAATATTTGTTTCAGACTGTCTCAATGTAGAGATTAACTGATAGGCTGAAAATTCGTTGAGAGTATACATTAACTCGGAACTGAAGAAAGGATGAAGAAAATTAAAGACTAGTGCAGGGAATAATAATTAATGGTAGCAACAGAATACTCAGTGATGGTGTATTACTGAATAATAGAGAATGGCATGAAGTATATAATACAAATATGATATGAAGCTTATCCAAGTGTTATAAACCACCAAATGATACCTCTTTGTAGATGTGACAAAAAAATGGAACTCTGATTACAATAAAAAGGTACAGTATTTCTTTATTTGCTCACTGAACCAATTATATTAAAAGTTCCAAAACAACTAATCCCCTACTTAGGACATACAGTATTATTGAAGGTGGCAAGTGAGTAAGTACACTTTCAAGGAAATTTAGAATTAACTGTAGCTGTAAATTTACCTGTTCCCTTGTAAACCCAAAATCAAAAAGTAGCTTCAGCACCATCTTAATGTTAGCCATGCCAAAATGTATGAACTGGATACCAGTCAGCAGTTCTTTAACCTAAAAATAAATAAAAATTAGAAAGGATGATAAACATAAGTAAGACTTATCTCTTGCTTTTTAAATTTGTTATCATTCATATAAACAGTATATTATAGTATTGTATTTAGAAAATATTTGAGTGCTTTATTACATATAATTGCTAAGGAGTCCAATATAAGCACATGGGCAGCCTCACAGGGAACAAGGATGGTAATACATGGATCAGCATTGTAGGTTCATCAGTTACCAATAGGAACACCAATCGTACAATGCCACTTGACTTGAGTGTCTAACCAGGCGAGCTAGCCAGACGAGCCAATTCAGATGGGCCAAACTAAACTTTCTCTTTTTACCTCTATCCCCCAGCAAAGTGTATTGACCCACTGGGAAGGCTCAACAACCAGATGAAGGAACAATAGTGAATGTATAATTCCATACGTGGCAAACACATGAGTGGCGAAGCCACTTGGATTTATTTCACTCGTGCACCATCACAGGAGGCAGTAAATGGGAGCAGAAGCCACCGACATTTGTCCAAAAACGGTGCATGACAGCCTCCTCACCGCGTCAAGGCAGCACCCTTGAGAGGCCTAGGTTTCTTAATTTAATTTTTTCTCGCTAAGCAGCGGTATATTTTGTGATGCCTTTTGAATTTTTTGAAAGGTTTACTTTGGTTATAGGTTTCTTGATCCCCACATGCTTCTCCTGCCTTCTTAACCCTTAGGCTGTGATTGTTGTTTATTGACAATCCCTAGGGAACTGTGGTAATCAAAAGACGATTTAAACAATTATTGTCTGGGTTTTACATATATGATGCAAATATGGACATAATAGCTCTATGGAAGTAAATAAAGAAAAACAGGTGATAAAATAATTGGTGAAACATCTGAGGATAAAATAGGAAGCGTCAGCAAAGTCGAGCACCAGGCATTGACAAGTGCCAGATGCAGTCTTGCAGTCTGCTTCTACCCGGTGAAACAATAAATATTCACTTATTTTTGTGTTTTTCTTATATTTTGCATACAAATTAATAATTCTATAATGAAAAATTATTGTGTAATTATTTTATTTTTGTACATATGCTCATACAAAAAAAATATTTCCATAGCTGCTGTCTAAGGGTTAAGGGAGCCATATAAAGGTCCTGCCTGCTGTTTGACCAAGAAAGTAACCAATACCACACCATAAGTGTTTCCAATGTACTGTACCATAAATACAGCCAATTAGCATAACTATCAAGTAATTTTATGTTGAATAATAGTACTTGCAAAATACAAGAAAGAATTATTCATTATTTTTGCAGCATTGATTGATTCTTTCTTTATTATGCACCCCATACCCATCCTGTGGGCAGTGGTGGAATGGGTTACAGAGGCACATAATGGGTTCAGGAACTGAACCCCATAGTTCGTTTAGCTAAGCTAGTGACAATCTTTTGAAGCTTGTTACTTAATTGTTAATGTTACATACACATGTACATATATATACATCCATGGAACACAAATACATTCCAATATTTTTTTTATATCAAATGATTCAACAAGAGGCTCACAACAGTCACTATACAAGGCACTTTGCATCTGGTGAGTCATGCAGTTATTAATCTTGCTTCACACCCACCCAGTTACAGTCATGTGCATGCTGCACCTACAGTAAGCAAACTTTGAATACTTTGCTAAGATTCCCAGCAGTACATCATTATGAATGAAGTACTTACACATTTCTTGGACACCACTTATGGTGTTATTTCTGAATTCAGTGATTTTTTCACATTCCATTACATAATGATGCAAAGTATGTGAATAGTTCTGCCGACAGTTTACATTTAGTCAAATCTACATCAGCAGATGTTTCAAACACTCATAGGTACTTGTAGCTGAGCCTGTAGCATTGATTTGTATTTTTTTGTTTTTAATAAATTTATATTATGAAGAAAACTGCTCCTTATATGTTTAACATTATTCATTCTAGCACTCATTATGGTAACCAAGTTTAGAAAATGGAAGTCAAAGAAAGAAGAAAAGTCAACACATTAAGGTAATAAATAAAAACTGCTGTATTATTAAGCTTGCAACTTGACTCCAATATAGATACTGTAATTATATATAGAGCACTTTCATACATACACAGTGTACAGAGCACTATCATAATATGTTAAAAAAACATAGAAACATGAATATTCTAGAGAGAATATTAGAAACGTTCTTGGTGGATCAGGTGGTAATAATTAGGTTGACATATGATTCTGTCGCTGACAGAAGGGAACACACACACCAGGTCCAGGATCCAGTTTTGTAGTCCTGAGGACCTGATTGAACATTACAGAACTAGGTGGAAATTATTTCCAAGCACCGATAAAAAAAATTGTTTGCCAGCAGGAACATATGTCAATTTTTATTCAACAGTAGTCAAATATAGCAACAAAGATTAGTGATATGGTACTTATAACCTCAGGAACAAAATAATGTGGTTGAATGATAATGACTTGAAACTGTAAATCTTCTATGTTTAAGGTTGCTAATTCTACATAGATCAGGCCCTGCTTAAACTATCGTAACCGCTTAATCTATCATAACCAGCCGTCTTTTCTGACCTGACAAATTTTTCTTTTACCCAATGTGTCTTATATATCTTACATTTCTGTATATGTAAAACTAATAAATTTGATAGTATTAAACAAAATTTAAACTGGTTTCAATTTAAGGAGGCAGTGTTGCTTAACCAAGATTGGCTCACACCTTACAACTTTATCCTAAGGATAAACAAAAATGTCATGGTTAAAAAATTCTGCCAAGCAGAGACTTATCCATCATCATCCTCATACCTCATCTTGATGGATATTCAGCTCTTCTGCCACATAGGAACACGATTCCAAAGGGGCTTTTCGTAAGCGGTTAATGTTCCCACATATACGAGTGTCCTGAAATATTAATTTTATCAAAAATCACTAAAATAACATTTATCACAAATCATTAAAATAACATCTCAAAATATATATTTTCTTTGCCTATCCTTTCTAGATTATCTTGGTATGCCCATTTATTCAACCACTGTAAAAAATGCTATCCATTTGACTGTAAACTGCCACATTAAGTGTTTCACAAAGAAGAATACAGTACCAAATGCACAATATCCTCTAAAAACCTGTTTATCACATTTTCAATACTGTAATAGTTTCTGTTTCCCATGTATGTTCTTTGCGAGTCCATTCTCTCATGATCTACTTGTATACCTTAAAATAGCTTCCTAATATAAATGTAGTTCCCACCATTTTTACTACCATTCATTTAACTCATAAGAAAGCCATTTAGGAAATATTTCTCATACATATTCTCTGACTGACAATACCCTATAAGGTTGTGAACTATATCTTTTCATTAAAAAGAACTTTCTGATATTTACCAAAATTGCAGTTAAGCTAGCCAGTTGTCCAGCCTCAGCAGCATTCAATATCCTCTTGACGGATTTTGAGTTTCGAAGGATAAAAACAAATGTTCTGACAAACAAATGATCTGACAAGAAAAAATTTATATTTTTAGTTCTTGCTTAGTTTATATTAATTTATATTGTAAATTGATCTTTTTTTTTTGTATAGTATTTCAAATGCTGATGAATGATACCATCATCTTGCAGCAAATGAACACTTCATTATCACAAACCCAATGATTATATAACACCTTAGCAAGTTTTAGGTTTTTCTAAAAGAATTCTCCACATTAGTTTGCTCACAAGAATAAAAAGTTCCCATCTACACTGGTTCCTATAAGCATGTTAATGCTCAAAGATAAATTGCTTCAAGACATCTACATATATTTTCTGAGTACAAGTGGACTAATTGCAATAGGCAAGTATAATATTAAATGTGAATAGTAAAAAGCTGATAAAAAAAAGAGGCTGTAATGAAATACCATTCTTTTGTGGCCTTCAGTAGCTCTCCTGATACCAGCACTTAAGGCTCTGATACCAGAGAAACAAATGCTACCAGACCTCTAGATCTGCACAACCCTATCAGGGATCCTGGGGATGAGAGAAAGACTAAACCAAGAAACAATAGCCACCCCCCCCACCAAAAAAAAAAAAAAATTATTATATATATATATATATATATATATATATATATATATATATATATATATATATATATATATATATATATATATATCTTGATCGGAAAAGAATGGTAGCAAAACAAGATAAATAATAATTGACTGTGTTTATACAACCTCCTCATCAATTCAACTGAATGTTACCAGGTGGCAGCCCAAGTCACCCAGGGATCTAGCTAATATACACCTTCACTCATGTGTTGCCAAGAAATCAAGTGTTGAATGTAAAGAAATTCCCTTTTCTAGAGGGCCTCCAGAAGCTCCCCTAGTCTGTACACTGTGCAACTAAGCCTTAGCCTTTACATGTGGTCTTCAAGACCCATCCATCACCTACTGGAAAGCAGGAGCAGAATCTCCCTTGCTCTGCAAGGGGGAGTCTAGGGATCAAAGATCAACCCAAAACCAGGATAAAATTCAACATCCAAAATTTTTGAGTACAGTAAACAAAATTCAAAACCCAAAATCTTCCAGTATTGTAAACAAGGCAAAAAATCCCTGCCATTGGAAAGCAAACTTAACTGTAATGTACCTCACTGCCACCAGGTGGAAGCACAGGTCATCCACAGGTCCAATCAGCCTAACCCCTGCAGTCAGGGCAAGAATGGGGAGTTATTTGGAGTTCACAATAAGGGTGCTCCCCTTTAATATTGTTACTCATTATGGGACTCATTACATTCACTGCTTAGTTTCTAGGAGAGCCCCCTTAGTAACTCCTTTAACACTCACAAGGGAGCTTTGAGAGAGAATCCCAATAAAAAGGAAAATTTGTATAACAGAACTGGTAGCCTGAGCTTACTTGTGGGAGTAAAATAGCTGGAGAGATGCCACCACACAGGTGCAGCCAGGCCAAGGAATAATAGTTATGTTCATATTGCCAAACAAAGCCGATATAGTAACAAATTATGCACACCCTGAGTGTGAGGAAACTGAGACAGTTGGCTGAACTGAGCTAGAGTACTGCACAGATGACCTGGAAGAGGCAGACTGTCCAAGAAGAAAGAAATTGGGTTAAAACAGCACATCACCAACTAGTGTGAGTAATGTGCAAATAACTATGCATCTGATTCACTTTTGGCTAAACAAAGTCACATTCTTAGCCATGAAAGAAGAAGGCTTTACAAGAATATTTTTTTTTAAAGAGTGTGAAGTGTCTTAATCCTCTACTTACTGGCCATTCTGGAAGTCTTGATAGAACTTGCAATCTTTCTTCAGCATCCTTGAAGGTATTAATTTTAAAAAGCCTCAAAGCAGCCGCATTGAATTTGAATTTTGTAACTGTCAATTTAAAAGTATACACATTATTACCAAAAATTATACTACAGTTATTGTAGAGATATATGAAATATAATAAAGGATTATTCTGGCAAGCTTTGCAATATGAAAGAATCATTCTGGGGTCCAAAGGAACCCCAGAATGCTATGTTAACGGATAAATTTTACAAAACATAAAATTTGAGTCATATATGAGCAACAATAAACTTAAATTTACTTGTTAACAAAAATCAATACATTATGAATTTGCTGTTATGACTATAAATCAAAAAGAACAATTACAATGAATTACTCTGCTCAAATTAACACTCACAGAGTGCAAATCTTTCCACTGTCAAAACATTTCAATGTAATTACCATTAGGGTGTCTTGGTGCCCCTTGGTGAGCTAGGTGCTCACTGAGCTAAACAGTAGTCCAGCCAAGCCTTAGAGAGATACAGCAGGCCTCCCAAATCCATACTTGCTTACTGGGAGAAAGGAGCAGACCTGGTTCTTACTACGAGGTGAAGGAAGCTTCGGGATCAGAAATCAACCCAGAACTGAGAAACCCCCACTAGAAAGCATAAATGCATTACAACAAACTTACTGAAAGAAAATTAGGTATCCAAAGGTAACAAGGCAAATGATCGTTACAGTACCATGATGTGCCTGACAGCCTCTCCTTACTTGTGAGCTTGCCCAACTGAATGCTTCCGTCCCACATGAAAGTGGGAAATGGTGTGAGGACAGGAAGGTACTGTACTAAGGTTTCAGGAAAAACCCACATGTAGATACCTGAGCACCAGATACTTTCTGGTGCCTTGGTAAAGGCTAGCATTTCTGAAAAGAACAAACAGGATAATTAAATGCAGCTAGGGCTTACCCACAAGAGAAAAACCAGAAGACCAGAGCTCGGGGTAGAGGGCACCTGCACCTCTACCATTGTCCAAAATTGGTCAATTCAGCCAATTGCC
>WNGS01169498.1:45628409-45642865 GCA_020271785.1 Procambarus virginalis
CTGAGCCATTATGTGCCTCTGTAACCCTTAATTTCCACTACCGCCCACAAGATGGGTATGGGGTTATCTTGAGGTTATCTTGAGATGATTTCGGGGCTTTTTAGTGTCCCCGCGGCCTGGTCCTGAAAGAAACTCTGCCCAATATTTCTCGCCGGCGCCTGATCGAACCCACGACCACAGGGTCATAAGTCCAGCGTGCTGTCCGCTCGCCGACCGGCTCCCTGTGCATAATAAATGAACTAAACTAAAACTGCGCAAGAGAAGCGTGAGGACTGACCTGAGCGAGAGGTGTTCCGTGGGTGTCGCAGAAGATGTGGGAGCAAGGGTGACCCAGGCCAGGTGCTCCAGCGGCCTGCGACAACAACTGGAGTTGCACAGCAGCTGCTGACAGTTCATGGTGCACCTTTCTCCTATACCAGTGTGTAGCACCAATGGCACTTAATCTCAGTACCACGTACGTTGCTGCGTTAGTCTTGCGCAGCTGATACCTGAGAGAGAGTATGGAGCCTGGTATGCCATTTTCAGATAGGAAGCCTGTTAAGTTAAAGAGATTATAAACAACTGATGTAGATTCCCTCTCATGTAGATATTACAGAACATGATTAAGCTGATAGTTATTCTTAACATTTCAGTAATCAATGGGACTGAACCCACAGTGAAGTGGTTTCTTGACATTCGCCCGCAAATATTTCTACCAGGCAAATATTTCGTTGTAGTATTTATAATATCAAATATTACAACGAGTGATAGGACAGTTCTGCTTTGTGAGAGGGAAAAGAGAGATCAATTAAGGTTGTAAGATGATTTTCGCAGCGCATTTATGAAATCAGGTCACGAGTAACTCTCAAACACTGTTGGGAGAGAGGAAGCTTGAGAAAGGAGGATGAGAGAGGGAAAAATGAAGAAGCGGGTAAGGAAGAGGGAGAATGGATAAAGTGGTAAGGAAGAGGGAAGAATGAAGAAAGGGTAAGGAAGAGGGAAGAATGAAGAAACGGGTAAGGAAGAGGGAAGAGAAGAATAAAATAGAGGTGGGGAGAAAAGAAGGGGAAAAAGCAAGACTAGAGGGGAGTGGCAAGGAAAAATGGGGAATTTACCTGGGAAGAACTAGAGGTAAAGGCACATACATTGAAAATGAGCTACAAACATAATGTTGGATTAATAGATAGAGCTAGTACATACAATGCCTGAAACCACTAATACGCAAACGTTTCAGGCAAGGTGTGGGAAAAAATTTAGACTAAAACTTAATCCTAATTGAGATCAAAAGCATAAATTGAATTTAACAAAAAGGCAAAAAAAGACAGTGATAATAATTACACGATGGAGTGATCAGCAAAAATGTAACAGAACAACAGAAGGAATTTTAACTAAATGAACAGAAGATTACAACTTTCTTTAAGATTATACATGGCAGATATCAGCAGTTAAACAAGTTGGTCAATAATCAATAATGTTTGAAAATAGCAACACATAGGTTGACGTTTAGGAGGTAAGGGTTTGTACATGGAGTTTTTTAGGTAGTACTTTATTGTTCTCTTAAATTGGTTGAGAAAGGTACAGCCTTTGACATGATTGAGAAGGTCATTCCACTTTCTGGGTCCTTGATTTGCAGAGCATTTCTAGTTTGGTTAATTCGCACTCTTGGAATATCAAATAGGTATTTGTTTCTAGTTTGGTGCCCATGGGTTCTTGTTACAACATTCTAGGAAGCGTATAAGGCCAGGATTGGCATTACAGTTCAGAGTTATATATATATATATATATATATATATATTATATATATATATTATATTATATATTATATATATATATATATATATATATCCCAATATTTGCATATTCACTAATTAATCTAGTCAATATTATTATTATATTTGCTTATTATTTTCCGGACTTCAACGCTTCGCTGATCATTTATAAGTTAGCACATGTATGTATTCACGCCATCCTTAAAAGATCTTGTGGAATGAGCTGCTCTTTATATTCCTTACAGATCCCAACCGTGTGTTCAGCATGTGGGGCCAAACTCGTGGATAAAACTGATGTTCATAGGGTGAACTTGGATCCTTCTGAACAGTTCAAAAGTGTAAGTTATTGCGAAGACAAAACAAAATACGAGTGGTGTATGTAGAATGTTGTTGTTGTTATATATTAAGCTACTGGGAACAAAAGTTGCAAGTAGCATGAGCTATGGTGAGCCCGTTGTGGACTTGCCTGGCACAGGAGCGGGGCTGTAACTTTTGATGTAGAATGATGTCATCTTGGTATATGTGTTTGCAGTGTCTATTTTTTGAAAATTTACTGTAAACATATGTATTTAAGAACTTTCTTAGAACTTATATTTATTTTAATTGAAATAGTAACCAACTATTTATAAAGCAAAATTAGTGCAAATTAACATTCTGTATATTTTTTACAAAACTTCTAACATGCATTGCGTTTCGAGCAATAGAATAGTCATTTGGTCATTTTCTGTTTGTGCATATTTGTTGGTGTACTGTTTCCTTAACAGCTACCTAACTCCAACACTATGTTTGGAACTCATCTTCAATTTATGTACCTTACCTGATTAAAAAATCAAAATTTAAATCTAAATCTTGCCTTAGGAGTTTAGGGCGCCTAACAACTAAGTGGACAGAGCTTCGGATTCGTAGTCCTAAGGTTCCGGTTCGATCCCTGGTGGAGGCCGAGACAAATGGGCAAAAAATGTCTTTCACCCTGATGCTCCTATTATCTAGCAGTAAATAGGTACCTGGGAGTTAGACAGCTGCTACGGGCTGCTTCCTGGGAGATATGTAACAAAAAAGATACCTGGTCGAGGACCGGGCCGCAGGGACGCTAAGCCTTGAAATTATCTCAAGATAGCCTCAAGATTGCCTTCTCTACAGCTCTTACCTAGTGCTGCATTCCTTATCGTCCACCTTGCAGTACATGTGTATATGCTGCAAGCCGTCCACACCCCTACTATGCAAGCCGTCCACACTATGCAAGCCTACTATGCAAGCCGTCCACACCCCTACTATGCAAGCCGTCCACACCCCTACTATGCAAGCCGTCCACACCCCTACTATGCAAGCCGTCCACACCCCTACTATGCAAGCCGTCCACACCCCTACTATGCAAGCCGTCCACACCCCTACTTACAGAAAATACAGCCCACCATCCAGTAAGATGGTCCAGACAGCGACTGCTAAGGTGTATATTCACTTACACTCTGCTTTTGAAGATGCTGACAGGCTCGACGAAACACATCTCAGGCTAAATTGTAATGTGAACTTTGGAGAGTTGAATTTTCAACTTCTTTTTCAAGTGAAGAAGAACATAAGAAACACAGAGACGATTCGTACTAGAATCATTGATTTAACATTTATTCTAACCCTTTCTGTCTTATATATATATATATTATATGGGTGCAGTTGTGGGAACCCATAGCCTCGGAGAAGAGAATAAAAGGTATGCAGAGAACACCTTGCAGATTCTCTCTGAACACTTGATATTAAGTATTTTCTCCTACGGGAGAATGAATAAAAAGAGGATAAATTTTTAACGTGAATATGATGGTCATTATTGTAAACCTCCCAAGTATTTCTTGCATGCATGAGGAAAATGAAAACTAACGGAATTTCATTAATCTTTAAAAATACGATAAATTTGTTCTCTTGTATCACCCTATACAGATAGAAAAGTTGTTTTTCCTTTCTAAACTAGGAGAAGAGGGCTGTTTTCACGTCGATGTATCCCTGTACTAAAAGTGTTCACATAACTCATGGTTTTCTAGTGTTCCACCTGTGCGACACAGTGGTTGCCAGGATCAGGTTGGGTTACCGTTACCTGTGGTAGGTGGCTGCAGGTGACGGATCTCTCAATCCTGAGCACTCCAGGTGCAAACTCTGTGAGCAGGAACTGCGGCATGATCTCCCACATTACATAGCCGAATGCCCAGTTATTAGACCATTCAGACCAGTTGGCATGATGTACCTGGAGCTTTGCAATTACTTTATTCACTCTCGTGTTCTTGAAGATATCCTCATAATGCACCCAAAATTTGCCAGTGCAGGCTACTGATCATATGGCCCTGTATGACTAACCATCCTGCGAGATGGGGACTTTTAGTATCACTGTTACCTTATTCACTCTTGTGTTCATGACTATATCTTCATAATGCACCCCAGAGTTTGCCAGTGAAGACTACTGATAACATGCTTCTGTATGACTAACCATCCTGTGTCATGGGGATTTTTAGCATCACGTAGCTAGTCTTTTGACACACTGTACTCCCCTTCATATAGTCTAGGGCAGCTGCACAAATGCACATGTACCTAAATGTGTTAGTAAACATAAAATAAGCCTTCAATGTTGTTGATACGTTTAAATCTAGTGGCAATCGAATACCACTAGCACACCTGGCCTAGAACTAGCAATGCTTAGGTTGGCCTGTTTATGAATGAGTTTAGTTGGATATAAATAGGAGCTGCCTTGCATAATTCAACAGTCCTATAGTGTCCGCTATCCTTATGTTCTTAGGAGTTTTAGTCATGGTGGACGTTTCCTCCTTCAGATGATATTGGCTGGCCTGAGACCTGCCACTGTCATGGAAGTGTGTCATCGTGCTCTCGCCTTCTGGACCTACCAGGTTAGTTATTCTTCAAACTTACCCTTGCATTAAGTCAATCTTGAAATCTCACTTCGAGTAAATTCATAACCACAACGTTCATCATGTAGAGAAGTTTGGTTTTCTTCCAATTTTAACAGAGTTAACGTTTAGTACGAGACGGGTGGAGAGTAAGCACATAACGGTCAGTAGTGTTGAATGTTGTGGGGAATTTTGCAGATGAAACAGGAGCAGACCTACCAGAGGCAGGTCACCAGGAGGCTGAGGGAGAGGCTATACCAGGTGCAGGCATACTACGAGCAGCAGCTGCGCACCCGGGATGACCAGCTGCTCTGTGTTAGGCGACAGCTTCAGGGTAAGTGAAGGTGCGCACACACACACACACTCACACACACACACACACACACACACACACACACACACACACACACACACACACACACACACACACACACACACACACACACACACACACTCACTCGCACACACACAGGGTATAGTGGGGGTCTGGTAGCTAAGCGGACAGCGCGGAGGACTCGTAGTTCTGTTGCCCGGGTTCAATTCCCGGACCAGGAATGCCCCTGGTACCTGGGAGTTAGACAGCTGTTACGGAGCTGCTTCCTGTATACACACACACACGGAAATGGGGGCTGTGACTGAGTGGACAGCACTTGGGATTCGTAATCCTAGGGTCCGGGTTCAATCCTGGCGATGACGGGAAATAAATGGGCAGAATTTCTTTCACCCTTTCACATAATGGGCTCAGGGACTGAACCCCAAAATTCATTTAGCTAAGCAACTTAGTCGTAATGAACTAGTTACAAAATTTGATGTATATTGTAACATCAACAATGGGTTCGAGACTGACCACAAGTAAAGTCTCAATTAAACCACTGACATGTATGGAGAGCTAGTGTCATAATTGATATGTTTATCCTCCACACCGCCCCCAGTCCAGTGGGCAGCTGCGGAAAGGTTACAGTTACCCACACTTACTACCTACAGTTAACAAACTGGGGGATATTTGTCTAAAATTTCTGGTAGATAATTTTTTATGAAATATTTACACATTTCTTGAACATCTGTTACTGAATAATCTCTGAATTCACGTATCTTTTCACACTGTATCACATAGTGACGGAGGGTGTGCAAATAATTTTGTTGACAGTTTACATTTGGTCAGGTCTACATCAGCAGATAATGAAAATTCCCAGATATATATTTTGCCTAGTCTAAGCCGAGCAGTAGCAACATTTAGGTGTCGGCTGATTTTGTCGAATAATCCATAGATGTCTAACTGTTCTTGTATGATAATATGATGATAGATAGAATTACAGTACTAGTGTAGATTTCACTTTGCCTCAGATCTACAAGGTTTTGTTGAAGTTTGGTATATTATTGCTCTCTGACTACTTATAGGCAATACAAAGTTATAATCATCTCTTTCTTTGAAGGCCGATTCTCAGGTTACTTCATCAGCTCTATCATGCATTCGGAGGCCAAAATGAAAGGGACTGTTACCATCATTAATAATTTTGTTGCATTTGTGTCTAGCTTCAGATACGAGCATGTTACAATTATGTCTTAAAGAGTTGAGCACAATTAAGGACAATAAAGAACCACTTAAAATTAATGTATCAGGTTTAGAGACGTACACATTTCAATGCAATAAGGCAAACAGTTCGGTCGGAAGGGTAGGGGGCCCAATTGTTTATACGGACTCCCCACTCAAAATATAAGCCATCGGCCATTGTCAGGACAACTGGACTTCCAGGTGCACCCGTGGGGCGGTGAAGGGAACCATCACTGCATATGGCTTGAGAGAGAATATGTGGACAGTGTTATAACTCTTAACGTGGAACAAACAAAATCACAATACTTTTATGCCTATTGTATCCTTGTCGTTGCAGAGGTGCACAAGGAGCAAGACAAGTGCAACAAGGTAAGAGAAACCCTCAAAGAACGACTTACAGATAAAAGTTAGCAATACAAAAAGATGCAAGTAAGTATAAGCTCAACAGTGGCATCACATAGTATTATCGTGCTCCATGTCAAATTCAAATGTCCAGTTCTTTAATTACATATTTTCAAAATTTATATATACTTGTGTATCTATTTCTGTATTTTTACTAGATGCAACTATCTTGGAACAGTGATATAATCTACATAAAAAATCACGCTGTTACTTCCGTATGGCAAAACCTAGAATACATTATTAATGACAAGACATCAAGAAATAATATTATTCAAATTAACAAAGTGCAAACAAACTAAAACACCTTAACAATTGGGATATATGACAAGCAGGAGCTGTATGACGACCTGGTGAAGAGAGGAGGGAGGTGGTCGCCACTGCCTGGAACCCGCGCTGACACCACCTCCAGCCATGTGCTGGGCTCCTCTCAGCCACCTTCACACTCTTATCACCAGCCTCAGCACCAGCTGGCTCTCACTTCTGGGCATGATGGCCCATCTCCCCACCTCTGCATCCTCCAGAATCCTCGCCTGCGCCAGGTAGGTTTATCGTAAACATAGATAATAACAGTAATGCGAATAAATACAAAATAATAATTTAATTAATAATCACCATTATTCTGATCAGCGGTACCAAGAGGAGGAGGAGAGAGCGTCCACAAGCACTGCATCGCGACCCCAGGCACCTACATCCCCTCGGCATCCACATCACCGACAGCAGGAGCACCAAGTAGCCCAGGAGGTCTCCGGAATACACGGTAATAGTGCGACAAGGGTACACCAGGAACCCGCACCCTCTAACCGAAGAGTAGGACCGTATCAGCTCCGATCTAGACGAAGTCCTTTGAAGAGTATCCAGCCACAACTGTCAAGGAACACGAGTGAAGGTCAGTCAGTGGTCTGAGTGGTTCTGTAGTGGGCTGACAGATTATAACTAATTAATGTTATCTTCATATGAAAGGTAAGGTGGGAGAATGTGTCATCATAGTGTGTGTTACAAGGTTAGTTTAGTTCATGTATTATGCACCCCATACCCATCTTGTGGGCGGTAGTGGAAAGGGTTACAGAGGCACATAATGGGCTCAGGGACTGAACCCCACAATTCGTTTAGCTAAGCTAGTTACAAAATTCAGTATAAGTCGTCACATCAACAATGGGTTCGAGATCGACCACAAGTACAGTTTCTAAATTAAGCAGCTGACATATGTTGAGAGCTAGTGTCACAATTGATATGTTTGTCCTGCACACCGCCCCCCATCCAGTGGGCAGCGGTGGATAGGTTACAATCACTTAGTTACTACCTACAGTTAGCAAACTGGGGATATTTGGCTAAAATTTCTGGTAGCAGATCATTTTGAATGAAATATTTACACATCGTTGGAACATTGGTAATAAAATTGTCTCCGAATTCACGTATCTTTTCGCACTCCATCACATAGTGACGGAGGGTGTGCGAATAATTTTGTTGACACAGTTTACATTTGGTCAGGTCTACATCGGCATATAATGAAAATTCCCAGAGATACTTGTAACCGAGTCTAAGCCGAGCAGTAGTAACATCTAGAAGTCTGCTGATTTTATTGGATGATCCATAGATGTGTGGCTCCTCTTGCATGATAGTATGATGATAGATGGAATTACTAGTGTCGATTTCACTTTGCCTCAGATCTACAAGATCTTGTTGAAGTTCTCGGTGTACTGCTGCTCTCAGATTGCTCATTGACAATCCAAAGTTACACGTTACAAGGTTTACGTATTTCTCCATCTTAGTGCGCCTTGTGCAAGCACCTTAATTGCCTTCGCTTATTGTCAGTACACGCATGCAGCCGCCGCTATCTTATTCGTATGGTGTCATGTTACTCAGTAACTCTTCGCTGCGCTCCTCCAGAGTGCTCGAGCCAAGTGTCTACCTTATGTTGGTAGTCTAGGATGTTTGTTAAGTACACTGCCTGGCCCATGCCACTCACTCACAGGATGAGTAATGTGTGTATAATAAAGTAGCCACCTCCGGCGGCAACATTCAAATCTTCCGTTGGGAGCCGACGACTTGGGACAACTGCACTATAGGGCCCTGTGACCTTGTTTATTGATCAACTGATCTTGTGCACTGATCAGTAAACCTACTCAAACCTTGAAAACTGATCACTTGACCTGTTTTGACTGTTTAGTGATTGTGTTACCTAACTTGTCCTTATTGCTTGATCAATTGACCCTAGATGACCTCCTTTGTTTCCCCCTTGTTCCAGAATTCAGCTTCAATCCCGCTATATTTTCTTGTCGAGGTCATGCCGAAAATGAGGACCAAAATGGAACCGATCACCCTGCTCCAGTCTAAGATTCACCACTGAACAGTCATGATCGAGGTCGTCGTAATCAGCATCACCAGCCAGTTAGCTTCATCCCCAGCCAGTCACTTATCACCACCACTTGCATGGTTGCTGCTATCACCAGTTACATTGTTACTGCTGTCACCAGTTACAAGGTTACCCTTAGCTCGAGTCACCCGATAAAGCTTATCGTGAACTAAGGACGGTATTGCCATCAGTCATGAAGCAACCCGGTCTCAGCCCAAGTCCATTCCATCCAGCGGTCAACTCCAAAGACGCATTCATAAATTTTAACATGCTGTTCATTCAAAACAGGAATTTTCTCAAATATAAATTTATATTATTTTATATTACCATATTGTACATATTTAGGAATTGGTTAGGTTAGTGTGTTTAGTTTCTGTTGGCGATTATTTGTATTTGTAGTACGTGGGTGAAGCATTTACAGCGTTGTGGTTCGAACAAAAGTCGTCAGTGAAGCACTTGTTCCGGAAGTGTTCGAACGTCATCAGTTGTGAGTCGTGTGTAAACCGTTTTTCATTCATAAACAGCTGGGGTTTGGCGGGTGGATGGAATGGTCTTGGGATCTTTGTTTAGAGGACGGGCTGCAAGAAAACAGATGATCTATCAGTCCTGCTGCCCGACCCTTGTAAATGATCTCCTTGAGCAATTGCAATCCTTGTATAGCTGAGATTGTTTCACAATTCTTTAAAAAATCCTTTCAATCTAAAATCCTTTCACGATTGAATCTTTTGCACAATTAATACTCTTGCACATTTGATACTCTTTCACTATTGAGTTCCTTGCACAAATGAGGTCATTTGTATTTACAGCTGTGATTCTTGTGAAATTGAGATCCTGGTACTTTCTTGTGCCATTGAGATCCTTGTACATTCTTATACAATTGATATCCCTGTGCATTAGTGTACAATTGAGATCCTTGTACATTGTTGTACAGTTGAGATCTTTGTACATTCTTGCACAATTGAGATCCTTGTACAATTGTGATTATTTAGGAATTATTCATGTTTATGTCTTTTGTTATGTTCGATGTATGTTATAAAAAGTGTAAATACCTAATAGCTTTTCTCCGGAAAAATAAAAATGAACAACAATATATATAACAACATAACAATGTATTATAATCCTCTATTAATATTATCCTATGTTAACTCTAGTAATAGGCTAATTAAATCATATTTACAGTTCTTTTCCAATCACGCGTCCCTGAGCCCATTGTGTGCCTCTGTAATACTCTTCACTACCGCCCACAGGATGGGTATGGGGTGTATAATAAATGAACTAAATTAACGTGGCACAGTGTCACTCTCCCTTAACTTCTGGCAAAATCTCCACAACTACCTCATTCCTTTTTCTCCACTACTTTTAATATTTTTTAATAAACCACCTTTACCACAGCAGTCTACGTCATAAACTTACAATCGATGGACCCGGGTTCAATCCCAAGTGTTAAGTTCCGGGAAGAAGGAAACACATGGGGGGTAGAAATAGCCTAAGCTACTCTACCCCTTTGAGATGTATTTTTTTTCTTGTCTCAACAAGAACTTTAACTTGAACTTGAACTTGAGGGAAACACATGTCACGTCAGCATGGCTTTATTGTGAACACAAACACTTTCACCTGGGTGTCAGGAAAGCTGAGTGGATAGCGCTTCGGATTCGTAGTCCTGAGGTTCCGGGTTCGATCCCCGGTGGAGGCGGAAACAAATGGGCAGAGTTTCTTTCACCCTGATGCACATGTTCACCTAGCAGTAAATAGGTACCTAGGAATTAGACAGCTGCTACGGGCTGCTTCCTGGGGGTGTGTAACAAAAAGGAGGCCTGGTCGAGGACCGGGCCACGGGGACGCTAAGCCCCGAAATCATCTCAAGGTAACCTCAAAAATAGATTCCATGTATCTCTTCCAGCTCTTATAGAACAAAAGAGCGCCTACGTTTATCATTATGAACCAAACCTAGGTAGTATTTATTCCTATACAACTCCTTCACTATTAACACTAAGGTAAAACAGAAACGGTTGAAATTGAAATTGAAATAAGTTTATTGAGGTAAAATACACACAAAGGGATGAGGTAGCTCAAGCTATTCTCACCCCGTTCAGTACACCGTGTTAATATATACATAGACACACAAGAAACGGTTGGGCACGTTTCCTTTCCCCACATTTCATCCTCTTTACCGATGTAAAGAGGATAAAATGTGTTATACAAAAAAGTGTTTTAAAATTTAAGTTGATGTATCTCTTTAATCAATACATCAACTGATATTATATCTTGCACTTTTCTACCACCAGGAACAAGAGTCATATTATCTGTTCAGAGAGAAAGACGCAAGCCAGTATGGGGGGACTTATTTATTAATATTAGATTAGTAAAGCTCTGTTAAGTGTTTTCAGGTTACAAGTTGTGTGTGTAAACTGAAGTCTTTGAAAATGTATTACGTTATTACGAAATGCGTTCAAGTGTCGCGTCAGACTAGAAATAAAAATGAATTTTGGAGAATTGATTTTTCAATTACCATCGACAGTAAAAAGAAACATAAGAAATATTGAGAAAATTCGTGTTAGAATTATTAATGCTACTTTTTCGGTCATATTTAACAACATATGTTTACAAGAAAGACTGCTACCAAAATATACTAATAATATTAGATTATAAAGACGTAAAGTTCTGCAGTAATACAAAATATGTTTGATGGCCATAAGTGAATGACAATTCTATAACATAGTTGGGCAGATACAGTAAGTACAGTTAGAACAACTGTATAATGGAAATAACCAGAGTAACCTTTATTAAAAGTATGCTTAAAGCCAAGTAACAAGACAAGGCAAAATTCTGCACAACACATTAGCTTATTGGCTATAAGTAAAAGTATGCCAAGTGGTATAACATAGTTGAGTAGATACAGACAGTACATTTAAAGTCAAATTATAAGGGAATAAAACGGAACAATTAAAGTTGACACATTTGGGTGTTACTGGGTTCTTATCCCTAATCTTCTGCAGACTTAGCTTAGTGTCTTGGAGGCCACTGCAACACCCACACCTAGTTCGGTCAGCGCACTGCTAAAAGTATACTTAGAGTCAAGTAACAAGATAAGACAAAGTGTTATAACCTGGGTGAGTTAATACAGTAAATAACGAGTGCGAGTAACAAGATAAGACTTTGTGCTATAACCTAGGTGAGTTAATACAGTAAATTACAAGTGCGGACGAAAGGTACATAGAGACTGGGAAATGCCTGATGAATAATAGGAAAATTAACACAGACCATTAGGCCTAACCGCCAAGGAGAAAGGATATATAAGATTTCCCGGTTTAATGGTGGAGCTTACTAGTACCTAGATTGCAGGTAAAGTCTGCGGCAAAACTAACTTGAATTACTACAAGGGTGTTCTTGACAAAGTGAACTAGCCGCGGACAGCGAAACACTTGGGGATTTGGCGATGCACCCCCCAACTAGGGGAGTAATGAGGGGAGTAATGAGTACGAGGGCGTAATACAGAGTAAGTGGACTGTGGCCAGGAAAGGGAGGAGGGTGGGCGTTTCGTTGTGAAGCGGGCGGTGGCAGCAGCGTAAGTGAGGGCGAGACCCGATTGATAAAGATTAAGCCACCCAAGAGGTGGCACGGGCATGAATAGCCCGTAAGTGGTGGCCCTTTTGAGCCATTACCAGTATCAAGAGCTGATACTGGAGATCTGTGGAGGCGCAACTGCACCCTGCGTGACGGGAGATGTCTCCCGGACCAAATGGTGACCAAATGGTGAAGTGAGGGCGAGACCCGATTGATTGATAGATGATTGATAAAGATTAAGCCACCCAAAAGGGGGCACGGGCATGAACAGCCCGTAAGTGGAGGCTCTTTGGAGCCATTACCAGTACCAATAGCTGGTACTTGAGATCTGTGGATGGATGGGATCTTCATGGTCGCTCGCAGTTTATGGCCCGCAGGAGGCTTTGTTGCCAGGTTGCAGTTTAATGTGCAAAGCTACGCTTTATATCTGAACAGCAACGTCGGTAGTTTGGTACCATCAGGATCGTCGTCCTTTTCGAGGAATTGCATTTGTGCGTCTGGGAATTTGTGGTGAAATTCTGGGTCGTGGTGTTCTTTTTTCAGTATTGTGAGATTAATGTAAGCGTTGATGATGTGGGCGTGGACATACTTGGGGTACGGGTATTTGTTCTGGCTGATTAACTTGTTACATCTGTGGGCCAATTTTCGTCTGGTGTGGGCGTTGCCATTGAACTCACTGGGCGGAATGAACAGCACAGCAAGTATTTTTGTTTTCGTCGTCGTCTTGTCGTCGGTCGCAAGGCCGTTCTCGTCGACGTCGATGGCGGCTCTGGAGAGCCTCTTGGTGCTGGTTGTGGGAGTTTCGGGTGGT
The DNA here is from genome assembly GCA_020271785.1 of Procambarus virginalis. Lineage (NCBI taxonomy): Eukaryota > Metazoa > Arthropoda > Malacostraca > Decapoda > Cambaridae > Procambarus > Procambarus virginalis. Next base: position 45,641,725 of record WNGS01169498.1, read on the forward strand.
CCGTTGTCGTCTTTGGATGTGGTGTCTTCGTTGGCGGGGGTAGCCAGTGTGGGTGGCTACATGGTACAGGTACCATAGATGCTTCGGTCTGTGTACTATCTGTGCACTCCCCTTGGTGTCTTGGCGAGACCCCTCTTCCATTCTCTTAAAAAAGCTACCCATACTGCGCGCGCAGCGCCGCCGGAAAGCGCTGCGCAAATGTCTTTCTCTCCACCAAAAATTCCACCACTTTCCCGGGAAAGCAGTGCCCATTTCCATGTACATGTCTCAACTCACTTCCGCCCATCAGACTTGCATAATATTCCGTCTACCTACAACTTCTTTACTAGTTAATATTCTCCTATCTTTATCGTCTCACTGGCTTTTCCACAAGTCCCTTTGCTTACTTCCTAAACAATGAGCTTCATCTTTTAAGTATTTGGCTTAATTTTTCTTCCTAATTCCTATTAAAATTTGCTTTACATGTTTAACATACCTTTAAGTATACTCGTATACGAAAACATATACGTACATTTTTGTATAAACATTAATTTATAGATTACAAAACTAAAATAGTTTCACTGCATACAATTTTAAATGGGCATTGTATATTAAGTTGTAGCACTCCAAGCAGTGCGTTGTATGCACACAATGTATAGGAGTTGTAACAGGCTTAGAACTCCCTCTTTCTACAGCTTATCTCAGTCTTTACTATTTTTCCTTAGAACCGATCCATTAATTGATTTACAACCAGACCCCCAATCCGGGGTGAAATATTGATACCCAACTTCTTCCTGTCCCTGCCCAGGGCTCGAACCTGGGGTGTTTTTGCTAACGAGACGTGCGTGGTGAGAGTGCTGTTCACTAGTTTTTAGGTTATTTATTACGTACTCCATAACAATCCTGAGGATGATAGTAACAAGATTACAAACACACAAAAAGGGCTCAAGAACAAATACTAAAATTAATTTAAGGTAAGCAAGTCACAGCGTTGATAATTTTATAGTTGTAAAGTTGTCTACATCATTGTAAACCCAAGAGGCCCAAACACACTATGTCTAGTTTAATTAGTTTATTATGGTCCCCCCAATACCCATTCTGTGAGTTGGAGTGGTTATATAAATTGGGGAAGGTCGTTATAGTTGCTCCATGGGGACATTGA
>WNGS01169498.1:45648065-45660267 GCA_020271785.1 Procambarus virginalis
GTGGTGAGGACACAGCAAGAGGGCACTAGGCTTGGGGTGAGGACACAGCAAGAGGGCGCTAGGCTTGGTGGTGAGGACACAGCAAGAGGGCACTAGGCTGGTGGTGAGGACACAGCAAGAGGGCACTAGGTTGGTGGTGAGGTACAGCAGAGAGGGCACTAGGCTTGGTGGTGAGGACACAGCAAGAGGGCGCTAGGCTTGGTGGTGAGGACACAGCAAGAGGGCACTAGGCTTGGTGGTGAGGACACAGCAAGAGGGGCGCTAGGCTTGGTGGTGAGGACACAGCAAGAGGGCACTAGTCTTGGTGGTGAGGCCTGCGTGGTTACAGCAAGAGGGCACTAGGCTTGGTGGTGAGGACACAGCAAGAGGGCACTAGGCTGCTGGTGAGGACACAGCAAGAGGGCACTAGGCTTGGTGGTGAGGACACAGCAAGAGGGCGCTAGGCTTGGTGGTGAGGACACAGCAAGAGGGCACTAGGCTTGGTGGTGAGGACACAGCAAGAGGGCACTAGGCTTGGTGGTGAGGACACAGCAAGAGGGCGCTAGGCTTGGTGGTGAGGACAGCAAGAGGGCACTAGGCTTGGTGGTGAGGACACAGCAAGAGGGCACTAGGCTTGGTGGTGAGGACAGCAAGAGGGCACTAGGCTTGGTGGTGAGGACACAGCAAGAGGGCGCTAGGCTTGCTGGTGAGGACACAGCAAGAGGGCACTAGGCTTGGTGGTGAGGACTCAGCAAGAGGGCGCTAGGCTTGCTGGTGAGGACACAGCAAGAGGGCGCTAGGCTTGGTGGTGAGGACACAGCAAGAGGGCACTAGGCTTGGTGGTGAAGACACGGCAAGAGGGCACTAGGCTTGGTGGTGAGGACACAGCAAGAGGGCGCTAGGCTTGGGGTGAGGACACAGCAAGAGGGCACTAGGCTTGCTGGTGAGGACACAGCAAGAGGGCACTAGGCTTGCTGGTGAGGACACAGCAAGAGGGCACTAGGCTTGCTGGTGAGGACTCAGCAAGAGGGCACTAGGCTTGCTGGTGAGGACACAGCAAGAGGGCACTAGGCTTGCTGGTGAGGACACAGCAAGAGGGCACTAGGCTTGCTGGTGAGGACACAGCAAGAGGGCACTAGGCTTGCTGGTGAGGACACAGCAAGAGGGCACTTGGCTTGGTGGTGAGGACACAGCAAGAGGGCGCTAGGCTTGCTGGTGAGGACACAGCAAGAGGGCACTAGGCTTGCTGGTGAGGACACAGCAAGAGGGCACTAGGCTTGCTGGTGAGGACACAGCAAGAGGGCGCTAGGCTTGCTGGTGAGGACACAGCAAGAGGGCACTAGGCTTGCTGGTGAGGACACAGCAAGAGGGCACTTGGCTTGGTGGTGAGGACACAGCAAGAGGGCGCTAGGCTTGCTGGTGAGGACACAGCAAGAGGGCACTAGGCTTGGTGGTGAGGACACAGCAAGAGGGCACTAGGCTTGGTGGTGAGGACACAGCAAGAGGGCGCTAGGCTTGCTGGTGAGGACACAGCAAGAGGGCGCTAGGCTTGCTGGTGAGGACACAGCAAGAGGGCACTAGGCTTGCTGGTGAGGACACAGCAAGAGGGCACTAGGCTTGGTGGTGAGGACACAGCAAGAGGGCACTAGGCTTGGTGGTGAGGACACAGCAAGAGGGCACTAGGCTTGCTGGTGAGGACACAGCAAGAGGGCACTAGGCTTGCTGGTGAGGACACAGCAAGAGGGCACTAGGCTTGCTGGTGAGGACACAGCAAGAGGGCGCTAGGCTTGCTGGTGAGGACACAGCAAGAGGGCACTAGGCTTGCTGGTGAGGACACAGCAAGAGGGCACTAGGCTTGCTGGTGAGGACACAGCAAGAGGGCGCTAGGCTTGGTGGTGAGGACACAGCAAGAGGGCGCTAGGCTTGGTGGTGAGGACACAGCAAGAGGGCGCTAGGCTTGCTGGTGAGGACACAGCAAGAGGGCACTAGGCTTGCTGGTGAGGACACAGCAAGAGGGCACTAGGCTTGCTGGTGAGGACACAGCAAGAGGGCACTAGGCTTGCTGGTGAGGACACAGCAAGAGGGCGCTAGGCTTGCTGGTGAGGACACAGCAAGAGGGCACTAGGCTTGCTGGTGAGGACACAGCAAGAGGGCACTAGGCTTGCTGGTGAGGACACAGCAAGAGGGCGCTAGGCTTGGTGGTGAGGACACAGCAAGAGGGCACTAGGCTTGCTGGTGAGGACACAGCAAGAGGGCACTAGGCTTGCTGGTGAGGACACAGCAAGAGGGCGCTAGGCTTGCTGGTGAGGACACAGCAAGAGGGCACTAGGCTTGCTGGTGAGGACACAGCAAGAGGGCGCTAGGCTTGGTGGTGAGGACACAGCAAGAAGTTTTTGTTAAATTGGAATGCACGACCATTTGTTATTATATAAATCAGGTTCCGAGTAATCCGTTTGATCTTGTGAAGACTCTGAACAGTTTCTTGAAAGACAGACTACAGGTTTTAGTAGAGGAAATTATGTGAAACTCCATAAATTCTTCCGCATAATAGATTAATAATTAGAGTCATATCACATTAATGATGTATTCAACATATATTTTTAACATACGTAACAGAGGAATTCAACCGTACGAGGTGTACAGAGCCACAGAGGAGAGAGCATCACAGCTCACCTCAACACTATGCACTGACGACCTGTGAAGGAGGAAGTGAGAATAGTAACCTACACACCACAAATATGTTACAAGTTAAATATTATATATGAGTCAATAATATATAATATTATATATTACTGAGTCATTATAAGATCGTGATACAGGAAGGGAACAAAGTAGCAGAAGCAATAGTTTAAAAAGAGTTATGCCAGTCTCTTTTTCACATTTTTTTTAAAGAACAATCTATATATTTTCCCTAATCTATAAATTAATAATAGCAATATACAAATCATTATAAACGACGCTGAAATATTTGAAAATATATATGTAAAGATGTAAATAAGACAATTAATTAAATATGGAAGACCCAGCCGTACAAGAACCTCTGGCGCTGGTAAATAGGGAAGTTACCAGAGGAAAAATGAGCAAATTACTGTCTGAAATCAATATAACAAAGCCGTAGTACAAGATAAGAGCCACAGGATAGATACTAAAAGAATGTGCTGAACAAGTCAGCTATCCAAGCTGAATTATGTTACAAATATCTTTAAACAAGAATGTGCTGAACAAGTCAGCTATCCAAGCTGAATTATGTTACAAATATCTTTAAACGGGCAGAAACTAACTGAGAGATATAAATGGGAGAACCTTATAAACCTTCTCTCTCATAAAATAATTAAGGGTTCTTGAAAGGTCCCCCCAATTATAAGCCTTGGTCCTCGTTAATAAATGTTGTGTGAAAGTTGTCAGAAGTTCTAACAGCAATAAATGTTGTGTGAAAGTTGTCAGAAGGAGTTCTAACAGCAATAAATGTTGTGTGAAAGTTGTCAGAAGTTCTAACAGCAAATTAGAGGATAAGAACCTCAATTCACTGTGGGTAATCGTGAAAGATAATCTGTCACCTGATAGACAATAAATATATATATATATATATATATATATATATATATATATATATATATATATATATATATATATATCACGGTAAGAGATACATTACTGACATGGATATGTTAGGAAAACTGTTTATGAAGCACATTTAACCTAAATTACCCTATGCAGCTGTAATATGGTATATCCTTATCCTCGTAAATATGCCAGTGATTAAGAATATGTCACGCAGTAAGTTAAACAATTTTTTCTAGTTAGCAGACAAGTTTTCCAAGAGTATTGTAGTGATTTGCTACTCCGTAATATGTGCGAGATTAATTGTGTGAAAGTTGTCAGAAAGATTAGAGGATAAGAACCTCAATTCACTTTGGGTAATCGTAATTAATATAGAGAAGTCCCCCCAGAGCTAAGGAACATGATAAACGGGAAGTATCTATTGAAAAGATAAAAAAGAGATAATAATCAAGTTAAGGTTTCTAAAGGGATTTGATTTCTCGTCACCAGCGACATTATGACTGACGGGTTCAGGTCCTCCCTGGAATGTTATTATCTGACGAACAGTTGGCGGGGGGGGGGGGGTTCAAACACCAGCAACTGGAGACATGTCGAACTCTTGTTATTATAAAGGTATTTAAAAGTAAAATATTTATACGGGGCTCCACTGTGTAGCGTTTTTCTAATTTAATTAAGTTAATTATAATCACACACGCAAAGACTCACCCACACACTCGCCCGCACACACACATCTCATTATAGGCCCCTGAAGTCCATATCAAGTGGTTAACATCAGCGGCATATGCCAGGTTGGCTTACATAAGAACGGCCTTTAGAAACTTGTGTAAGGAATCATTCAGAACTTTGTATACCACATATGCCAGACCAATTCTGGAGTATGTCGCTCCAGCATGGAGTCCATATCTCGTCAAGCATAAGACCAAACTGGAGAAGGTTCAAAGGTTTGCCACCAGACTAGTCCCTGAACTGAGGGGCATGAGCTACGAGGAGAGACTACGGGAATTAAACCTGACGTTGCTGGAAGACAGAAGAGTTCGGGGCGAACATGATCACCACATACAAGATTCTCAAGGGAATTGATAGGATAGATAAAGATTGATTATGTAACACAAGGGACACACGCATTAGGGGACACAGGTGGGAACTGAGTGCCCAAATGAGTCATAGAGACGTTAGAAAGAATTTTTTTTAGCGTCTGTGTCAGAGTAGTTAACAAATGGAATGCATTAGGCAGTGATGTGGTGGAGGCTGACTCCATACATAACTTCAAATGTAGATTTGACAGAGCCCAGTAGGCTCAGGAACCTGTACACTAGTTGACAGTTGAGAGGCAGGTCCTAAGAGCCAGAACTCAACCCCCCGCAAGCACAACTAGGTGAGTACACACTATAGCCATCACTCCCACAGTTATTCACTCTGCTCCCAATGTATAACTAGCCCTGACGACCTTACGCTCCTTACATTTATTTGCAAATGAGCATAAGTTATACACGAACGGCTTGGCCAGCCTGCTCATTCACAACACAGTACACGAACGGCTTGGCCAGCCTGCTCATTCACAACACAGTACACGAACGGCTTGGCCAGCCTGCTCATTCACAACACAGTACACGAACGGCTTGGCCAGCCTGCTCATTCACAACACAGTACACGAATGACTTGGCCCGCCTGCTCATTCACAACACAGTACACGAACGGCTTGGCCAGCCTGCTCATTCACAACACAGTACACGAACGACTTGGCCCGCCTGCTCATTCACAACAGTTATTACGAATAAACTCGACTTTGTGTTTAACTTTATGAATGACTTTGAACCATTTTATCACTGAACTGCCTAGTATATATACCCTAACTAATCAGGAGAAAAGATGGCTTCGCTTACTTAATTTTTTTTTACACTGAACGTATGCAGGCGATGAGTCACAATAACGTGGCTAAAGTATGTTGACCAGACCACACACTTAGAAGGTGAAGGGACGACGACGTTTCGGTCCGTCCTGGACCATTCTCAAGTCGATTTCCAATTTCCATTCTCAATCGACTTGAGAATGGTCCCAGGACGGACCGAAACGTCGTCGTCCCTTCACCTTCTAAGTGTGTGGTCTGGTCAATTTACACTGAACTATGGGGTTCAGCTTCTGAACCAATTATGTGGCTCTGTAACCCTCTCCACCACCACACACGGGATGGGTATGGGGTGCATAATAAAGGAAGAAATTGGAACAATTTAATTGCTTTATCTAAATTTAATTATGAGTTATTCTGTCCAGTTAAATTTAATAGCGAGTTAATTCTACTATCAGCTAAATTTAACAATGGACTACACTCCTTGTTTTGCTATATTTAACAGAATAACATTCCTTTGAATTACTAAATGTAACAGTGGATTACGCTGTCTGGTTTAGCTAAAATGTTAAATTAGCTATAAAGTCTTGATTAGCTAAATTTACCAATAGGATACATTATTTTTCAAAATCAAATAAAGAAATAACTTGTATTTACACATTACTAACAGTAAACTAATTTATGCAATAAACTGTATTACCATGTTTAACTAATTTATCACCTCATTAAACTATCTTGTAAATAAAATTTAACAGTAAATTGCACTGTTTTTCTAAATTTAATAAAATATAATGCCACATATTTAATTTAATAATGAACGGAACTAAACTATTTCACGAAATTTAAATGGAACTTTATTCACATAGTTAACGAAATTAATACAATCTACTTTACGTTGTTTAACGAAATATAATATGATCTATATTCCATGTTTAACGAATTTGAATATTAATTATGCAGACGTGGTTAACTAAACCCAATACGGTTTATGATGCTACAGTATACTCAGTATGGTATACCAGGTATACCTTCACCCCCACTTCTCGGTGCGTATACGCTGAAAATTTACTTTAATCCTAGACTAAAGTAAACTAAAATGTAAAGTAAAGGTACGGGGTAAAGTAAAGTCCTGGAATTAGTTCACGACTGAGGTATACTTGCTGGTTGGTTAGTAGCCTATTGTGGTGGCCTTAAAACCCCTCGGTGGTTGATAGGCCTTAATAACCCCCCAGAGGTTGATAGGCCTTAATAACCCCCCAGAGGTTGATAGGCCTTAATAACCCCCCAGAGGTTGATAGGCCTTAATAACCCCCCAGAGGTTGATAGGCCTTAATAACCCCCCAGAGGTTGATAGGCCTTAATAACCCCCTCAGAGGTTGATAGGCCTTAATAACCCTCCAGAGGTTGATAGGCCTTAATAACCCTCCAGAGGTTGATAGGCCTTAATAACCCTCCAGAGGTTGATAGGCCTTAATAACCCCCTCAGAGGTTGATAGGCCTTAATAACCCTCCAGAGGTTGATAGGCCTTAATAACCCTCCAGAGGTTGATAGGCCTTAATAACCCTCCAGAGGTTGATAGGCCTTAATAACCCCCTCAGAGGTTGATAGGCCTTAATAACCCTCCAGAGGTTGATAGGCCTTAATAACCCTCCAGAGGTTGATAGGCCTTAATAACCCCCCAGAGGTTGATAGGCCTTAATAACCCCCAGAGATTGATAGGACTTAATAACCCCCAGAGGTTGATAGGACTTAATAACTCTAAAATGTCAGCGGCTCTGGGAGAAGCAATCATTTTTTGTGTCGAATATTGTAAAAAAAAAACTATGTATACTTTAAATAAATATAAATTATTGGTTATGGGTCAGTGGTTAGTAGCAGTAGAGTGGCTGATACACACACACACACACACACACACACACACACACACACACACACACACACACACACACACACACATATATACACACACACACAATGTCCATACCTAGTTAAACACAAGACCAAGTTAGAGAAGATTCAGAGGTATGCCACCAGGCTCGTCCCGGAACTGAGAGGTATGAGCTACGAGGAAAGGCTAAAGGAGCTGAACCTCACGTCCCTGGAAAACAGAAGAGTAAGGGGAGACATGATAACCACCTACAAAATTCTTAGGGGAATTGACAGGGTGGGTAAAGACAAACTCTTCAGCACTGGTGGGACACGAACAAGGGGACACAGGTAAAACTTAGTACCCAGATGAGCCACAGAGACGTTAGAAAGAATTTTTTCAGTGTCAGAGTAGTTAATAAATGGAATGCACTAGACAGTGATGTGGTGGAGGGTGACTCCATACACAGTTTCAAATGTAGATATGATAGAGCCCAGTAGGCTCAGGAATCTGTACACCAGTTGATTGACAGTTGAGAGGCGGGACCAAAGAGCCAAAGGTCAACCCCCGCAAGCACAATTAGGTGAGTACACACACACACACACACACACACACACACACACACACACAAAACAAACAGAGGCCAACAAGAGCATGAGCTGTTTGCATGAGCCACATCACCAGTAATTACCCCCCCCCACCACCCCCCCCACAACCCCCCCACTAAACAACCCCCCCCCACAACCCCCCCCCCACTAAACAACCCCACCACCAACATCAACCTCCGCTCCCACTCCCAAACGAACGAATTATCTGCCTTAATATCTCCACACGTTCTTTATATCAAGCACTTTTTTTTATATCGAAGGGTTTAGAGATTGTGGGTCGGCAAACCCCCCCCCCCATTGGGTATGTTGACCACGGACTCTAAGCCCACGGGGGTTCGTACCCCCGTCAGTCCTGGGGACCCTGTTTGTTGACAAGAAGCATCCTCTATCTCCGAGGCTAGCAGGTTTCCAAGGCGATTAGACTTTTTCTCCTCCTAAGAAAACAAAGATATTTTAAGTCTTATATAATGCACAATATTAGACAAGAGTGTGTACGTCAATAAATGTTCACGTAGGAGGAGCGTGTGCACCAAAATAGTGGTTTATGAAGGGGGGGAACCATAGGGAAAATTTCCCGGAGATAGAGATGAGTCGACTCTCTCAGTCTCCCTCTCGTGTGCCCGGGCGAGAATGCTCCACAAACCCCCTTATCTGGGCCTTTTATCGACCTCTCTTGCCTTGGCTTTATAATTTTCTTTAATAGCTTGATATACTTATGTCAGTACCCTGGGGTCATGCAACACATTCCGTGATCAATAATTTTGCAAGATATTACAAGACGAAGGGATCCGGGACTGGTCAGTTGCCGATTATACTGACCATAATTGCAAGCACTAATTCCTATTATTGCAACGCTGCTGGCCTCTTGCTGCCAATTGTGGGCACCGGAGACCTATCCTATAATATCCCTGGATAGGTTGAGCCATATGCAACACACAAAGGATTGTACAGGACTCGTAAAATTATTTTTTTTCGAAAAAAGTGTCGAATCTTGCAATTTGAGCGGGTCCGGCGCGCAGCTAGCTTCCCACGCCACCAGCTGACCCGCCCTCCCCCCCCCCATGCCCACGACTGTCTGCGTCCCGACCCGTGCAACCCTGGCTTCCCTTCACTACTATCCTGGCTGCCTTTCATCAATATTATACATCACCAATATTATACATCACCAATATTATACTTCACCAATATTATACTTCACCAATATTATACTTCACCAATATTATACATCACCAATATTATACTTCACCAATATTATACTTCACCAATATTATACATCACCAATATTGTATATCACCAATATTATACTTCACCAATATTATACTTCACCAATATTATACATCACCAATATTGTATATCACCAATATTATACATCACCAATATTGTATATCACCAATATTATACTTCACCAATATTATACTTCACCAATATTATACATCACCAATATTATACTTCACCAATATTATACATCACCAATATTGTATATCACCAATATTATACTTCACCAATATTATACATCACCAATATTATACATCACCAATATTATACATCACCAATATTATACATCACCAATATTATACATCACCAATATTGTATATCACCAATATTATACATCACCAATATTATACATCACCAATATTATACATCACCAATATTATACATCACCAATATTATACATCACCAATATTATACATCACCAATATTATACATCACCAATATTATACATCACCAATATTATACATCATCAATATTATACATCACCAATATTATACTTCACCAATATTATACATCACCAATATTATACATCACCAATATTATACATCACCAATATTATACATCACCAATATTATACATCACCAATATTATACATCACCAATATTATACATCACCAATATTATACATCACCAATATTATACATCACCAATATTATACATCACCAATATTATACATCACCAATATTATACATCACCAATATTATACTTCACCAATATTATACATCACCAATATTATAAATGATAGTGTGAACACTCCATTATGGGAATGTGAACACTATGGGAAAGATGAACACACATGTGTTCTGTGATTGATGCCGCCTGCACATAGACACATGTAAACACTCAAGACATATGTAGGTCCTCGCAGACGAATGGATGACGTTCAGGGGTCGTAGTCCGTGGGACCCGGGTTCGATTCCCGTCTGAAGCAGAAACAAATGGGCACAGTTTCACCTGATACATTTGTTCATCTTGAAGTGAATAGGTACCTGGGAGTTAGACAGCTGCTACGGGCTGCTTCCCGGGGATGTGTGTGTGTGTGTGTATGTGTGTGTGTGTGTGTGTGTGTGTGTGTGTGTGTGTGTGTGTGTGTGTGTGTGTGTGTGTGTGTGTGTACTCACCTATTTGAGTACACACACATACACACACACTGTGTGTGTGTGTATGTGTGTATGTGTGTGTGTGTGTATGTGTGTGTACTCACCTATTTGAGTACACACACATACACACACACTGTGTGTGTGTGTATGTGTGTATGTGTGTGTGTGTGTATGTGTGTGTACTCACCTATTTGAGTACACACACATACACACACACTGTGTGTGTGTGTGTGTGTGTGTGTGTGTGTGTGTGTGTGTGTGTGTGTGTGTGTGTGTGTGTGTACTATATGTATTTACTATTTGTGTCTGCAGAATCGAGCTGTTAGCTCTTGGACCCCGCCTTTCTAACCAATCTATTTTTCCTCTATATATGTACTACATATATTTCCCTCTAACACACATATACACACACCTATCCCAAGGAAGCAGCCCGTAACAGCTGTCTATAACTACCAGGTACCTAATTATTGCCAGGTGAACAGGTGCATCAGGGTGAAAGAAACTCTGCCCATTTGTTTCCGTCAAATGGGAATCAAAATGGCGTGAACGAAAGAGAGAGAACATTAGAACATAAGAATAACGGAATATACATATTGGCCCACACGAGGCATATCCTATGTATACTCACAGTGGATGGAATGATAGCGATGACAGGTGATACATGGATACATAAACAGAAGAAAGTCAGAAGATAATAATGGAAATGACATTACATAATAGACCAAGAAACTAACGACTACCTCGCTGTTGGCTTAGTGATCCTTCACCCGTCATACGGTTGTGTTCATCGTCAACCAGTTAAGTTGGGCGTAACCAGTTAAGTTGATCGTGAACCAGTTAAGTTGATCGTGAACCAGTTAAGTTGGGTGTGAAACAGTTAAGTTGATCGTGAACCAGTTAAACTGATCGTGAACCAGTTAAACTGATCGTGAACCAGTTAAGTTGATCATGAACCAGTTAAACTGATCGTGAACCAGTTAAACTGATCGTGAACCAGTTAAACTGATCGTGAACCAGTTAAGTTGATCATGAACCAGTTAAACTGATCGTGAACCAGTTAAACTGATCGTGAACCAGTTAAACTGATCGTGAACCAGTTAAGTTGATCGTGAAATAGTTAAGTCCGTCATGATCCAATTAATTTCGTGAACCAGTTCAATTCGCCACGAACCATCTAAATATGTCATGAATCGATTAAGTACGTCGTGAACCTACTTTTCTTAGTGAACGATTTAGGTTTGATCGTGAATCATTAAAGTTCCTGTATTGAACTTGAGTATTGTTTTCTTGTCGACCTCACCATCAGTAATTCTCGTAAAATAATAATTCACCATCAGTCTTCATAAACAAAGGCCAAAGTCCATTCCATCCACCCGCCAAACCCCAGCTGTTTACGAATGAAAAAACGGTTTACACAAGACTCACAACTGATGACGTCCGAACACTTCCGGAACAAGTGCTTCACTGACGACTTTTGTTCGAACCACAACGCTGTAAATGCTTCACCCACGTACTACAAATACAGTAATCGCCAACAGAACCTAAACACCTGACCTAACAATGCCTATATAACAACGTCTGGACCATTCTCATAGGTCTACATATTCAGCAACGTTATTGTGACTCCTAGTCTGCAGAAAATTCATATTTTACAAGAATGCAACATTGGGGTCAACCTTTGTAAATGTACATTAATGACACTATGTAAAAGGACACATCGAACACTTTATCTAAGGCATACGTAAATCTGTGTATCTATGTATTTACGTATATAGGTTAGCTTAGCATTTTAAAAGCACTGACTCACCTTCAGTGGTTGATTGTTCAATAAACCCTTGAAATATATGTTTAACACATCTCTAACCCTGTCCATGGAGGACAGAAGAAAATGTATATATGCTGGTTAGCATTGTAAATGTGTGGCCACGTCTGTGGTAGAAAATAATAATAATAAAAAAAAAATGGGGTC
>WNGS01169498.1:45691295-45702557 GCA_020271785.1 Procambarus virginalis
GGGCAGACAAGGACAGACTATATGTTATGGGAAGCACACAAATATGGACACTAAATACTCATATGAGCATGAAAGATGTTGTTCAGTGTCAGAGTAGTTAACAACTGGAATGCACTAAGAAGTGAGGTGGTGGAGACAGACTACACACAGTTTCACATGTAGTTATGATAGGACCCGCGTGGACCACGAACTAGTACATCACTTGATAACATTTCAGAAACAGGACTAAAAAGAGTTAGACTCAACCGCTACATGCTTATAAGGTTAGCATATAGCATAGACGAGTGGACACGCACGGCAGCGTGCCCTAAACATAACGCAGACATTAGAGTTGTCTGAGAAACTGGTATTGGTTTTCACGTGTACCGGCAAGTGCAAGGGGATGAATGTGTGGGACAGTGACCGGAGACACAGCAGGACGGTGGTCTTCTGTCAATTTCCTCCTGTTCCTTTCCACAAAGTGGAACCGGGTCGAGCAGGCGAGACCTGAGCGAGAGAACTGTTCACGACTAAGGTCGTTCTCATAGTTCATCTCACTTCAGTGCGTCATTACCGTCGAGAAGAGAAGGCGTCGTGTGGGACAACTATGTAGCAGGTATTAAAATACAACAAGAGTTTCCAACTATAATTTCAAATACGACCGCAGGACCATGCAAGGTGCAAACTCGAAGAAACTATTGGTTCTACTTTTTAAAATCTATTCGACATGAGAAAAATTATCACAACTGGACGTCGGTGGCCATGTATAATGTTGTATAATATACAGTTGATGTCAATAACTGACGACTGATGTCAACACAGTGTATTCAGGTCTCGGGGATGATAATTCCCAGACTAAGAAATTATGCGAAACACATTTAGTAGAACATTGACATTCAAATTTGAGTTTAGTTCATTATTATGCACCTCATACCCATCCCGTGGGCGGCAGTGCACCCCATACCCATCCCGTGGGCGGCAGTGCACCCCATACCCATCCCGTGGGCGGCAGTGCACCCCATACCCATCCTGTGGGCGGCAGTGCACCCCATACCCATCCCGTGGGCGGCAGTGCACCCCCATACCCATCCCGTGGGCGGCAGTGCACCCCCATACCCATCCCGTGGGCGGCAGTGCACCCCATACCCATCCCGTGGGCGGCAGTGCACCCCCATACCCATCCCGTGGGCGGCAGTGCACCCATACCCATCCCACGGGCGGCAGTGCACCCATACCCATCCCGTGGGCGGCAGTGCACCCCCATACCCATCCCGTGGGCGGCAGTGCACCCCCATACCCATCCCGTGGGCGGCAGTACAAAAAGGTTAGAGGCACAAAATGGGCTCAGGAATTGAACTGAAAAATTAATTAAGCCCTGTATAGTTCCGAGTCCATTATGTAGCATTTAACAGAAAAATAATGTGACTTTACACAAGTGCTTAACATTATCAGAATGAGTGAATCTAACGTTGGAAAAATGCTTGAAATTTGGAAAACAAATATCCATGGATATAAGAACTTCAGGTGAATTTCAACGCTATATACAGTCTCGATTTTTTAAAATAAAGCTTTTAAACTCAAAAAAATTGTTTAAATAATTTATATTATCATTACTATTACTATCATTCTTGGCCAAGAATGTCTCAACAAAATTGGGAATTCACTTGGAAACACAAATCGAAACTGTCTATTTTCCGCTTATTACAACTTGTAATAGATTTGTTACTTCTTAGCTTAACGTGTTTATGACGTATTAGAACGTTGTTACAACTTACTATATTGGTTGTTATAACTGGTTAGGAGGTGTTAAAATTTGTTCGAACGTTGTACCAACGTCGTAGTTTCGGTGTGTGTTTGGCGGGTCTCCGCTGGTTGAAGCATCTCGCATCTCCGTCACCTCGTCCTTGTCCAGGGCATTGTTCCCTCTCTTGGACAATGTTCCTCTTGACCTAACTTTTGTACAGTTTAGAGGACAGCTACACGTTCCATTAGTTCACATCTGACGTATAATCAAGAGTCGTCAGCCTTCAATAGTAAAGATGTCCGACCCCATACTCTCTCCCTTCGATCTCGGCAACTTTGGACTTTTATATTCCCTATTCATTTAATACCATGACATGTTCACAATGCTGTTTCTACTTACACTTACGGGGGGAAAGTGTGCCTGGGCCCAGTAAGTGGCGGGGTTCCACAAGGCTCAGTATTGACCCTCACAGTTTTCTTCCGGGCTCTCTCATTTTTCCCGTTCCTGAGTCAGTTTACGCAAGACACTTCCACTGTGATTTCTTTCAAATCTGTTGTACAATGAGCGTTTTATTTCACGAATTGCGGCTATTGTCTATAGATCTGGTGTTTTAAAAGTTGGAAACTATTTGTTGTGATCCGTTGTAAATATATAAATCATATCAAAGGAAGAGTTTAACGCATTTTGGAATGTAAGATGCTGAGGATCTGGAAAGGGGGGGGGGGATTCCCGGAAGTGTGTTGAGGATCTGAGCCTGCAGTGGGTGATGATGATGAGGATAAAGCCACCACAAGAACTGGCACGGGCACGAGTAGCCCGTAGCCTGCAGTGGATTTTCCTTGACTATTCATTGCCGTCTGCCAACCTCGGAACTTTAACGGTTAAATGAACATGTAATCAGAATGGCAAAATAAAACCGTCTAATAATAACAGTAAATTCTTATAGGGAGAAGAATTCTTCCGGTCCGACAGCATTTACAACCCACAACACTGGCTGCGCCACCCTCCAGAGGGTCAGAAACATGTGCATGCAACCAACAGGAAAAAAGGATGCTGGTGGGGTGGGGGAGGCGGAGTGGTAAACTACTCCCTTATTTACTATGGTTTACTTTTGTCTACACGCGGTCTTTAAATCTATGGAATTCCCAAAAGGTAAATCGGAATAACTTTAACCCTCTTCCCCCCTCCACGGCTGGCCTCGCGAGACTGGTGACATCAGGTGCCACCGGGGCGGGTGTCACCGGGGCGGGTGTCACCAGGGCCGGTGGCACCAGGGCGGGTGTCACCAGGGCCGGTGGCACCAGGGCCGGTGGCACCAGGGCCGGTGCCACCGGGGCGGGTGTCACCGGGGCGGGTGTCACCAGGGCCGGTGTCACCGGGGCGGGTGTCACCAGGGCCGGTGCCACCGGGGCGGGTGTCACCGGGGCGGGTGGCACCAGGGCCGGTGGCACCAGGGCCGGTGGCACCGGGGCGGGTGGCACCGGGGCGGGTGTCACCAGGGCCGGTGGCACCGGGGCGGGTGGCACCAGGGCCGGTGGCACCAGGGCGGGTGCCACACAAGGAGGATTACTGTGGCTGTAGTTAGCGTGTGCATAATCCCGTCCAACTCTCCCGCTACGCCCAACAACGCTTCAATATTTCAGTTTTGAATGTTTCGTCTCCATTTCCTGCCTCCCGATCTTTGACCCTCTACGTCACAGCACCCCCTCTCCCTCTCTACCTGTTGTTGTTGTTGTTATAGATTCAGCTACATGGAACAAGTTCCAAGTAGCACGGGCTATGGTGAGCCCGTAACTTACCTGGCACAGGAGCTGGACAAGAAGCACGGGCTATGGTGAGCCTCGTGGACAGGAGATGTCTCCCGTGTCCCTCTCTACCTGTATCACCTCTCCTAAATACCCTGTTCCCCCTTCCCCAGCCCCCCCCCTGACTCTAAGCACCTCGGCCCAGCAGTCCCAGCAGCACCTGCAGGCAGTAAACGGAGGGACTGCGTGGTTGGCAACATTGTGAGAAGCGATAACCCAGCTCGTCGCCGCACTCCGACATTCCGCTAAGCCAGCCGCTAATGAAGCAAGGAATGCTAGTATAGAGGGAGGGAGAGAGGGAGGGAAGTTCATAATGTCTCACCTCTCCCTTTTATACTTCACCCTTTACCCCTCCCCTCCCCTCCCTCTCCACGAAGGAGACATCTCCCGTCACGCAGGGTGCAGTCGCACCTCCACAGATCTCCAGTATCAGCTAATGATACTGGTAATGGCTCAAAAGGGCCACCACTTACGGGCTATTCATGCCCGTGCCACCTTTTGGGTGGCTTAATCTTTATCAATGATCATCACCTCGGTCAGCCTTCGACTTGATGGCCTGAGTTTACTATGTATGCATACTCAGTGAGAGCATACAGGTGCGCGCGAGAGCATGCAGGTGCTCGCCAGAGCATACAGGTGCACGCGAGAGCATGCAGGTGTCTATACACGGGTGCTCGAGGAGCTTGTGGTAACAGCAGAACTAAATCAAGGCAGAAAGCTACGCTAAATACCTGGCAGTGAAACCTTGTAACAATGTCCAAAGATGCACTTCAGCCTGTCCACTAATATGATGCATCGTATTTTGACTTATCAATCCCCCAACGTCAACATATGATGGTTCTATCCATCAAAGCGGCTCGCAAAAATTGGCGTGATGTCCCGTTTTATATTTGTGGATCGTCGGTTAGGTTTGGTTGAGGCAATTTAGCACATCTTTTCTTTCGATGGTGTGGCTACACTAAGAGGCCGCGACCACGTGTCAGGCCAGCGACCACGTGTCAGCGAGTGTCCACGAACCAAAGGGACGTAACACGAACACGTCCAGCTAACATGCTCCTCATCCAGCGACAGGAACAGTACAACACTGTACTCTCCGGGTGTACGATGTACACATCAAACCCTAAACCACAAAAAATACGTGATGACCAAACAGCTTGTGACCAAAGAAGCAGTTTTAACAATCCACTCGGTATTAACAGTACAAAATAAACTACGACGCACCTTCACGTCTAACAACATCAACATATAATTGACTTACTTGCAGAGAGACCCCGCTTACAGGTCAACCAATCAGGGTTGTCCGTTGCCACGGCCTGCCGCCGCCCTCCGAGGTCAGGTCGAGACTGACTGACACTACACCTTCGCTATGACTGTGTCGTCGTCGGAGGCAGCTACGGGAGCGCCCACCGGGAAGGTGGTTACCGCTAACGACCGCTTCCCAAACTGCTCAGAGCCTAGCATTTACATTGCTTGTTTAACAATTACAGCAAATAGAGTCAATCATATCATAGGAAATCAAATATTATTTGGTTATAGTGATATATAGGATACAGAACTGTATGTGTCCCCCTGTCTCCCTCCCCTAGTATGTGTCCCCTGCCTCCTTCCCCCAATGTGTCCCCCTGCCTCCCTCCCCCACTGTGTTTCCCCTGCCTCCCTCCCCTAATATGTGTCCCCCTCCCCCACTATGTGTCCCCCTGCCTCCCTCCCCTACTATGTGTCCCCCTGCCTCCCTCCCCCAATATGTGTCCCCTGCCTCCCTCCCCCACTATGTGTCCCCCTGCTTCCCTCCCCACTATGTGTCCCCTGCCTCCCTCCCCACTATGTGTCCCCTGCCTCCCTCCCCCACTATGTGTCCCTCTGCCTCCCTCCCTCACTATGTGTCCCCCTGCCTCCCTCCCCACTATGTGTCCCCCTGCCTCCCTCCCCCACTATGTGTCCCCCTGCCTCCCTCCCCCAATATGTGTCCCCTGCCTCCCTCCCACTATGTGTCCCCCTGCCTCCCTCCCTCACTATGTGTCCCCCTGCCTCCCTCCCCTACTATGTGTCCCCCTGCCTCCCTCCCTCACTATGTGTCCCCCTGCCTCCCTCCCTCACTATGTGTCCCCCTGCCTCCCTCCCCCACTATGTGTCCCCCTGCCTCCCTCCACCACTATGTGTCCCCCTGCCTCCCTCCCACACTATGTGTCCCCCCTGCTCTACCTATGTGTTCCCAGCATGGTGACGCGGGTCCTGGGGGACGCCTTGTAGTAATGATGTTCCACCAACTTTATGACGCCAGCTTCCATAAATCTGTAATGACACGTTTATGAATTCTTAATTTCTATTTATGAAAATTAAGTCAGCTGCTCTGTGCTGACGAGGCCCCCCTGCTGACGTCGGAGGACACCGCTGACGGCCACACGGTCGCACCCCTCGGCGCTCACGTCGCCTCCGTCAGCACCTCTACGTCACGGGTACCCAAGGGCGGGAATGGAGTGCGTGAGGGCGTGCGTGCGTTGCGTGCGTGTGGCGGGGAGGCGGCGGCGTCGTGTTTGTCATAGTTGTGGCGGGCGGTACATGGGGGCGCTGCCGGCCGCGCATGCGCAATGAGACACCGAAAAGGTTTCCAAGCGCATTCCGCTCTTTTGTTTATACCGGCGCAGAGAGGCGGTGATCTTCCCCCTGAAGCCCAGTTCTTCGGTGTCCTGTATACTTAATGTAGTGGAAATATCCCCTACACTTGATGCCTTGGTAGTGTACTGTACACTTGATACAGTGGAAGTATACTGAACACTTGATACAGTGGAGGAGAGTCAAGTAGGACTCTATAAACAATGCTTAATAACATTAAATTAACGTAAAATCGCTGATTTTTTGTTATATATCAACGTCTTCTGTTCAACTTTGCTTTCACGACCAGATATCACATTCACTCCAACAAATCTACCACTTACGGGCTGTTCCTGCCCGTGCCACCTCTTGGGTGGCTTAATCTTCATCAATCAATCAACTTTACTCAGTGTGGAGGGCAAGATTCCTGCCCCCTCCCCCTTCCCAGCATCTCCACCTCCCTTCCACTCACGGATAATTATGGGGAAATGACGTTGATGTAATCATGAGTTTACGTCGCTATGACGCAGAGTTGAACATCCGCAGGGCAGGCAAAATAGTGTTGAAGTAACGCAGTTTGATCGACGTTATTAACGTACGTTTAGCCTCGTTGGTCTGCTGATGGCGTCCAGGCGTCTCGTGGAATACTTTCACTGTAACCATTGAAATTTCTTCTTGCCTCTCCCACAAAGTGGATGGGATGGGGATAGAGTGGGGGTGGAAGGGGAAAGGGTGGGTGGAGGAGGGGGGGGGGTGTTGGTCCCCATCTCGCATTCCTTGATAGCTGAAATGCGTACCTAGTGTCTGGGTGTGAGAGGGAGGCATTACTGGGATGCCTCGCCTTGCTCCCTTCCCAACCTCTCACACTGCACAAATTTCTCTCCAGTTCTGCCCTTACACAGTCTCGTTGCTGGAGGACCCTCAAGTTGCAACCCCGCTCCTGTGCCAGGTAAGTCCACTATACTATGGTAAGTCCACTACGGGCTCACCATAGCCCGTGCTACTTGCAACTATATGTTCAGAATAGCTGAATCTTAAACAACAACAACATGGAGGGACCCATGAACTGTGAATGCCGGCAGTGGCTCTCTAAATACTGAACCTTACATTGAGGATTTTTCATGCAACCATTCTTGTGTGATGGGGATTTTTTTGAGCATCACGTAGCCAGTCTTTGCCACACACTGTACTCCCCCTTTCCAATATAGTCTATGGCAGCTGCACAGATGCAGACGTACCTAAATGTGTTAATAAAGAAAACAATAAGCAGGCGATGAGTCACAATAACGTGGCTAAAGTATGTTGACCAGACCACACACTAGAAGGTGAAGGGACGACGACGTTTCGGTCCATCCTGGACCATTCTCAAGTCGATTGTGAGAATGGTCCAGGACGGACCGAAACGTCGTCGTCCCTTCACCTTCTAGTGTGTGGTCTGGTGAAGAAAACTATAATATGTCCCTGTACAACTGGCTGTGTGCTAGCTATGTAACTCTTCACATATAGTCCAGGGCAGGTGTATAAGTGTGGTGAATATACCTATGTTAACACAAAAGTTAACATCCTGGCCATCACAACATCAACAGCGGGAGTCGAATGAGCGCATCATTGTTAGTATTCTCATTTTTTTTAAATATATCAGTGTTTAAATAGACAAAAAAATTAGGTGAACAAATAAGTGTTGAATAAAATAAAAAGTATTACAGTTACTTGCGCTTTGTGAGTGTCTGTCTGTGACTGTTTCCAGCACGTTCTACCAATCACGACCTTGACTGGTCGATAGAGCGACGACTTTGATTCTTGCGGGGTCGGTGTTCGAGCCACCAATGCTCCAAGTGGTTAGGCACCGCTCCTTCACCCCCGTCAATATATCCCAATATATCCTGCACGTTCTCCTAATCTGCCACAACGTATGAAATACAAGGTGCTAACCTAACCAGAAAGGCATGAACGCGAGCCACAGACCTAACCAAGCCTACCGTATAGTCAAGCCTACCGTATAGTCAAGCCTACCGTATAGTCAAGCCTACCGTATAGTCAAGCCTACCGTATAGTCAAGCCTACCGTATAGTCAAGCCTACCGTATAGTCAAGCCTACGTATAGTCAGTATAGTTGTATAGTCAACGTTATCGAGGTTAATAATAGTCGAAAATCCTGTTCTAACAGTACGGACTATCAAACCCACACGTCATACTCCACAGGCGTCACTGGGATTCGGAGTAGGAGCTAATCCTTCTTTAAGGACGACATAGGGTTCAATCTCAACCACCCTATGACACTCCCCCATACAACCACACATCACCCTGCATAGTTTGGTGAGGCTAGATGTACGACATGCCAGAGTCGAAACTTGACCAGGGATTTATGTTGAATAAGCCGCGGGAGTAGAGATAATAGCGGGTTAACATTATCATTTATAGCTGCAAATTTTCAATTGATTTTTGAGTCGTACTCCAGTTCTCGGAACTCTTTAAGCCGGCTCCTACAACGTACTTTCAGTTGCCTTATTTATTGTTCTATGTTTATAAGTTATTCCGTTTTCTAATTTCATTATAAACTTTCATATGGGTACTCTATGTAGCCACATGTTTGTCGATTACTAAAGATTACACCATGTGATTGCTGCGAGGGTAGGTCATATTTACAGTTGAATGTTTATGTGGAGTCTGCCTCCACTACGTCCTCTCTCATGTGTGTACGTTGGTATATATTACAATCTAATAAACGCCATAACTGCGCGTGTGTACCAAAGCGAAGCCTTGAAGAGGGCGGTAACTGAGCAAGTCAGACCAGGAACCTTCCCCATGTAAGCCGCCTCCACTTCCCCCCCGGGACGCTAGCTCCGCCTTCCGCGCGCCTTGGCTCCGCCCTCAACCTCGTAACTCCGCCCACCAGATTCTACTGTGTCCTACTGTCTGCAGTTTGATTGTCAACACTGTTAGTGTTAATATTAACTTTTCCTATAAAAAAAATCCATGTTTGCAAATTTGTCGAATTTATCAGTAACAAGCACTTGCCTAAGAAGGGAGCCCAGATCTCGCCGAAACTTAAAATACTAAACTATTTTGAGGAGATTGATCTAGACACTTTTTAAGAAATCATATGTAATACGAACAAGGCACAACGGTTTAAAGCACAAAAAGGCACAATGTAGGACAGAAAACGGGAGATGCTTTTTCACACATAGGGGGGTGTAAACTCGTGGAACCGCCTACCCGGTGAAGGTGTAAATGACGAAACACCGCTGCAATTCAAAATCCAGCTAGATAAAATCATCAGGACAAACGGGAGGAGGAGGAAGCGACGGCCTTTGACAATTTGCCGGCTTCATGTCTTCGTCGAAGCCACTAGATGGTGGCCCTCGGGTGGCCTGTGCTAGAATCATCGGGAAGATATAAATGAACAAGTCCTACGCTGATAGTGAAAGACGTTAAACACACCTGAAGGTCAGAAGGGAAGGAAGGGAATTATTTGGATGAAAGCGCCAAGCCATTACGACTATATAGCATCTAGGACGGCAAAAGAAGTCCCTAACAGCTCGCTGGTGTACACCGATCTTGATGTGCGATTATTTTAAAAGAATTAAACTTTGTTAGATTTTACGTATTCCAAAAACTGAGCGTTCTGCCATGAAGGAGGTAATAGTACAACTTCTGTCTATAATTAAAATTTAGTCCCATACTGTAGATAAGGTTAAGCCAAAAATCACTGAATTAATGTTCGGAATAAGGCAATAGGATGCTGTGATTTTGTTCATTTATTATGCACTCCGTACCCGTCTCATGGGCGGTACTGGACCCGTCCCGTGGGCGGTACTGGAAAAAGTTGAGGGAATATAATGGGTTCAGGAAATTAACATCATACAAATAGGATACTGGGATTTAATATTAAAATGTTAGAAACAAGACGTCAATATTATTTTTCAGCTTTATCTTTCAGCTTTATCTTTCCTTCGCTAGGCCCCATTTCGGTAATGTAGTAAAGTATTAGTCGCATACTATAGAATGGACATAAATTCACTTGAACGCAGAGAAGGCTGACAAAGTTATTCTCGGCAGTTAGAAACAACCTTGCGGTGAGAAATTAACAAAGCTTAATTTACATGCTAAGACGAAGAGTAAAGGGTGGCATGTTTATAGTGTATTTAACTGGGGTAGATGTGATGCCTGGGGATTGACTCTTCCAGTTGGCCATCCTCCATCTACCCTCCCCGTCTCTCTCTCTCTCTCCGTCCATATCCTCCCAGCTGTCTCTCATCATGGAACCATTTTTCCTACTCACTATATCTAAAAGCGTTTTGCATGTCAGTATCTGAATACACAAATATTTAGACAAAAGGTAAAATCTGTTGACTCGGGGACGCAACATTTCATATTGACAGACTTCGTGACGGATGCATGGGAGAGGGGACGATCCTCAATGTCTGACCTCCAACTTTGGACATATTATTTTATAGATAATTCGTTTTGTTAAACGGGAAGCCTTATGTATATGTATATATACGTTAGGCTTGGCTTTTGTATCGCGGTCTTGTATAGGCTTTTGTATCGCGGTCTTGTATAGGCTATTTGTATCGCGGTCCTCGGGTCCAACTACTGTTTCTTCTCCAGGATGCAACCTCGGCACTAGTTTCACCAACTTCCAGGTGCCTATATAGTGACTGCTAGGGATACAGAAGCATTAAGTGAAAGGAAAATGGTGCCCAACCATTTCTGTCCCACCCATAAACCGAACCCCGAGATCTCAGATTGTGGAGTCGAGAACGAAGTATAACAAAGTTGATATAAATAAGATTTTAAATACAAATATAAATGCCAAACACTTGATATAAGTTGGATAATTTTAGATTTACGAAAGTCCTGCGTAAATACTGGTTTAGAAACGGCTGTTGATTTATTGAACGAATTACCGGGTAACATAATAGACGTAGGATCGATGGATTGTTTCATGTGTAGGTTAGACATATGATTTAGTTTACGTGGATATAAATAGGAGCTGCCTCACAAGGTTTAACAGAGAGCCTTCTGCTTAATTCTTATTTACTTTGAAGGATTGAAGGAGATTTCATGGAGAGCATCATAGGGATTGGATCTTTCAAAAAGTATCCGCACCTATGTTTTTCACTGTTTTTTCACCTCACT
>WNGS01169498.1:45714568-45733828 GCA_020271785.1 Procambarus virginalis
ACAAGTGGAAAATTAAATGAGGAAATAAATAAATGTTTAAAACTGATGTTACTAAATCACTTTTATGTATAGTCATCTTCTCTTGCACTGAATAACACAACAAGTGTATTTATAGGATGTCAATGAAAATGAAACACTGGGTATTGAAAATGAGACACTGGCTAGTGAAAATGAAACATTATTTTATATTCATTTTTTTTTTATACATCTAGCTACTTACATTCCGAGTCATAAATACTGCTTAGTTGTAGTTATTTTGCTTCAAAATTATAGTGGTTAAATAGAGGCTGGTCTATGCAGGTGATGAGTCACAATAACACGGCTGAAGTAGGTTGACCAATCCACACACTAGAAAATGAAGGGACGACGACGTTTCGGTCCGTCCTGGACCATTCTCAAGCGATCGACTTGAGAATGGTCCAAGACGGACCAAAACGTGTCCCTTCATTTTTTCTAGTGTGTGGATTGGTCAACAGTCGATCGACTTGAGAATGGTCCAGGACAGACTAAAACGTCGTCGTCCCTTCATTTTTCTAGTGTGTGGATTGGTCAACAGGCTGGTTATGATATGGCAGATGTTTTCCTTGGGTGGGATGGTTATTGTATGGTGAGGGGGGGGGATGATGTCTAGCGGAAAGACAACAAAGGAATATTAGGGCAGTCAGATAAGGAATACGGGTGGGAATGTGTATAGGGAGTGTTTTAAATCAATTTCATTAGGCAAGTAATAGTTTTGGAAGGCGAGGAGTGTGAAGGCATGCCTTACTTCAGGCACCTATATTTATTTTTAGCAAAGGGTTTTTATTTTGTGTACTAGGCTCCAATAAATGCAAGTCAACCTATTCATGGGTATAGATTCACTACTACAGTTGGAGGGAGACAGGAAGGTTTAGCCAGCCTTTGCCATCTGCCGGTTTGGCATTTGCAAAATTTAGAATCTATGAGGCCACTTTCACTGTGAATTTGAGTGTATGTATTAGACTAAGGTTTTTTTCAGAATGCATCCGTTGCGATAGTGAGGGCAGACTAAATGACTATCTTCTACATTTTTCTGGGTGTTGGTGAACCTGTTTGAATTTTATAACAAGCCAGCTGGAACATAGGTTTACTCTGGAGACTAGCTTCAACTGAATTGAAGTAATACTGCCTCTTTAGAGAGAGTCGAAATGGAACACTTGGATTGCTGACCAATATGGTAACTGCTAATGAATTGTGCCGTATGTGATGAAACATGAGCAAGAGCTTCTAAAATTGCATTAGAAATGCAATTTCTAATGTAGTATGTTGGGAAAGGGTTTAGTGCGTCCTATATTGGGTGAGAAAAACATTAAAGTTTCCTTAGGATGACAAGGAAAGTGCAGATAGTGAAAGTAAAGTTTTTGAAAAGTGTGTTGCTAAAGTAGTTGATAGAAGGAGAATTTGAGAGTTAAGGCAAGTACCATACTGTGTTTAGAAAAAAAAAACATTAGGGGGATAAAAATATTTCTGAAGTACTGTATTAACAATGGAGATAATTTGTTCTGAAATTTAAGTTGACAGTAAAGTATCGAGCACAGGAATTAAGACAAGACTTGCTATTGAGGCGTGAGTTTAAGGACAGTTAGGAGACACCACCTTACTAGACAGTAGAGAGCATCTTTTCAAGATAAATAGAAATAATTAAAGAGAAAAATTATCTTGCTGGTGAATTGATTGTAAATACTGTGCTGCTAAAATGTTGGTCATGTATGTGTGATGTATCTTTTTTCCTAATCTTCCAGTGAAGCGTGCATTTAGTGTATATAATTTTCCTACCCTTCAGGGGGGGGGGGGGGTTACATTTTGTATCTTTTTCTAATCTTCCAGTGAAGCGTGCATTAGTGTATATAATTTTCCTACCCTTTCAGGGGGGGGGGGTTACATTTTGTATCTTTTCCTACTCTTCAGTGATGTGTGCATTTAGTGTGTGTCATTTCCTTCCCTTTCAGGGGAGTGTACATTTTTTATGTATCTTTTTCTTACTCTTTCAGTGAAGCGTGCATTTTATGTGTACCTAGGATTCTTGCAGTACTGAATTTGATTCAGAGTATCGGGAGTGGTCTCTATCACATTCACGAGGCTGCTGGTCTCTGTCTCGTCAATGCTACCAATTGGACCTACTTCTCTCTCCTCACTCCTCTAATCTACTATACTTTTATATCAGAATTCTTTGGGTAAGTATCAGAATAGTATTTGTAAATTCAATGAGTATATATACCCAGCCTGTAAATCTGAAAATGAAGGAAGAGACAATCTTTGTTTTGTTCCTTCCTGGACCTTTTATCAAGTTGTGGTAAGGGTCCAAGATGCACCAATATGTTGTCACTTCCTTCATTTTAAGATTTGTGGGTTGGGTGTCTAAATTTTCAGCCACAATATTGTGACAAATTTTGCATTTGTGCCTATATTTACTAATATTATATATCACTCAATAAATCCAAGAAATAGAGCTTATATTTGCAATTTTGGTTAAGTATTATTGTAATTATAAAACCCTATTCATG
Organism: Procambarus virginalis; assembly: GCA_020271785.1. NCBI lineage: Eukaryota > Metazoa > Arthropoda > Malacostraca > Decapoda > Cambaridae > Procambarus > Procambarus virginalis. Next base: position 45,717,091 of record WNGS01169498.1, read on the forward strand.
CTATTATTCATAGTACTGCATGTGTTTGTGATCAATGGTTGATTATTGATGCAGGAAAAGTTTATTTTACCTTGAAAGCAAATCATAAGTCACAGCTGAATGGTACAGTGGCTGGAAAACAAATACTGCAACTGCATTGTAAAAAAATGTGCTTGGTGGAGTTTCGTATGAAATGTATTACACTACGTTTTCGTTGCAGTAGGATCAAAGTCAGGCACTAGCGTTGGTTAATGGTCTAAATACATTTAGTATGTTTTAAATGTAGGCTTCAGTATTGAGTATGTTATTGTACTGTACAGTATTTAATTTGTAGGTTACATAATCAATAGCCATTTTGACTTGTCATAAAAAAAGACTTTTCTTCTTTTATGCAGCCAGAAGAGTCGTGAGCAAGTAGAGAATATTGTCTTCTCTTATAAATCAGAAGATGATGACGACACCACTTCGTTACCTCTTCCGGGAACTGAATTTCCCCAGCAGAATATATATCAGGTAGATATGAAATACAAATTTAGTCCATTATCTGAAATACTCTCAGCTGTCCTCCCAAAATATGGGTGCATATTTTTTCCAAATACAGTAAATTACATGCTGTATGTAGAGGAGTAATCCTGGGAGAATTTCATCATAGAGTGAGGTTAATTTCAAAGATAATACTGTAGTTACCTCTGTGGGTTTGATCCCATCGTATGGCATCTCATCTTTGTCCATTCGGAAATGCGTGTACCTTAGGAGTCCAGGGATGCAAGTACGATTCAGTCTCATCGTACTGCCTATTATCATGGGGCCACTCGGTAGAGTGTGTATCTGTGGAGTCCAGGGATGCGAGTTCGATTTCATCGTACTGCCTAATATCATGGGCCACTCGGTAGAGTGTGTACCTGGGGAGTACAGGGATGCAAGTACTATTCAATCTCGTCATACTGCCTATTATCATAGGCCACTCAGTACTGAGTGCACCTGGGGAGTTCAGGAATGCAGGTTCAATCCCATTGTATGCCCTCAATCTTTTCTCATAGATGCACAATGTCCTGGCAGTTTCATTGTTTATTATTTTATAATGTGACAGATTCTTTAAAGAGAGTTGTAATTTTTCTTTGAGGCTATGAAAAGTGGTTGTTACATCTAGCCAAGACTTGCTAAATCAGATGATACCCATGCATGTGTGCATAGAAAGACAGTGCCCATAATTCAGTGCATGGACTTGATATCACTGACCTGTTGAGAACTTTTACAATACTGTAGGGCTTAACACTTTTTTGCGAGTAATGCATTTGTATCCCTCACTGTGTCCTCTTTTTTCCTCTTCTAAGAAGTTGCAAAAATTACAACAATTTTGTGTCCATTTATTCATCTGATTACCCATCCTTGGGGTCAAAGTGCAAAGACAAAGAGTTGCTCCCATATTATTTAATAATAATAATATTATTGCAGTATTATATATATATACTGTAATATAATTAGACTCTATGACAAAGCTCAAACTCAATGCCTAACTGTTCACTGATGTGCAACACTACCAGATGAAAAATAACATGATAATTCTGGTATAGCTCATACATTAGAGCTTTTCATAAAATTAATATTCTTCAAAGAAAATGCAGAAAATATGTACCTACAGAGTTGAAAGTAATTTATTTATCTTATTACAATAAAAAGTGCCAAAACTATAACATTTCTGTCCCCCTCTGGTACTCTTATCAGCTGCTAATAATCTAAATACATTGCCATGTTTCTATCTGGAAACAGTACCAATCAAAGGTGGCAATAGTAGTGCCTTATATGTAACACTCCCACAGCCATTGTTGAACTAAGTCCACTGGGGCATGTATCTGCCAGTCCTCATGAGGGCCGTTCCACTGGTGTTGGTCTGTCTTCAGGAAAGGGCCAAGTCATACGTTATGTTGCCTACTTAGATCATAGTAGATGAGAATTGTATGATCAAGATTCACTACGCTGATAGATACCCCAGTTTTCTTATTTAATTATCCACACAATAGTTGTCGGGCAATGTTGACTTTTAATCGCCAGGGATAAATAAGGGGTTGTAAAATGCAGAGTTGGCTATACTCTTTATCTAAAACTAATTTTGCCCTCAAATTTATTCACATGACTTAGACTTAGTGAGGGGGGGGGGGGTGTTAGCACATTCTGGCTTCCTACGACAATTGGCTTGCCAGTACTGAACATTGAATTTGTGGAATGCTGATGTGTTTTATTATTGTGTGCTTGAAGGAGACTCCATTGGCTCCCATTTTTGTTTATAGTGTGCAGAGAGAAATAGCAGCTAGGACTGTGCTGTATGACACTTTCAGGTGGGCAGTCTTTGGCCTCCCCCCCCTCCCCCGTTAGTTATATATAATGGAAGCAAAACTATAGAAGAAATTAGTAATATAGAATAAATTAGTATTGTTTCGGTACATTAATAGGACAATTTTGTTGCCATCAGGCAAGTGGTGCTCCCTACAGCAGCTTGTCTGAAGAGGTAACTGGTGAGGGCCAGACCCCAGTGAACCCTCTCTACACCGCTTCCCTCCAAAGTCCAGACTCCATCACTGGCTACTCCATTAACTCCGTCGATGATATTACCATCAATGCATACAACAAGTCTCAAATGCAGTGAATTGGTAATAATAAGTAAGCACTTGTAAAATTAAGTCCATGAGAGAGAGAGAGTGAATTTATGCTGTCAGATTTGTCTGTAAGTGCACTGTTAAACATGTTACATGATAAAATTGTAGGTAATTACTCTTAACACAAAGTACTAATAAAATGCACATTATATGCAGCCCAGCTCTCGACCCATATACTGTATGCACATTTCACAAAAGATGAAAATGAGGTGGGCCATGTGATGCGTACACAAACACCTGTAAACATTAGTGCACACACATGCACACATTGAATATTAAAATGTGAATGCACAGTAAATGTGCAAGCGACCCTATTGTAACATTGTTTAATATTCCCTTTCTTTATTAAAATGAAGGGACTACTTTTTCTTCCATCCATAAAATGTACACTGTGAGGGGGTATTTATTTTCCCTAATACTCAGGAATATATAGTGCTGTAGTATGCTAGTGTTTGAAATTACCCACAGAGTTAATGAGTATATTAATGCCAATTTTCATTTTATTTGAATTAAACAAACATAATTCACCTGGTGTGTTTTGGATGTATTTATTAATAATAATCATATCTAGTATTCTGAGTAAGGAACTGAAAGAGCACCTTGGTAGAAAATTTGAAGACCTAATGGTGATCTTAACAGGACCTTCTTAGAGCTTGTTCAAATATTCTCAATTCGGATAATGTAATGTACAGTATATCAGTACAGTAGTTTGTTGTAAATGACCATTCTTTCTAAGAGTCACATTGCCCCAAATATTAGTCTAAATGCAGAGAATACAAATTATCTCAAGTTTAATTTTGCCTTTTGAACGTTTAATTGTTTAACCTACTCACAATTGAGTTGATGTTGATCAGAGATCACAGATGTTATTGAATGATGGAAAGTGGCACAGACCCAATTTAGTCGTTTCATTTAATTTTAGAAATAAAGGTGTTGGTTTTACAGTGATGCTTTTGAAGGTAGATCACATTGAGTGGGGCAGAGAACAGTGGCAAGGTTGCACGTACATTATGGGGTTGGTGGTGTGTCTTTGCTTAATTCAATCCCGTCTGGCTTTATCGATTTTCCAGGAATGTCCCTGACTTCTGTTTGGCTCATATCACTGTTGGACTGATGGATTGTCTTTTTTTTTTTTTTTTTTTTTTTTTTTTACTGCTTCATTGACTTCTGTGTCAGAGAATGTGGTGTCCATCTCCTGTTTTGTGCACTTTCTTTTGAGTTGGATCTAAAATGGTTTCTGGTTTTCAGATTCTTTTTGTCAGGGACTTCTGAGGTGTTCTGGATTGCTTTTCTGAGGTGTCCTTGATTGCTTTTCTGAGGTGTCCTGATTGCTTTTCTGAGGTGTCCTGATTGCTTTTCTGAGGTGTCCTCGATTGCTTTTCTGAGGTGTCCTTGATTGCTTTTCTGAGGTGTCCTCGATTGCTTTTCTGAGGTGTCCTTGGGGTGCTTTTCTGAGGTGTCCTTGATTGCTTTTTCTGAGGTGTCCTTGATTGCTTTTCTGAGGTGTCCTCGATTGCTTGTCTGAGGTGTCCTTGATTGCTTTTCTGAGGTGTCCTCGATTGCTTTTCTGAGGTGTCCTTGATTGCTTTTCTGAGGTGTCCTTGATTGCTTTTCTGAGGTGTCCTTGATTGCTTTTCTGAGGTGTCCTTGATTGCTTTTCTGAGGTGTCCTTGGGTGCTTTTCTGCAGATGTGTGGCCCATCTTGTTTCTTCCAAATTTTGTCTGGGCTTTCATCCCTGTGGTTGGTCCCCCCCCCCCCTCTAGAATTCTGTTTCCTCTTGGGTACATAGCATCTCTGCAGTGAACTTTGTTCTTTCTACCTGCACTGGGACCCCCATGGAGTTTTTGCCTCTTTGGCAGGGTCTTTGTTATCTGCCACTGAGCTTTTGGCTGCCTTTTCGCTGTTTGTTCTAGCCTGCTATTTGGGCTGGTATCCTGTTTGTCTTTTCATCTGTGGAGTGTGTCTTCTTTGTGTGTGGGGGGGGGGGGTCTTGGCCATATTGTCTAGTGGTCTTTTATGTGCTTCGTGTTTTTTTGCTGTCCACTAAAGTGTTGGCCAATCATTCCTTGTTGCTGCTTTTGCGTTATTGTTGTGCTTGTGTGGGGTTTGAATAGGGTTTGTGCCACTACTGCTCCTTTTGCATGAGCTCTTTGTCTTTTACTGTCCAAGGACCAGCCATTTTTTGTTCCTCCCCTAATACTATGTTCTTTCAGCAAAGTCTTTTTTTTCTTTGCATGGTAAGCACTGGGAAGCTACTAAGAGGGCTAGCAAAGAAATAAAGAGTTAAGTGTAATGAAACTGCATTTTCTATGCAGCACCTCATTCCTACCCTCTTTTTTTTTCTTTCTTTCTTTCCCATGAAGTTGGGCTCATTTGTGTACATGATGAAGGGTAAGGGATTTGGAATACCATTTGGTGGCTGTCGGGTGACTTGCAGCGAGAGGAGGTTACTTGCTGCCAACTATCATTCTTAATTTTTATTTCTTATTAGAGCAGTGGCCTTTTTTTTTTGTCTTGTTTTGTCTGTAACATTCAGGGCAGTTTCCTAGGTTTGGGTTAATCTTCAATTCCTAAGTGCGAGCTAGGCTCTTGAGTCTATACTTGAGGGCCTGGTATGTTTTGGAGGCTCTTGGGTACCAGACTCACAGACTCTTAAACACTGGGGAGCAACTTTGGAGTCCCATGGAAATTTGCATTTCATTACATTCAATGTTCTGTTTTTATTTGCATTACACTAATGTTAAATTTAGAAATACTTGGAGACTGATATGCTGTGCCTCAATGTTGTTTTGTAAGTTTTTTGTTTGCAACTGCAGGGATGTGTGTGTGTGTGTGTGTGTGTGTGTGTGTGTGTGTGTGTGTGTGTGTGTGTGTGGTGTGTGTGTGTGTGTGTGTGCGTGCGTGCGTGCGTGCCTGCAAAATACACACGTGCATGGTATCTTGTGTATACATTGTACGGTATATAATTTTTTCCCTTTTTCAGGACTAGATGAGGAAGTACAATTCTGTAGAAGCAGGACAAAATAATCTTCTGTGGCATTTTTTGTACAGTGTAGCATTGTTCTTTTTGTGTGGAATAAGTTTGTGATTCTGTACAAATCAGAACTCAGATATTGACAACATCACTACCAGAGTTACCAAGGTTTTTATATTTTTTAATATTTGTGAATAGTTTGGTCTATTTTGGTATTTAATCATAACTGTATAAACTTCATGAAACAAAGTTTGTGCATGGAAACTTCCAATGCATTTATCGTACATTGTGTTTTTGTAGAGTGTAGCATATTCCATATCAGATATTCAAATTGTGTTGTAAGCATGAGGGTACAGAAGCGAGGTAAATGAGTGTACTCTGTGTGTGTGTGCGTGTGTGTGTGTGTGTGTGTGTGTGTGTGTGTGTGTGTGTGTGTGTGTGTGTGTGTGTGTGTGTGTGTGTGTGTGTGTGTAATTACCTAAGTGTAATTACCTAAGTGTAGTTACAGGATGAGAGCTACGCTCGTGGTGTCCCGTCTCCCAGCACTCTTTGTCATATAACGCTTTGAAACTACTGACGGTTTTGGCCTCCACCACCTTCTCACTTAACTTGTTCCAACCGTCTACCACTCTATTTGCGAAGGTGAATTTTCTTACGTTTCTTCGGCATCTGTGTTTAGCTAGTTTAAATCTATGACCTCTTGTTCTTGAAGTTCCAGGTCTCAGGAAATCTTCCCTGTCGATTTTATCAATTCCTGTTACTATTTTGTACGTAGTGATCATATCGCCTCTTTTTCTTCTATCTTCTAGTTTTTGCATATTTAATGCCTCTAACCTCTCCTCATAGCTCTTGTCCTTCATTTCTGGGAGCCACTTAGTGGCATGTCGTTGCACCTTTTCCAGTGTGTTGATGTGCTTCTTAAGATAAGGGCACCATACAACCGCTGCATATTCCAGCTTTGGTCTAATAAAAGTCGTGAACAATTTCTTTAGTATGTGTGTGTGTGTGTGTGTGTGTTTGCTCACCTAGTTGTGCTTGTGGGGATTGAGCTCTGACTCTTTGGTCGGGGGGTCTGGCTCTTTCTGTGTGTATCAAAGTGTGCATGTATATTCAAGGTTAGATTTATGGTGTTTGAGAACAAACCATTCGGGATCTTGATGAAAGTGGAAATTCTGCCTTTGGGATCTTATGTTGGAAGCTGCATTATTGTCTTTGTCAAAATTTTTAAGCTTGCTCTTTCACCTTGAATTTCACCTTTTTGTTATACACAAGCCACTACCATCTGTCGGTTTACTTTTACCACGTTCCCTTTATTGTCTCTTCCCCCCTCTTCCCCTTCTTCTCTTATCATGTCCTTCCCTGTTGTTCCTTTCTTAAACACGTCCTCCATTGGTCTCCTCTTTCTTTCTTTCTTACTACATCATCCTATTGTTCCTCTCTTACCACATTGACCTCTATTTACATGGAACTCTCCTTGTACAGATTTTGTGTAATTTTGCTCGTCTTAATGAAGAATAAGTTGTCTCAAGTTGTCCTCTTTATCTGCTGGCCGAGGGCTTCTCTTAAGTATCTCACAGAGTGGTTGTAGTGTGTCAAGATTGCCAAGGAAAGAAGTGCTGGCAGCAAGATGCTGATTTTCTCTGTGTAGTGTGGTGTGTGTGTGTGTGTGTGTGTGTGTGTGTGTGTGTGTGTTGTGTGCGCGTGCGTGCGTGCGCGTGTGTGTGTGTGTGCGTGCGTGCGTGTGTGTGTGTGTGTGTGTGTGCGTGCGTGCGTGCGTGCGTGCGTGCGTGTGTGTGTGTGTGTGTGTGTGTGCATGCTTTTTTTAATATTCTTGCATGTCATATTTATGGGTATTTGTAAATACTGTAATATATATATATATATCACCTCATTTATTTGTTTGAAATTGACCTAAGCTGTTATAACCTGTCTGTTAGTGTTTTGTTTATGCATAAGGGAATAATAGTTATTAGAGCACCAGTTATTAGAATGAGAGAGGCTATAAATATTTCTCTAAATATTCTTGAAGGTAACTAGAAGGTATTAGAATGTGGAAACCAATTTGTGTCAAGAGTATGGCATTATCTTTGCACTCTTGCATACTTGCTGCAAAAGTGTGGCATTATTATTGGTTGAAATGCCACCAAAGGAGCATTAATGAAAAATGCCACAAAACATAAAAGCACTTCCTCAGCTGCTCGAGTTTAACTTTTGTTGCTTTAGGGCGTTACTATAGACATTTTAGCCTTTGTATTCCCAAAACTTTCCAAGTGTAAGTAATGAATTATATGACATAGCTATGCCTATTTTGATTTTCAGCATGTCAGATTAAAGACAGCTCATTTGTGTAAAGATTATACAATGTTTAGGATTCTTTAACCTATGCTCTGATTTATTATGTGTGGCTAAACTTGTTCATTTTTAGTATATAAAACCACTGGTAGATTATGTTGTCAAATGATATCCATACTCTGTAAACAAAAATTTATAATTGGCATTATGCTGTTTAAATTGCGTTCCCATCGGTAGGAGCTCACACATCTTGAGTCTACTGCTTTGATGTCACTCGTCTTTCCGTTATCGTATTGCAATCCCAAGTGATTTATAGGAGCCTAAATATTCTGTAAGACAGATAGTGCTTCATAGCCAATATGAGCTTGGCACCTTATGCTGACAATTACTTAGTTGTTTTCGAGTTGACTTAACTGGATACTGTACTTACAAGTTTTGTCATGCCGGGTCTTGGTCAGGTAATGTTTGATTTGGTTATCTTTGCAATGATTAAAAATCACTGCATTTTGTTTTCTAAGAGTAACTAGAATGGAACTTGGCATTATGATAATTTGTCCATGTTAGGCGTCATTAAGAAAACAAAGCAAAGGTCACATGGAAAATTTAACAAATTTTAAAGTTTTGAAAACTTAAAACAGATTTAAAGTTATTTTATGTACTATTATTAGTTTTTTTTTGTGTATGCTACTTACAATGATAATACTGTAGTAGGATAGCTCCTAAGAAAATGAATATGGTGTAAATAATAAATTTTAAATTTTAACTAGCAGTCAAGTGCTAAGACCTTTTCATACAAATACTAAGCTGTAATTAGTGATAGATCTGCACTACATGTAAGCTTGTAGTGTAGTTCTCTGCATGGATGCTTCCCAAGAAAGGGCCTTGGTCACACGATACCAAAGAGAGAGAGGTAACCTCGTACAGACTTATCTCCATATTTTACGTACTGTATGTATTTTAGTCGTAAGTAATTTCAGGTTTATGCTGTATTTTGATGCGTTATGTTGAAAGGTTGAAGCCCAAGTACTTGATATTTTTACTAATTTATTTGTCAGTGCTAATACTTTAGTAATCAGAGTTTCAAAATGTTTGGCTGCTTGTATATGTAGTTGCATGGAATTAAGCTGTGGCAGTATTAAATACATTTGAACTTTTTGTTTAATGTTTTATTTTCACAAATAAAACACACACACACATACTCTAGTTCACTTATAAACAGATTTGTGTAGGCACATTTGTGTATGGTATATTTGAGGGGTGAAAGTACCCATAGACACATGATATGCTATGGCAAAATTGAAGAATAAATGATATATAAGCATATTTCAGCATTGGCAACTGATAGAATCATAGCGAGTGTATGATGTGGGTGCTGAGCCTTCATGATGCGAAGTGGCAGATATCATTGTATATCCATAATCTAGTAAATTTTAAAATCATTTTATTCTTCTAGTTCTATGGAAACATGTAAATGGAAAAGATTACATGCTTGAGTCTTATAAAATTCAGTTTAAAATTGCCTTTAGTTTGTAAATGAGAATTTACTTTAAAACTGAACAAAATATATACTGTAAATACATAAACTTGTAGGTTTTTCATGCACTATTTAAGCATGATGCTCTAAGTGGCCATGTTTATGAAATGGTATAAAATAGATTGTATAAGAAACCGTTAAAACTTTTAAAGATGAAATATATTGTGTATGTGTATATATATATGTATGTGTATGTATATATATATATATATATATATATATATATATATATATATATATATATATATATATATGTATATATGTATATATGTATATGTATATATGTATATATATATATGTATATATATATATATATATGTATATATATGTTATTGAATATGACCGAAAAAGTAAGATTAATAATTCTAACACGAATTTTCTCAATTTTCCTTATGTTTGTTTTTACTGATGACGGTAAATGAAAAATCAATTCTCCAAAATTCATTCTTTATTTCTTAGTCTGACGCGACACTTGAACGCGTTTCGTAATAACTAATTACATTTTCAAAGACTTTTAGTTTTCACACACAACTATAACCTTAAAGCACTAAACAGGCACTATCGAGGAAAAAGTCTTAGTCGACTTAAACTTGAAACCGGCCATATACTGCAGGTATGTTGACGACATTTTTACACAGGTACCTGATGTCAGACATCTGCAGGAGCTGAAAGAAGCGTTTGAGCAGAATTCTGTGTTACGTTTCACTTACGAGATGGAGAAGGATGGGAAGCTGCCCTTTCTAGATGTAACAGTCATGGAAAGGAGCGGAGGTTTCCACACTGCAGTCTACACTAAGGAAACAAACATAGGAATGTGCCTAAATGCCAACAGTGACTGCCCAGATAGGTACAAGAGGAGTGTTGTTAACGCTTATGTCGACCGTGCACTCAGCCACAGCTCAGAATGGAAGCAAGTCGACGAAGAACTCTGTAGGGTAAGGCAGGTCCTAGTCAACAACGGCTTCTCCAATGGTTTCATTGAAGACATCATAAGAAGGAAAGTAGAACGCCATGCAACCTCTGAAGAAACAACTAATACAACACCTATACCCCCTATTAGACTATTTTACAGGAACTTCTTCTCCACCGCTCATAAAACGGAGGAAAGGGTCCTGAAAGATATTGTTAATAGAAATGTTATCCCTACAGACAAAAATCAGAAGATACAACTAACGATTTACTATAAAACCAAAAAAACAGCCAGCCTACTAATGAAAAACTCTCCAGACACGGAGCAGAACGCCCTAAAAGAGACAAACGTCGTCTATGCCTTTAAATGTCCACTTGGGGACTGTAAGCCCCAAAAAACTCAGTATATAGGCAAGACAACAACATCTCTTTCCAGGCGTTTAACGATGCATAAGCAACAGGGCTCCATTAAGGAACATATACTCTCTTCCCACAACCAAACCATCACCAGAGAAATCTTAACAAATAACACAGAAATCATCGATAGGTACAGCGATAGCAGGCGGCTTGACATCTGCGAGGCACTACACATCAAGAAGTCAACACCAGCAATCAACAGTCAATTAATGCACAACTATATTCTACCCACTTCAAGACCCCGCTCCAATATAGAAGCATCAAGAAATATGGGCCAATAGGCCCTTCCGCAGTTACTTCCATTCATACCTTCAATTTACCCAGTTAATATCCAGTTAATATCCATTGTTTTTGTGTTCTGTCCTTTGTTGAAAGTTTTGTTCACCTCATTAAAAACTGTTGTAACATATCACCTCACCCAAAACGCGGGTATAAAATGAAAGATGAAAGCTGTTTAAATCATAGCATAGTAAAGAACTGTTTAGTGCTTTAAGGTTATAGTTGTGTGTGAAAACTAAAAGTCTTTGAAAATGTAATTAGTTATTACGAAACGCGTTCAAGTGTCGCGTCAGACTAAGAAATAAAGAATGAATTTTGGAGAATTGATTTTTCATTTACCGTCATCAGTAAAAACAAACATAAGGAAAATTGAGAAAATTCGTGTTAGAATTATTAATCTTACTTTTTCGGTCATATTCAATAACATATGTCTACAGGAAAGACTGCTACCAAAATATACTAATATGTATATATATATATATATATATATATATATATGTATATGTATATATATGTATGTATATGTATATATATATATATATATATATATATATATATATATATATATATATATATATATATATATATATTATATATATTATATATATATATATGCATGCATTGACAGGGTCTTCTTTTGTAATCGGCAACCTTTTATTGGTGCATTGTAGGGTCCAGTTCGGCACCATGTTCTCCTAACTTTGGGCTAGGTAATACTGAAATAATACATAATACACGTTTCTGGTGCTGCACCATTGCCCTACTAATGCACAATGAAGTGTTGAGTCTTGTGATAATAATCATACCAAGCCTTGTTTGGCATTTTCATTTCATAGATTTTTAAGTTGCTGAATTGTGAAACGGAGTATAGTTTTCAAAACTGTATATTGTGTATTGGTCAGTGGAGTCGGATCATGGCTGAAAGGTATACCCGGTTCACCTAGGAGTTGGGCAACTGTTGTGGGGTTACATCCTTTGGAAGGTCAGTAGTTGGTCTGATTAAGGGGTGGGACCTCGAGAAATCTTAACAGTTTTCCAACTGGGAAATAACGACATAAGAAAAATGCTTTAAGTATTTGTATTTTCTGCAAATTTTCCGGTTTAAAGAACTCTATCAGTTCTAAGGCTAAGTTTTTTTTTTTAATACAGTATACTACAGTAGCTGTGTTCATATTCAACTTACAATTTTTTATATTGTTGTGTTGCCATTTTGCTTGCATTATCAACACTAACTTGTAATTAGTAAATAAGTACACTTACGGTACTTATATTTTGATACTGTAAATGTTGAGTTATTATACATTCCAAAGTTGGCCAAGTAATTGGTTCAGATAGAAACCCAAATGTGTCCTCCAAAAATGATAGCACATAAAAACAATTATTGATTAAGTGTACAAAAATTAACTGTTGCACCCAGAAATGTTTATGTTTTATACCATTAATTATGTAGAGGGCATGAGAAAGGTGGTGGTAAACAACGCTAAACTTTCCTAGGTCTGGTATAGCACATTTGTGTTCTAAATTAGGCCTAAGGTGGTGTATAGTAGGCCAAGGATTGTTTATTCTAGGCCTTGGACTGGTTAAATTGTGTAGTTACTGTTCCACTTCTTAGTCTGCCATTTGGAGTATTCCAAAAGTAAATAACATGATCATTCTTGGATACAGCAGACTTTTTTTTTTTTTGTATGTTGGACCAATAGTGGCTATAAGTACAGTAATATTATTTTTGGACGATTTGTTGTTGAAACCTACATAAAAATGCTCCTAATACCAAACAATTATTTTAAGACACTTTATGCTAGGGTTTCAACATACAGTAATTTAAAACAAAACGGTTTTAAGTTTATAATAAGAGCTTGTAATTTTCCATTTGTGCACGGCTGTTGGGTATAGAAAATGCTCAGTTTTTATATCTTGATTAATTTCTTCCATTTACCTTGCACTCCATTGGCAGGATCTTGAAGACCTCTATAAAAGTGAAACTTTCACAGTTATCTTGCACAACAGACTTTTTACTCAACCTCTTTACTTTTCCTGTGTGGCATTTTGATAGAGCAGACTGGAAATTTTGTGCAACTATTACCTGTATTCACTACACGTCTTTCCTTCCCATTCCTAAATTCTGCTTCTTTTTACCATCCGCTCCGAGGACATCATCAGGTGGGGAGTTTAACAGGGGCAGTACATCTGTCAAATAATACGGCAGGTGGTCCAAGACCAACTAGGCTTTGTCGAAAATTAAGGCTTTGCAAATTAAGTTTAAAGTGGCAATATAAGACTTAACATGTATCTAATTATATTAGCCTTAATACACTCCACTATATACTAAAGATTTTTCTATTGTACCTTAAAAAAAAAATTGCATTAAATGAAAAGCAACTAATCTTAAGTTATCTGCATCTTTAGGTTATCTTGGGGGAAGGGGGGGGAGCCGATTTTCTTCAACATATCATGGCATGATAAAACATCAACACAGCAAGATCCCTGTTGAACACAACAGGTTTTTCTCTACCACCTCTGCTACTGAGAGGTTTTTGTTGCATCATGGTAGAGCAATTTTTTGGGCAACATCTCTTGTAGAGAATAAGTCACAATATGAAGCAGTTCTAACTTAAGAGCCCAAAGGCTGGACCAAAATGTTGTCACTATACCCTCACATTAAGTGAAAGTACTGTTGGGTATAATTATATTTTCTCTTCATAATTAACAAAATGTATGTAGATTGTCTTATTTATTGCATACATTCTTTGTCCACAAATAAAATCACATTCCCATTCAATGTGGCTTGGAGAATTACTGTATTTTGTTTTATATTGTCCGTGCTGTTGTAGTATACAGTATATCAAAAATGTAGTTCTGCGACATTATGTTCAACTTTAAGTTCAGTAGTTTTTTAGGCAGTTAATCATTTATATTTTCTGGTAATCAACTCTGAAAAAGTTTGTTAGTTGAGATATACTGTAATAATCCCATATTGAAACATTTTGCATTGAAGTTCATCAAAAGGCAATCATTCTAAATAAGTGTGAAACGAGTACACAAAACCTTTGCTATAAAATATTGTGCACTGTTACATTGCTGCAGGACTGGTTCATGGTATGAAAAATATTAGTTTTTCTATCATCTCTCACCACCACCACCTCGGGCTTCCCACCTGCTCCCTTATTCTGCCATCGCTTCTCCAAGTTCTTCCTTCCAATTTCTCTCCACCTCGAGTGTCCAACGTTTATGTACGTACAGCATACTGAATACTCTCATATAATGTTTCTCAAATCTTATTTGGCTTATACTGTGATGTATATATTGTACAGTACATGTATATTTGTAGCCCATAGTTGCTTATAATGGTATAAACTGTGTGAGATGTCAAACGAACCACTTGCAAAGTTTTTATATTTGAGAATTAGTATGTAATAATTGTACTGCAGTGGAACTATGTGGACTGTAGGAGGTTGATATTATGAGATAGTAAGAATGTGACTTGTGTATTTGCTGGTACAGTATGTGACTAGACTGTACAGTGTAATTAGTTGTACCCAATGGCCACCATCTCTAACAATGTTATTACATGTTTTTTACTCTTGACTTTACTTCCCATCATTCTTATCATAAAAGGTAAAGGTTTCTGAACTATTTACTGACAATACTGTATGTAAAGGAATATTATTTTAAATTATTTATATCTAAAGTGTAGAATAAATATGCTTTAAACTTATTATTCATTATCCTGAAGAAAAATCAGTACGTAAAATAATAGAAGTATCTGGCAAATTTGGCATCACATTTACCACTTGGGTGAGCAAATGGTATCACATGTACCATTTTGTTGAGCAAATGTTATCACACGTACCACTTTGTCGAGCAAATGGTACACGGGCTAATGGAAACTGCAAATTAGTCTTTAAGGCTTGGTGCCTTAATTTTACATTTGCTTTCCAATAGATTAGCTTCCTACTGTGAATATAGAGATGAGGGTGGGGGGGGGGCTTAATTCTGCGGTGGTGAACATAGTGGTAGGGAGAGAGGTGGTGTCTGGTGCTGTGAACATAGTGACAGGGAGAGAGTGAGAGAGGTTCAAGTATGTTTATTGAGATAAGCAAGAAATACATCTCAAAGAGATAGAGTAGCTTAGGCTATTTCTACCCCCCTCTACTTCAAGTCCCTCAAGGGGCGCACAAATTCAGTGAGGTGAAAAAACAGTGAAAAACATAGGTGCGGATACTTTTGAAAGATCCAATCCCTATGATGCTCTCCATGAAATCTCCTTCAATCCTTCAAAGTAAATAAGAATTAAGCAGAAGGCTCTCTGTTAAACCTTGTGAGGCAGCTCCTATTTATATCCACGTAAACTAAATCATATGTCTAACCTACACATGAAACAATCCATCGATCCTACGTCTATTATGTTACCCGGTAATTCGTTCAATAAATCAACAGCCGTTTCTAAACCAGTATTTACGCAGGACTTTCGTAAATCTAAAATTATCCAACTTATATCAAGTGTTTGGCATTTTATTTTGTATTTAAAAATCTTATTTATATCAACTTTGTTATTCTTCGTTCTCGACTCACAATCTGAGATCTCGGGGTTCGGTTTATGGGTGGGACAGAAATGGTTGGGCACTTCCTTTCACTTAATGCTTCTGTTCCCTAGCAGTCACTATATAGGCACCTGGAAGTTGTGAAACTAGTGCGAGGTTGCATCCTGGAGAAGAACAGTAGTTGGACCCGAGGACCGCGATACAAAAGCCTATACAAGACCGCGATACAAAAGCCTATACAAGACCGCGATACAAAAGCCAAGCCTAACGTATATATACATATACATAGGCTTCCCGTTTAACAAAACGAATTATCTATAAAATAATATGTCCAAAGTTGGAGGTCAGACATTGAGGATCGTCCCTCTCCCATGATCCGTCACGAAGTCCGTCAATATGAAATGTTGCGTCCCCGAGTCAACAGATTTACCTTTTGTCTAAATATTTGTGTATTCAGATACTGACATGCAAAACGCTTTTAGATATAGTGAGTAGGAAAAATGGTTCCATGATGAGAGACAGCTGGGAGGATATGGACGGAGAGAGAGAGAGAGACGGGGAGGGTAGATGGAGGATGGCCAACTGGAAGAGTCAATCCCTAGGCATCACATCTACCCCAGTTAAATACACTATAAACATGCCACCCTTTACTCTTCGTCTTAGCATGTAAATTAAGCTTTGTTAATTTCTCTCACCGCAAGGTTGTTTCTAACTGCCGAGAATAACTTTGTCAGCCTTCTCTGCGTTCAAGTGAATTTATGTCCATTCTATAGTATGCGACTAATACTTTACTACATTACCGAAATGGGCCTAGCGAAGGAAAGATAAAGCTGAAAGATAAAGCGAAAAATAATATTGACGTCTTGTTTCTAACATTTTAATATTAAATCCCAGTATCCTATTTGTATGATGTTAATTTCCTGAACCCATTATATTCCCTCAACTTTTTCCAGTACCGCCCACGGGACGGGTCCAGTACGCCCATGAGACGGGTACGGAGTGCATAATAAATGAACAAAATCACAGCATCCTATTGCCTTATTCCGAACATTATTCAGTGATTTTTGGCTTAACCTTATCTACAGTATGGGACTAAATTTTAATTATAGACCAGAAGTTGTACTATTACTCCTTCATGGCAGAACGCTCAGTTTTTGG
>WNGS01169498.1:45736927-45749981 GCA_020271785.1 Procambarus virginalis
CCACACTACACCTGGCACCCCACACTGCACCTGGCACCCCCACACTACAACTGGCACCTCCACACTACACCTGGCACCCCCCACACTACCCTGGAACCCCCACACTACACCTGGCACCCCCCACACTACACCTGGCACCCCCCACACTACACCTGGCACCCCCACACAACACCTGGCACCCCCACACTGCACCTAACACCCCCACACCACACCTGGCACCCCCCACACTACACCTGGAACCCCCACACTACACCTGGCACCCCCACACTACACCTGGCACCTCCACACTACACCTGGCACCCCCACACAACACCTGGCACCCCCACACTGCACCTAACACCCCCACACTACACCTGGCACCCCCCACACTACACCTGGAACCCCCACACTGCACCTGGCACCCCCCACACTACACCTGGCACCCCCCACACTACACCTGGCAATGTTTTCTTTTACCCACAATCCCACTGAGTTCTCACCCTAATTCCCCACACCCCACCTTCCAGATTGGTAGCTATAACAAGTATTGATGAAGGAATTAGAGATCTCGTACACTAATACTGATGTAATATCAAATAAAGCAGATGAACCCGAAGAAGAAGGCGGCGAGTACACAAAACTTTGATGTAATAGCAACAGTAGAAACTAAAATGCACTGGGATGATCATTATTGAAATATTTGCCAGAGAATATCATGATACAAGAATTAGATAACAGAGGAGAGGAGGCGGGCTGAAAATGCTGATTAAAAAGATATAAAAATTTTGCAGATATTTTGACTGAGGAGGCAAACATATGTGCATTCTATGTTATACGAATTATATGAGTAGAAAATAAAGTGTTAGGAGCTTTTTTTTTATTTTTTTTTTATTTTTTTTTTATCAAAAGATAAGTTTCAGAAATATCTTGTAATGGGTGGCAGAATCATGCAATTGATTGATAGTGAAGTTACTTAGTTGGTGCCAGTCTACCTCAGCGTAGTCTACCGTAGTCTACCTCAGTCTACCTCCAGCGGAATGTCGACTTCAACAGTGTACTTCACAGTAGTGTGCTGTGGTCATAGGTCAAGGCTGACCTTGGGCCGGGCTTGGGGAGTAGAAGAACTCCTAGAACGCCATCAAGCAGGTGCTCAAGCAGGTGCTCAAGCAGGTCCTCAAGCAGGTGCTCAAGCAGGTGCTCAAGTAGGTGCTCAAGCGGAATGTCTACTTCAATAACCTACTACACCATACGCATATAGCTCAAGACTAAGTTGATGACTGCATGTTGTTGTTGTTGTTTAAGATTCGCTACTTGGAACAAAAAGTCCACTACGGGCCATGGTGAGCCCGTAGTGGACTTTATTGATGACTGCAGTCTAGCCTTTACATATACAAGAACAGACATTCCACCTGTCACGAGTTTCATTAATTCCTCTTGCAGAAATGGCGACCTTGAGTAGACAATGACAAGTGACATTTGTCGATGAGACAACACAGATGATAATGATAATGATGATAATGATGATGATGACAAAATAGGGAGATATTACAACTGGGAAAAAGGATATTAAACGAGTGATCATCATTCTAGCAAACAAGGTAAGCCAGCGTGGCTAAACAGCACTTGGAAGGAATAGGAGACGAAGTTGGGATAGGACGAAAGGAAGGAATGGTGTCCAACCACCAGGACCATCGGGGAGCGAACACCGACTAGCAAGAAGCGCGGCCGTCGTTGTACTGATCAGTATAAATAGATGTGGCAAGTCGATCAAATTTAAGGTCCATCTCGTACCTGCTCCACATCAGTGGCTATAACACCTTATATGAAGTATATAAATCTGCTCGCATCTTGAGCTTACAACTCTATAGGACTGCAGTCCCTCCTATCCTTTCTCCGGCTGCTGGACAGGATAGAGAATCGTGTACAACTCATCACTAGTCTTCACCCATCCTGGCTGGACAGCTCTGTAAATCACAGCCTTTAATCTTGGGAGACGTGATCAAGCCTTGGGAGACGTGATCAAGCCTTGGGAGACATGATAAAGCCTTGGGAGACATGATAAAGCCTTGGGAGACGTGATCAAGCCTTGGGAGACGTGATCAAGCCTTGGGAGACATGATCAAGCCTTGGGAGACGTGATCAAGCCTTGGGAGACATGATCAAGCCTTGGGAGACGTGATCAAGCCTTGGGAGACATGATAAAGCCTTGGGAGACATGATAAAGCCTTGGGAGACATGATAAAGCCTTGGGAGACGTGATCAAGCCTTGGGAGACATGATAAAGCCTTGGGAGACGTGATCAAGCCTTGGGAGACGTGATCAAGCCTTGGGAGACATGATAAAGCCTTGGGAGACATGATAAAGCCTTGGGAGACATGATAAAGCCTTGGGAGACATGATAAAGCCTTGGGAGACATGATAAAGCCTTGGGAGACATGATAAAGCCTTGGGAGACGTGATAAAGCCTTGGGAGACGTCAGCAGCCTTAGTAGACCTCCATCAGTCTCATGAGACTATGGTGTTGTGCTCTGGTTGTCGGTCTGGAGTGGCCTCTCCAGGGCGCAAAGCCTGGGTAGGTTGATACGGAAGAGAAGCTGTCACCCAAGCAGCAAGTCCCCCCCCCCCAAGCAGCCTAACTGTCATGTATAAGGGTAAAAGTCTCAAGGTTCCTCACTTTGCCATCCCTAATCGTGAACAACCATAAGGCAGGAACTGCAACACAAGGCGCTCAGCCAAGAGCCTCGATCTCACTCTCTTATTCTCAAGAACATCCGCCTTTTCAGCAGTCTCTTAATTAGATTCTCATAAAATCAAGTCAATCGACCATATGAAAGCTCTTCTTTTACTTGGCAACAGTTTTACCCTATAGTAGTAGGCGTCCTTCAGTCTCTGAAGACTATGGAGTTGTGCCCTGACAGGGCGCAAAGCCTGGGTAGGTAGATATGGAGGAGAAGCTGTTACCCATGCAGCAGGTCCCCCCTCTCCACGTTGCTGAAATTATCCAATAGAAAGGCAAATACCAATACACATGGTTCCAGCACCGTCGCAGGAACTGCCAGAGAGAGGTCGACGTCAACAACGAATTGCCTTAGGGGCCTTAGGGCTTAGGGGCCTTAGGGCTTAGGGGCCTTAGGGCTTAGGGCCTTAGGGCTTAGGGGCCTTAGGACTTAGGGGCCTTAGAGCTTAGGGGCCTTAGGGCTTAGGGGCCTTAGAGCCTTAGGGGCCTTAGGGCTTAGGGGCCTTAGGGCTTAGGGGCCTTAGGGCTTAGGGGCCTTAGGGCTTAGGGGCCTTAGGGCTTAGGGGCCTTAGAGCCTTAGGGGCCTTAGGGCTTAGGGGCCTTAGAGCCTTAGCGGCTCCAACTCCGGATTTTTCCTCGAGGTTGACTCCTGAAGCCTTTCCCAAAAAAGGGGTATTCCCAAAATACCTTTTCCCAAAAAGGTAAAGTTTTACCCTATAATACAGTGTTTATCGTATCGGCTCACAACCGAATGGCCCCGAGTTCGATTCCCGGGCAGGACGAGACGTTTTGGGTACGTTTCCTTACACCTGATTCACCTGTTCACCTAGAAGTAAATAGGTACACAGGAAGGGGTAGAAATACCCTAAGCTACTCAAACCCTTTGACATGCATTTTATGGTCTCAATAAACGTACTTGAAATAGGTACACGAGATTTAGTCAACTGTTGTGGTTTGCATGCAGGACATACTCAATCGGGCGCTAGCCAAGGACCAGGACTGACTATGATAAAATTAACCTAAATAAAATTGTATCTTAATATTAATTAAAATGTATAATCAATGGACAATAATAATTATAACATAGGCTAGTGTGGTATTGAGCTTTAGGCCTATGTCAACCTCTGGAGGGTTGGTAAGGCCACCACAAGAGCTTATACTGACCAACCAACAAGTCTAATATTAATCATTACTTTTGTCGGGGGACAGGTAGCCTGTGTCCTTGACACAGGCTTGCATACTGGTCCACCCTCAATGTCGAACTGGACGCAACGCCACGACGCAACATCACAACAGTTGACTAACTCCAGCGTATCTGTTTGCTTCTAGGTGAACAGAGGAGAAGTGTTATGTCATTAAGTGACATAAACGTTTTAGAGAGAGAGGGAGAGAGAGAGAGAGAGAGAGAGAGAGAGAGAGAGAGAGAGAGAGAGAGAGAGAGAGAGAGAGAGAGAGAGAGAGAGAGAGAGAGAGAGAGAGAGAGAGAGAGAAGAAAGGAGAAACGAAGTGACGTTTCTTGCCCGAAACGCATTGCGTAATAGTGGCTTTAGGCATTGTATGTACTAGCTCTATCTATAAATCGATCCACTTATGTAAAATCTCTCTATGTATGTACCTTTCCTGAATAAACATATTTATTTATATTTATTTATTTAAAACTTACCCAACCATTTTTTGCCCGCCCGGGTATCGAACCTGAGATCCCCGATAGTGAGTGGAGAACGAGACCACTGTATTAGAGGACTTTATATCACTGCTATTTCGTTTAAACAGTAGTCACAGGTAAGAAAGAAAATAAAGAAGAGGCCGAGGTAAAAGGGAAAAAGATTATTATAAAAGCAACCCCCATAAGATACACTGGATTATTATAAAAGCTAGCCATGTTAAAATCGTTTTCTATGACGTAAACATAATTAGAGAACGTTTACTAGAAATGGGGAAACTAATTCAAACATTAATGCAACCATAACAATTCAATAATAATAATAATAATAATAATAATAATAATAATATCCAATAACCCGATCAACTGTACTACCAGAACGCTTAATATTTAATATATTCAACATTACAGAGGATGTAATTTGCAATAATTACACAGTTGGCATTTGTACGTTTCATAAAACCGCTAATAACGCGCCGCTTTGAAAGGAATATGTAAATGTTTTTCAATGGTGAAAAATACAAGACATATATCTTAGGACATAGCAATTATACACGTATAAGCTACCATATCAACACGACTCCTGCAGCAAATTTATAAAGAAAAGGACCCAGCATGAGTTACGGAGCACTGAAAGTTGCTCTGAAAAATACAGGTGGAATTATTAACACGAAACACAAAGGTAAATCAGACCCACCTCTGAATATTCACCTGTAGAAAAATGAGGTGCGATCACATCTTGACGGCAACGGGGCGAGATATCCCTTTATGTGTATTTATACCCCCTAATAAACTTATATCAATTTCTTAGACTATGCGACGCGCAGTTTGCGGTAAGGGTTTTTCTCCATATGACTGCTGGAGTGGTGTGAAGCTGGAAGCTAGGCGAGTCACGGCGCCTCAAGATGCCCGTGGCGGCGAGGACTGGATGGTGTGATGACCGCAAACGCCACACACCGGGAGATGAGGAGACGACGACGTTTCGGTCCATCCTGGACCATCATCAAGTCGACATTAACCCAACCGGACGGTGGTGTTGATGTCGTCAGCTGACCGGCGCTGTGTCTTTGTAGTTAGCGCCTCGTTTTCTATGTTTCATTGTCTGGCCCAGAGCCAGATTCACGAAGCAGTTACGCAAGCGCTTACGAACCTGTACATCTTTTCCCAATCTTTGGCGGCTTTATTTACAATTATTAAATAGTTAATGAGCTCCGAAGTACCAGGAGGCTGTTTATAACAATAACTACAGTTGACTGAGAAGTTTTCATGCTTGTAAACTGTTTAATAAATGTAACCAAAGGCGTCAAAGATTGAGGAAAGATGTATACGTTCGAAAGTACTTGCGTAACTGCTTCCTGAATTTGGCCTGGCAGGTGGCAGGAGTTTTATGAATAGCTCAAATGTAGCCTAATTTTTGGGTTGACTGGAGATATCTAGCCAATGGTTTGGCTCATGATATAGCGACCACACCTGGACTGCTGCTTCACAGCATGGAGACCTCATGCACCACCAAAATGGAGTTTAATTCGAATGAGAAACCCGTACATGCTTATGGAGTGCCCAGAGGGCTCTGTCTTAGGACCTTGACTGATTGATGAAGATTAATAATAATAATAATTATAAATTTTCTTCAGGTAAAAGTACATACATACAAGATGAGTTACAAACAGAATGTTGGATTGATTGATAAAGATTAAGCCATCCAAGAGGTGGCACGGGCATGAATAGCCCGTAAAGAATGTTGGATTTCTAGACAGAGCTAGTACATACTATGCCTAAAGCCACTAATACGCACAGCGCTTCCGGCAAAATTAAGCTACCCAAGAGGTGGCACGGGCATGTATAGCCCGCAATCTTAGGATATTGCTGTTTACCTTTTATGTATCGTAAGCGTTTTACACATAAGATTGAACAGAAACATTTTAAAAATTTTCAGACGATACAAAACTAGGGCTGAAATTAAATTCAGAAAACTTAAAATCACTAAAATACGATATAAATAGGATTTTAAATTTGACAAAACGAAAAAGATTGACAAGCAGATAAAGAGTTTATCAAATACATATTTTTTGTTATTAACAAGCTTAGGTATACACAGCAGTGTTGCTACACTATTCTATATGAAAGATTACACAGTACAGACAAGTGAAGGATTTTGCGCCCACAAGACCAATCGTATAGACAATTCTACCAGAGTTACTATAACATATATCAGCTGGACAATGTTTAAATTTCAAAATTTGAATGCGAAAGAGATCTGTGAATCATGATTGAAAGGGATCTGAAGCAAACAAAATGAATAAACATACTGAATAAGCTAGCTATTATTCTTTTGACCATTTATTGTGGGGTTCAAGTGATCATTTTGCAAGGCCTCACTATAGTTCTCGCTCCCCATTTTGCCACAGAACTTTGTGCATTCATTCTTTGCTAATATTTTAAAATAATAATATTGCGTAATATCATTAACCATACCACGAATGTAACACTATACATTATCTATTATGTGTAATAAATAATGTATAGTGTTTCCATAGTAACCCGAGAATGAGACAGCTTTGTATTCCTTCTTGATATTTATATTTTAAGTTGATAATGTGCTCACTAAATGAAACAACAACAATTATTATTATTATTATTAGCTTGCAAATGTACTTAATTAATTTCCTCAGCATTTCTTTGAGGGTAATTCCTCTGCTGTGATCCACGGAAAACAGGTAAAAATAAAATAGACATTTTTTCTAAATTGTTCGTTTACGCAATTAAAAATCTATATTCTTCCATATGTAGTATCGGCTATAATTTCTTCACTTCTTTATAATATTTCTACAAAAAGGCAATCACTAAAATGAGTTTCTTAGTGATTTATAAACGAAAAATCCAAATAAGTCAGAAATAATAAATGCATTCTAAGAGGAAGCCTGACGAGGGGATCGGGCTTACTAAGGAAGATCGTGATGCTCAAACCTCCTCGATTTCATCCTCCAATACTTGTGATTTCGCCTACAATTCTAATATTATTGTTTCCTTCTTGCGTGACGCATCCTGTCATAGACAACAAGGCCTTCCGTGAGAATTTCGCCAAAGGAATGGTGATGAAGAGTGCGTTAGGCTGAGGGAGAGTCGCCCAGGAGAGATGTGAGGGTGTGCCGAGACCTCACATTTTATGCAATGGCGGATATATTTGCAACTAACCTGGACCCTCTGACGAGGGTGACCACAGGGACACCAACCATCACCACTACCACCACCACCAGCATTTCACCATTCACCACTACTACCATCACCACTACTACCACTATCACTACCACCAGCCCTCCGGAAAACAATACCACACCAGCGACTCCATTTGAACATGATGGGTTCTGCAAGCTTATTTTGTACATGGAAATAGGGGACTCCAGGTAACATTGCAAGGCTGCTGTTGTTGCACACATATGTGA
This sequence comes from Procambarus virginalis, assembly GCA_020271785.1. Taxonomy (NCBI): domain Eukaryota; kingdom Metazoa; phylum Arthropoda; class Malacostraca; order Decapoda; family Cambaridae; genus Procambarus; species Procambarus virginalis. The sequence continues at coordinate 45,744,750 of WNGS01169498.1, forward strand.
CACTTGTTTTGCATTGTGCATTGTTCTATGACTAAGCTGCCTTCTACAGTGTAAACATTTACAATAATTGGTTACACCAGTTTTGCATAGCTTACTTTTATTTCTGGATTTAAATTGATTAGAATGTAAAATATTGTAGTGCAGATATGCTGTGTTAACCTTGATATTGATGTGATCGTGGCAGCTGTTCCATCATGGATTATGTGAGGTAGCCTTACATTGATATTTCTACAGCTGTCATGTAGTGTATTTTGACACTTGTGATTCTGTGAAAGGCAAAAATTGCAATTTGAAAATGTGAAAGTGCCTGATAAAGTCATACTTAGGCAAATTTTCTTTTTTCCTGGCTCAGCTACTGTAATGCAATGAAACCTAATGGAAATAATGTATTAATATCTGAGGTTGTTCAGTTGAAGCATAAAGTATCTGGCTCCTACAGGTTGAGTAGTTAAACACTCCAAAACAGTTTATGAACTTGTCATATAGAGTGCTTTCTATAACTACATGGTGATAAATGGGGGAATATCTATAAAGAAAGACTTTTAATATTAAATCTTAAACTTTTATTAAATGTTTTTTTTCGTGGTTCTTGGTAAAATTTACCTATAGCTATAAACTTCTATATTTTTCTCTTGGTTTTCAGACAGATGTAGCATCTTTATGCTGTTGTTGATATAGGAGCTCAGTGCTGGGGCTGTATGAGTCTTTTCATTCTGGAACTTGGAATAATAATTAAAACTAATGAATATATATGACTTGCAGTCTATAGTAGATAACCTGTAACAAAGATGCTGCAACTTTCTGGGCTTTCAGATGTAGCCAACAACTCTCCTCACGCAAAGATAAACATGGGAAAACTAAATCTATCAATGCAAGAAGCAAATGTGCCCCAAGAACCTAACCCAAGAACAAATGTGCCAGAAGCATCACACCTAGGGAGTTGGATAAGACTGCCGTTCTTCAAATATCACTGTAGTCTGAAGTCAGCTAGGTTAGGAAAGCCTTGGTGGTCACTTGCCTTTATTGTAGTACATAGATTCAGTGACCCCATTGGAAAACTTATTAACTCAAGAACATAGTGTGCTAAGTATGTCATACCTAGGTAGTGGAAAAAGGATGCTTTTCTGCATATATCAAAACCTGTCTAGGAAAACTTTGCAAGGTGTGTTCTGATAACTCCAGGTGATCTGAAATTTTTTTTGTATCATAGGGAGTAACAGTTTTCTCAGGAAAAGGTTTTCATATGAACTCAACATCTGATGTTTGTGACACAGCAGTGTCTTTTGAAGGTAGAGTTATGGTTTTCCTCCATGAAAGGTAAATGTACTGTTACATATTGTATTCTGAAATTTTGAGGAAAAAAACTTTTAAGTGATGAAGTCACTGTTGCAGGGTGCGTGTTTGGGACCTTTTGCTGCTACTGCCGACGCTGCTTTTTCTCATTGGTCTTCTTGTCAAGATAAACAGTGCAAGACTCAAGTTACGTGCTGTACACAGCCCCATATATGCAACATTTTATGGCCTGGTTAGTGTAATGCTTTGTTTTATAGCTCATAATATATATGTTTTTCAGTTTGGTTGCCATAGTTATGAAAGTAATTTGGTTAGGTCAGGCTATTTCTTGAACAACAGAAATATTGAGCTGATTTCAGACATAAATTGGCAGTAGCATTTTGCATTTTTATATGTAGATGGCACAATACCCTTTGGTTAAACTACGGCTGCTAGTTTTAAGACAATACAATTCACTTCTGTTACTAAATTAATAATCAAATTTTCAGTCATATTTCTTATTGTTGCAGATTTGGCTTAACACACTGATATCAGTGGCAAGATGTGTGGTATCCATGACAGTTAATGCAGCTACTCCCTCTGGAGATGTGGCCAACAAATTATTGTACGTTATTGTACGGTTCTTTTTGCTGGCCACCGAGATGAGTGTTGTGGTTTTTGCCGTTTTTTTTGGTGAGTTTTTGGTGATATAGATGCAGAAATGAATAATTTATTGACAGACATTGTACTGTGGAACTTCGATAGAACTGACCAATTTACATTGTACCCATTCTGAATAATGAAGGTTCATGCCTGTTTCTGAAACTCTATTTACTGGTTTAAGGGTCTAGAAATTTGTGGCTGGGTCTTCCTTACCGAGTCTCAGAACTGATTAAGTAATCAATTTTTGTTATCATATTTTGTTAAGAGGGTCCCTGGGGTTGGGGGGGTCTCATTGTGCAGAACTATAAATGGTGCATAAATAAGGTTGTTGTATTGTCATCCCTCTGTTCATATACTTATATACTTAGGAGAGTGAGACAGAGGCAGTCATGTCTGCTTTTCATCTGAGGGGAAAAAAAAGGGGAGGTACTATCTTCTTCACTGTTCTCTGTACTTTTCTTTAGAAGGTGTTCCTATAGAGCACTCCAAACTCTTTGTGTTTCTTCTCTTTCTAATTGAAAAAAGTTATGCAGAGACATATGACAACCTTGCCTTCTCGTGGGAAAGTTTCTTTTGGGTGACCAACCTTTCATTTACATTGCGGTGATTCCAAGGATCAGTGTCCTGTGGCCTGGTCTATTCTAACCCGGCCCCCTGGTTGGTGGTCTGGTCAACCAGACTGTTGGACACAGCTGTTCGTTGCCCCTGATGTATGAATCATGGCCTAGTTGGTCAGGTATCCTGTGGAGGAGTTCATCGGGTACTCTTTTTGAACATTATCAAAGCGTCCAGTTATACCCCCTTATGTGTAGCAGAATCATGTTGAAAACTCTTGGGACTTCGATATTGATAAGAGTTCTCTCTCACCGTACAAACTGATTTTGCACATCTTATCATGCCTCCTGGTCTCATGTGGTGGTGTTCTATTGTCTTTAAATTCACTACAGTACTTAGTTAAAATAGTAACAGTAATGGATTTTTTTGTGTAGATATTTTATAAAAAGCCCCTTATTAGACCCAGCATTTCTGATAAAGATTAATATAATTACAGTGTCATTTTTTGCATACATTGAAAGTTATTATATCCTAAACAAACTATATACTGTGTGAGTGTGTAATAAATAAAAGAATACATAAATAATTATACTCACTCACTTGTAAATGCATGTCAAGACAACTAAAAAGTGGAATTAACTAGGAGTGAAATGGTGGAGGTAAACAGCATTCATGAATTCAAAGGTTGATACGATGAAAGCCTAAAGGCTTGGGGAACCAGCTCACCATTGAACTGCTGATTGAAAGGTGAAACACATGAACTGAAGCTTGATTCAATCTAATAAGCACAGATAGCTTCCTTAATGAGGTACTTGCCTATGATATTCTGTTACAGGTAGAATCATTGAAAGTACAGTACAGAATTTGGATTGAAAATGTTAAGTGCAACTCTGGTCACATAATGTATGAATAACGGATAAATAACAAAAATCCTCTTTGTGAATGTTCTACAAAAAGGAAGAAAATGCACCTTTGTTCTTTTTGTTCAGCATGATGAAGCTTTTCCCCAAAGAAAATATTTAAAGTAGAGAAATATGAAGAAATTGTGCAAAATAAACCACAAATTGTCCAGTTTCTCAGGCTTGGCCTACAGTATGCAATGGAAACATAGTGTAAAGAGTTTTATTTATACTTTTTTTTTTAATTTTATCTCGAGGGTTCTCGAGGGTTAAATCCTCAAAGGTTTAGTAGAACTCAAGGTTACAATCCTTTTACCATGTGTGGCCTGGTTGTCTATGGCGTGTGTGTGTGGTGTGCTTGGGAATACTCAGCGCATAGGTTCGAGTCCTCATCATGGGCTCCTGTGGATATTCTCATAAGGGGTTTCTTACTCGTGTGTTAGTGTGGGTCACAAACCAATGGGGTCTCTTACTCATGTGTTGGTTTAGGTCACAAACCAATGTTTGTGTTTTTTCCCACTTACGTTTCCGTCAAGTTTGCAAATTACTTTTATCTTTATTTTCTGCACAATATTTAAGGGAATAATAAATAACTGTGAATCAAATGATTTTTTAGATCTTTAAAAATATATGTAGAGAAATAATGTACTTTAAATATTCCATTTGGAAAGTGGTAAACTTTTCAATAAACTGAGCAAAGATATATTACTGTTTCTTTACTTAAGTGTGTGTATGAATGCATTTAGTAGGCCAGCCCAAGGCTTAGGGTCCATGCAGGAATATCCTTGCAAAAAAACACTCAAAAAAAATGAGAATGTGGTACATAGGATATTAGATGCTGGTAGAGGGTTGTGTTGGTGACTGTGTTGTTCCTACAGGACATCTGGACAACAAGACCAGTATCAGGCGGGTGCTGGTCGTGACCTCCATGATCGCCCTGCCGTACTCCGTGGTTCAAGGGGCCCTCGAGGTCATGACTCCAGACCATGATTTTGATGTTCCTAGCAAGGACTATGAGCTGTTTGGTCATGGTCGGCTCTCTCTTCTGGCTCATCTCTTCCATTATTTTCACATTGGTGAGTTTTTATATATATATATATATATATATATACTATATATATAATATATATATATATGATATATATATATAATATATATACTATATTATATATATATATTTAGTTTATATTTAAACAGTACAACAGTAGTTTGTTTATGATAATTTAAATAGTCTGTCTCATTAATTAAACGTTGTAATACTAGTACATTACTGTATATTCAAATTCAGGTTACAAAGTCTCAAATAAGCGCTGTAAAACAAAACCAAGCCCTATATATATATATATATATATATATATATATATTATATATATATATATATATATATATATATATATATATATATATATATATATATATATATGCATGTACGTATAGTGTTTGTTAATGTGGTTTTTGTATGTATGTGTTTTATCTAATAGGCAGAACTGCAGTACTAGGCCTTATAAACAAGATGCATTTTGCCTAACAGCCAGAGGGGCTTTGTACAATGTATTTTTTTTTAATTATTTCTTTCAAAATTTATCCACCCTTATAATATACAGTTCCAACAATGGATCATGTTGGTCCCAGCTTCCAAATTAGATATATTCTGAAATGGCATTTGTAAGTTGGTTGTTCATGACTCGGAATCAGGTATCCAATTGCCACAGTGCGCAATAAATATTGGATACATTCCCAGGCCATCAAAATCAGCCTATGAAACTCCAAATTTTAAGGGAAGTAATATAAGAAACCCTTCTCTCTTGGACCTTGAGTGACAGAGGAAGGAGACAAAAAAAAA
>WNGS01169498.1:45755097-45837320 GCA_020271785.1 Procambarus virginalis
CTCTCTCTCTCTTCTCTCTCTCTCTCCACAAGGTGAAAGGTCTCGAGTCATTTACAGGACAAAGCGCACATTTGCATAGGCGTCCATATTCCAAATGAAGCGGAAAACGCGCCATGGGATGCACGTTGTCATAAATCTCGAGGATGTGGTTCCTGGTGGAGTGTGAGGAGCGCGGGGTGTCCTCGGCTGCCGGGGCCAACACCTTGGCTCACTGGGTGTCGGACAGCGTCTGGGCCTCTTGTGTGATTTGTGGCGTGTGGTGGAGTTGACGCCGCCGCCGCCGCCGCGCCGCCGCGCACGGCAGTCGAGGCATTAAGGAGAGAGAGTGTTGAACGAAGAAAGGCATGAATGATGAATAACGCGGCCCGGTAGGTAAGACGCAAGTCGGTACTCCATTGTATTCCAGTTTTTAGACACGTGGAATGAGGCACGCAATAAATGTGAGAAGGCCTCGGCCTCCCTCAGCTGCAACACAAACGAGTGCTCAGTTTCTGTCGTCTTGGGAGACATTGTAGACAAGAGAGGGAAGGAGAGACGCCCATGACTCCCAAGGAAGACGCAACACAAGCCAGTACTCACTTTCTGTCGTCTTGGGAGACATGTGGACAAGAGAGAGAAGAGAAGAGAGAGACGCTCCAAGACTCCCAAGGAAGACGCAACATAAGCCAGTACTCACTTTCTGTCGTCTTGGGAGACATTGTGGACAAGAGAGGGAAGGAGAGACGCCCCAAGACTCCCAAAGAAGACGCAACACAAGCCAGTACTCACATTCGGTCGTCTTGGGAGACATTGTGGACAAGAGAGGGAAGGAGAGACGCCCCAAGTCTTCCAAGGAAGACGCAACACAAGCCAGTACTCACATTCTGTCGTCTTGGGAGACATTGTGGACAAGAGAGAGAAGGAGAGGCGCCCCAAGACTCCCAAGGAAGACGCAACACAAGCCAGTACTCACTTTCTGTCGTCTTGGGAGACATTGTGGACAAGAGAGGGAAGGAGAGACGCCCGAAGACTCCCAAGGAAGACGCAACACAAGCCAGTACTCACTTTCTGTCGTCTTGGGAGACATTGTGGACAAGAGAGAGAAGGAGAGACGCTCCAAGACTCCCAAGGAAGACGCAACACAAGCCAGTACTCACTTTCTGTCGTCTTGGGAGACATTGTGGACAAGAGAGGGAAGAAGAGACGCCCAAGACTCCCAAGGAAGACGCAACACAAGCCAGTACTCACATTCTGTCGTCTTCGAAGACATTGTGGACAAGAGAGGGAAGAAGAGACGCCCCAAGACTCCCAAGGAAGACGCAACACAAGCCAGTACTCACTTTCTGTCGAGGTTGAGGAACTTCATGTCGAGGGTGTGGACGGAGGTGAAGACGTTGGTGGCGCCCTGCACCACACTCTCTCTGGTCTCCGGCATGGCGACGGGCGTGCAGTGGGCCAGGAACACCGGCTCGTTCCTCGAGCACAAGGGCAGGTAGGACAGGTAGTGTCCGGCCACCAGCACCACCTGCGGTAAAGGTAAAGTGTAAGTGATCCAGCTACACTTATGGTCCCATGGTACACGGTGCATTTGTTATCCATAAATAAAGTGTACTACCATCGAAAAGTTTTTGTACATCAAACACCAGAACACGGTACACGTGGCAGTGTTCACGTGAACACGGTACAAGTGGCAGTGTTCACGTGAACACGGTACACCTGTACAGCCCATCCTCCTGGTAAGGTGTTACTTACATAGTAACGATGTGGACTATCGTACCAATATTGACGTAATGAACAATTAGAAAGTGGAATTTGGTGTTACTAAACTTGGACAAAGCGGTGAAGGCTCTGTATTATGTGACCGATAAAACCATAACCTAACCATCTTAGGCCTCATGCAACCTATCCAAGGTCTAATATAGTGCATATATATACTATACTAGGCCTAGGAATATTTAAGTTTATGTTTAGCTTGTTTTCGGATTCTATAAAGTGAATAGTACCACATTCTACTATCTAATTGTTCAATACGTCAATATATATGTACAATGGTCCACATAGTTACATAAATGTTCTGTCTAAAACAGGAGGACGGGTTGAACTTGGCATTACCTCAGTACACAAAGGTTGGTGGACGGGCCTCACCTTCTGGTCGCCGAACCTCATCTGTCTTCTGGCGTTCCTGGAGACGTTCATACGACAGAGGAAGAGACGGTCTTCGTCGAGGTGTTGGGAGGCGTGTCCGGCCCTCACCAGCTCTGCCTGTACGGCAGCGTGGTCCTGCTTGTCAATAATGTCGTACACGCTGTCCCCGTGGATCAGCAGGTCCTCCTGTCAAGCACACACACACCTGTATTACCCCCGTGGCAGTAGTAGTGGGTGGGAGACAGCAAGACACACACACACACACACCTGTATTACCCCCGTGGTAGTAGTAGTGGGTGGGAGACAGCAAGACACACACACACACACCTGTATTACCCCCGTGGTAGTAGTAGTGGGTGGGAGACAGCAAGACACACACACACACATACACACACACACACAGGTAGCCAGGTAGGGTGGGGGCCAGGTAGCCTGGTCGATAGCGTGCAGGACTTGTAATTCTGTGGCGCGGGTTCGATTCCCGCACCCGGCAGAAACAAATGGGCAAAGTTTCTTTCACCCTGAATGCCCCTGTTACCTAGCAGTAAATAGGTACCTGGGAGTTAGTCAGCTGCCACGGGCTGCTTCCTGGGGTGTGTGTGGTGTGGAGAAAAAAAAAAGTAGTTAGTGTAGTTAGTAAACAGTTGATTGACAGTTGAGAGGCGGGCCGAAAGAGCAAAGCTCAACCCCGTAAAAATACAACTAAGTGAATACACACACACACACACACACACACACACACATTCCCCGGGTAAGAATTACTTGGAGCCTTGCGGCTGAATGGACAGCGCTCATGGGTCGTAGTCCGAATGGCCAGGGTTCGATTCCCAGGGGAAGCGGAAACAAATGGGCAGAGTTTCTTTCATCCTGATGTCTCTGTCCACCTAGCAGTAAATAGGTGCCTTGGAGGTAGACATCTGCTACGGGCTGCTTCCTGGGGTATGTGTGTGTGTGTGTTTGTTAGAGAGAAATATATGTAGCAAACATAATAGAGGAAAATAGATTAGTTAAAAAGGCGGGGTCCAAGAGCTATTAACTCGATATTGCAGGCACAAATAGTCAATACATACACACACACACACACGTATTACTTGTGTGGCAGCAGTAGTGGAAGACAGCAAGAGTTTACCTTNGGACGTGCTTGTCTGGCCAGCACCCAGGGTAAAGGCACCCAGGGTAAAGGCACCCAGGTAAAGGCACCAGGGTAAAGGCACCCAGGGTAAAGGCACCCAGGGTAAAGGCACCCAGGGCACGACACGTGCAGATTATGCAACATTTATAAGATATTATTTACAGAGAATCCTACGTACGGTTTTCCTCCCTGTGAGATGTTGAAAGGTTTTAGATTATTGGTAAGACCTTAGCCCATATGGGGCCTGGAGCTAAAACACAACATATTTAGAATGTTATGGTTTTAAAATCAATGTAGAATAAAGTTGCAAACCAATGCTGCAACCTCCCTAAGTCTTGCAAGATCCGCCACATGATGTAGACAAGCTAGTGACACCGAGGATCACACACCACTGAAGAGGCACATGTAGCTAAGCTTCAAGAGGTCCAGGCTTCTCACTCCTCAAAGAGGACAAAGACCCTAAAGGAAAGAGCGAAAACGTACACCAACCATGTTAAATATCTTAAGAGTGATGTTAAATGTAGAGATGAGAGATGGCGGAGTGTCATTGTGCCCCCCTCCGAGTCTCGTTCACCAGGGCGCCCCACACGGGAGACTCAACTATAACCTTTCATCGTTGAGAGGCGTCGAACTCGCTGCTCATCACCGTTCACACACTCCCTCCTGGCGTTCCTAGTCCCCTGACATGGCCTGGTGGCCAGCTTGGGGCCAGATCTTCCCTTAACTGGCCTTCAAACAATATAATACCCGTCTTGACGAGACTGGTCAACAGCAAGGCGGCCTCAGGTGCCAACTGTGCCACGGATACATTGTCTGGTGTACCCACCGTGCCAACACCACCGGGACCGTTATAACAGCACTCTCAGTATCCCAGAGTCACACTAACATGGCGCAAGGCCTGCCACACCTACGCCTCCCAGAGCATGATCTATCATGGTCTAGCTGTAGGTCTACAAGGATCTCTGACAGACCTCCAGGAGGACGAGATGTGTAGGTTTAACAAGATAAAGATAATGAGGACAGGGTTCGAAACTGGAGTTCGAGATGAGTGGCCGGGAAGTGAAGAACACATACGACAGGTCAGCAAGGGCAGTGGAGAGGATGAGGACGATGTAGGCAGGTGGGTGCCAAGCGGTGGGCCCAGACCCACCAAAGAAGGGTCGCGGAATTCTGAGTACAAGTTAAAATTTAACATTTCGCCCCGAGAGGCGAGTTTATTGGCCAGCGTCACTCATCCTGTGAGTGAACATACCATCATATCAATAAGACTATATCAGAATCCTTCAGAATTACCAAGTGTTGAGTATACTGATTAGCAAATGTTTTAATTATGAAAATGGAGCAGAGAGTCGCGGGTTATTTGAGTATTACAAAAATGGGTCGTGAGTTCAGAGATGGTGGGAAGCTCTGGCCTACACAAATCCCGCTGTTGTCATCACATCAGAAGAAATAGAACAATGTAGAAGATGTACAGTGACCACAACACAGCAGTTGCAACACCAGGATCTGCGGGTTGGTACAAGAATTCAACCAACTACGAACCACTTAGTTTGATGAAAGGGAGCAGTAGAACAACAGAAGTACACTTACATCGCATCAGGCTTGGATACCCAGGTGCATGGGAAATAGGCTTGCAGGTTCCGTAAGATGAGAGGAAATGTCAGCACTGTGGAGAAATGCCCGACAGACCACTGGAACATTCTCTAACACATTGCACAGTTAGAAACCCATTAATGTAAGATTTCAACTTAAACTCGACAGAGCAGAAGAAGTTGTTAAACACATGTAGCATAATCTTACTGAAGCGACCATACGAGTCATAAATACTCACATTCCGCCTAAGTAAAACAAAAACAAGCAACACTTAGTGGGCCAGCCAGAAGCTTAGGGCCCGCGCAGGAGAATATCCCAGCAAAAAAAATCAGACGAACGGGAACACCAGAGGAGGAGTTTATTTATTTATGATTTATAAATATTCATCAATACACCTTTTATGACGAGTATATAATGGGCTGGACGGTAGAGCGTCCAGCCCATTATGTACTCGTCATAAATGACGAGTACATAATGTACAGGAAAAAGTGCACCTGGAACAGATGCATTATTAGGGCACCACACGCTCCTGTCAGCTTGTTAAGCCGGACACACTTGTGTAGGCAAGTGTTTATCAGCTTCCTTATAATACAAGGCAGCGCTCCTAGCAACAAACACAAGATAGCGCACCAGGCAAGAAGTGCAGGTGGATCAGGCTAGCAGCAAGCTAGAAGCAGGCACAGCAGCAAGCTAGAAGCAGGCACAGCAGCAGGAGCAGCAGCAGCAGCAATAGGCGCAGCAGCGGGAGCAGCAGTAGGCGCAGCAGCGGGAGCAGCAGTAGGCGCAGCAGTAGGAGCAGCAGGCGCAGCAGCAGCAGGAGCAGATAAGAGAGTGAGTGGAGGCGAGGTACGGGAGGTCACGCCGCCTTGACCTCCTGTGAACCACTGGCCGCTCTCCCCTGACGTCACCTCCTCCTCACCCGCAACAGTTGCCAATAACAAATGTCTTGTGGATATAATGCGTCGTTGATCTGTACGGCGTCCCTAGTTCCCTCCCGTCCCTAGTAACACCCCGTCCCTAGTTCCCTCCCGTCCCTAGTAACACCCCGTCCCTAGTTCCCTCCCGTCCCTAGTAACACCCCGTCCCTAGTTCCCTCCCGTCCCTAGTAACACCCCGTCCCTAGTTCCCTCCCGTCCCTAGTAACACCCCGTCCCTAGTAACACCCCGTCCCTAGTTCCCTCCCGTCCCTAGTAACACCCCGTCCCTAGTTCCCTCCCGTCCCTAGTAACACCCCGTCCCTAGTTCCCTCCCGTCCCTAGTAACACCCCGTCCCTAGTTCCCTCCCGTCCCTAGTAACACCCCGTCCCTAGTTACCTCCCGTCCCTAGTAACATCCTGTCCCTAGTAACATCCTGTCCCTAGTAACATCCTGTCCCTAGTAACACCCCGTCCCTAGTAACATCCTGTCCCTAGTAACACCCCGTCCCTAGTAACATCCTGTCCCTAGTAACACCCCGTCCCTAGTAACATCCTGTCCCTAGTAACACCCCGTCCCTAGTAACATCCTGTCCCTAGTAACACCCCGTCCCTAGTAACATCCTGTCCCTAGTAACACCCCGTCCCTAGTAACATCCTGTCCTAGTAACATCCCGTCCCTAGTTACCTCCCGTCCCTAGTTACCTCCCGTCCCTAGTAACACCCCGTCCCTAGTTACCTCCCGTCCCTAGTAACACCCCGTCCCTAGTAACATCCTGTCCCTAGTAACATCCTGTCCCTAGTAACACCCCGTCCCTAGTAACACCCCGTCCCTAGTAACACCCCGTCCCTAGTAACACCCCGTCCCTAGTAACACCCCGTCCCTAGTAACATCCTGTCCCTAGTAACATCCTGTCCCTAGTAACATTCTGTCCCTAGTTACCTCCCGTCCCTAGTAACACCCCGTCCCTAGTTACCTCCCGTCCCTAGTAACACCCCGTCCCTAGTTACCTCCCGTCCCTAGTTACCTCCCGTCCCTAGTAACATTCTGTCCCTAGTAACATTCTGTCCCTAGTAACATCCCGTCCCTAGTAACATTCTGTCCCTAGTAACATTCTGTCCCTAGTAACATTCTGTCCCTAGTAACATTCTGTCCCTAGTAACATTCTGTCCCTAGTAACATCCCGTCCCTAGTAACGTCCCAATACAAACCCCTATACCTAGTAATTTCCCCCATCACTAACATTATCACGGAGGCCTTTTCGAGGACCGGGCGCGGGGACATTAAGCCCCGAAATCATCTCAATCATCTCAAGATAGATCACCATAATCATCACCATCACCACCAGCATCATCACCATCATAACCACCACCATAACCCCACCATAATGATCACTATCTCCATCATTGCAATACACTATCAAGAGATCAGTGTTTAACATTCTTTGCTTAGAGAAAACGACCGTTGAATGGCCAGGCGTATCTGGCTTGTTAACAACGGGACCATAACCAGGACTGAACGAGGCTCCCGCCGGAGTCCCGTTGTCTCGGAGATCATGTTAACGAGGATTTTCCTAATTGAAACAACGGGGGAAGGTTCCTTCCTCGTTATTACAAACCGTCTCCCTCTCGTTAATCTCACTAATGTCCCGGATACTTTTCTAATGATCTTTATATACACTTAACAAAAGAACCATTCGTTATCAAACCTGGGAAAAAAGGGCATCACTCACGTTATTTTCAATCATTTAGTCAAGGTTGTTGGGTCGTCGAGAACTGGATAAGTGAGGTAGAGCAGGACGCGACCATTAAGGCGCTCCAGCAAAGTAGTGAGAGGTTTTACGAGCGATGGCGGATGGCGGCCCCCCTCGGAGTGTAACCGATCACAACTCACGCATGCGCACTGCGTCCCAGGATGGCTGGCGGCTGCCCCGATACTGTGGTCGTGGGGGTATCATATTCTCTAACCGATTCGTATCATATGTAGAGTATATCAATACGTATTAAAAGAGGCATTCAGAAATTTGAACATGCTGTTCAGTCAAAATAGGAATTTTCTGAAATATAAATTAATATTGTTAAATATTAGAATACTGTGCATATTTAGGTATTGATTAGGTTAGGTGTTTAGGTTCTGTTGGCGATTATTTGTATTTGTAGTACGTGGGTGAAGCATTTACAGCGTTGTGGTTCGAAGAAAAGTCATCAGCGAAGCACTTGTTCCGGAAGTGTTCGAACGTCAACAGTTGTGAGTCGTGTGTAAACCGTTTTTCAGTTATAAACAGTGGGTTTGGTTGCAACGGCTGACCCCACATTCCAGCCGGTCCTCATAAACAAAGGCCAAAGTCCATTCCATCCACCCGCCAAACCCCAGCTGTTTATGAATGAAAAACGGTTTACACACGACTCACAACTGATGACGTCCGAACACTTCCGGAACAAGTGCTTCACTGACGACTTTTCTTCGAACCACAACGCTGTAAATGCTTCACCCACGTACTACAAATACAAATAATCGCCAACAGAACCTAAACACCTCATCTACCATGCTGCCCTTCTTGTCGTTGGTCCCTCCCCCTCCTGCCCCTGGTCACATAGTGAGGCCATCTAGAATAATTATCCGTCGTTTATCTCAGTTTTTTTCAGTTACAGCCCCGCTCCTGTGCCAGATAAGTTCACTACGGGCTCACTATAGCCCGTGCTACTTGCAAGTTTTTGTTCCTGAATCGTAAACAACAACAACAACTCAGGCTTTTGATAACTACTTAACATCACAGGTGTCACCTGGCACCCTCTCTACCCCCAAGGCTTGTTACTACTACCTGCAGCTGACACAAGCATGGGAAAGGAAGGGGGGGAGGAGGGGGGGGGCCGGTTGAGTAATTTCACGGGGCAGTAAAATACCATAATGAACATAAACGTTTATTTGTAGTAAGTGACAAATGTTACCTCATCTATAACTAAATTGCACAATAGACAGACACCAAGTGCCCTCAAAAACTATAAGTTTCTTATAACAACTATCTATCTACATATATATATATATATATTTATTTATTTATTCATATATTCATATTTATATAAAATCTTGACAAGCCGTAAAAAAGGTCTTTATATATACAATGGCTGTTCTTTATACACCGGAGGGGCCCCCCTGAAGAGCCCTGCATTGAACACATTTTGCCCCCCTTAAGAACTAAGGTGTTCTTAACCCCTTGACCTCTTGAGTGTCACCTCGACATTCAAGAGGTCAAGCTTCGTATTGTTTACATTATTGTGAGTTCAAAAACCATTTCTCAATAACCATCGACAACATTCATCTCCTCGTTTTTGGAAAACTCGTAAAATTGGGGGTGTATGTGTGGTATTATTATGATTGAGATGACAGCTAGAGAGAATTGATGGAGGGGGGGGGGCCTAGGGTAGGTCTTGATCAATGCGACTATTACTGTTGGTATGGAAACACGTAGAACTTATATACATGCCCACACTACAACGTCATCGTGGGCACACCATATGTATGTCGCAGCTGGAGAATACTGAGGCAAGCCTCAGACGTCATGACAATCGTGACGCAAGTCCTATACGTCATGATAGTCGTGACGTAAGCCCTATATGTCATGATAGTCGTGACGTAAGCCCTATACGTCATGATAGTCGTGACGTAAGCTCTATACGTCATGATAGTCGTGACGCAAGCCCTATACGTCATGATAGTCGTGACGCAAGTCCTATACGTCATGATAGTCGTGACGCAAGCCCTATACGTCATGATAGTCGTGACGCAAGTCCTATACGTCATGATAGTCGTGACGTAAGTCCTATACGTCATGATAGTCGTGACGCAAGTCCTATACGTCATGATAGTCGTGACGAAAGCCCTACACGTTACGATAATCGTGACGCAAGCCTCGATCGTCACCATACTCATGACGCAAGTTCCAAACATCACATAAATGCAACAGAAGCACCACTCAACACAATGCACGCGACGCAATATTGAACAAAAACTCTTAAAACAAATGATAAAGTTTTAACAAGTGCTATACATAAAGTGTCAAATGTTCTTACCCCTTACAAGGCGCAGGTAAGTGTTTGTTTTCGTGAGAGGAGACGAGTCACGTGAACTATGCGCACTTAACACGCCCCAGACAACCCCCCCCCCCATGCACACACAACGTCCACGAATGTTGAGTACACTCATAAGTGCGAGTTCACTCAAATGTATCAACAGCACAGTTACACATACTGTGCACGGGGAACTGTGCACGCGCACAGGCTGTACTGGAGGCTGCAGAAGCTTCACGATATTTATACAGCGTTCACCAAGGTCACTGGTTGATGGCCACGCCACCGTTAAATTCGTTGAGGCATCACTTTGACATTCTTGAACTCTGCCAGCGTCCTGCCACCGCCTGGACTCGGCTTATATACATCTCAGTAACACATGGCTAATAAAGATTATTTGAATGAAGACATTTAGGTGGCTTGGAAGCCTAGGCTGAAGAACACTTGGGCAAGTGGATGACCACGAGTGAGCGCACTTTAGGTGGGGGACAAGTGCGCCACCCTCCACTACTGTCACCTGGAGCTACGAGGAGGTCTCCACTCTCTCCTCCACTTGTTATCACTTGGAGGCTGGGACACTCCCGCCACCGGGGTTCCGCTGGTCACTCCAGGCGAGAAACAAGTCATGGTCGGGGCAGAACTCAGCGTGCTGAACTTCCTCGTGTAGCGTTCAGTCTACACAGGATTCACGGCATAATCTACGCCTCTCCCACTCCCAGGAATCACGTTGACTGCTGATGGAAAGCAAAAATAGCATCTAAGTGTTCAACTACGTGGCAGGTGTATGATTTTCTCCAAGGTAGGAATGTTGGAGGATCAGGAGAAGGCAGCTGGTACAGTAGAGGACAGCCACTATGCTGCGAAACACACCGTCTGGCTCAGCTGGGTCACAGTAGCCAGCTGGCTACAGCGGCTGGTATTGAGGGTGGCGTTGGCAGCACTCACACCTGCTAGTGTTAGAGGTGAAGAGTGAAGCATTGTGCACCAAAGTATCAGCTCCTCAACTTAGCTATTTAGTCGTAATGGCGTGGTGCTTTCTCCTGATAATTCAGTTCCGTTCCTCAACGTTAAGATGGGCGGGTGCCACCAACAGTGCCTCGGGGTGCCACTCGCAGTGCCTCGGGGTGCCACTCGCAGTGCCTCGGGGTGCCACTCGCAGTGCCTCGGGGTGCCACCCACAGTGCCACCGGCAGACGCTCACAGCATCGCCAGGTGCCTCTCAGAGTGCCGCTGGGTGCAGCGGCCGGAGCGGCACCGTCGTGGTGTCATCCAGCGATGGGAGCCAGGCACTGATCTTGGGAGGGGGGTCAGTGGTCCAAGGAGGGAGCTCCCCCGCCTCCACAGATGGCACTCGGTGGTCGCGCCCCAGGCTCACCTCTCGCGGGTCAATAGGGTCAAAGGTGAAGACGTTGAGTTTGGTGGGCGTGGCGGCTGAGTAGGGCGGCGTGACGTAGGAAGAGTACTCTGGGTAGTCTGGAACTTCTTGTGTCGGGGACGCCTTCCAGGGCGCTTCCAGGTGTTGTTCCAGCTCCGGGGACGCCGCCCCCTTGTGCACAGCCGCCCCTGGAGCCGCCCTTACAGGCACGGGAGCCGCCACCGCCACCCCGCCGCCCTCAGATACGCCATGTGATGACATGGGCGTTAATGGGGATCTTCGAGGCGAGGAATTGGGGGACGATCCCTTTTTACTAGATCTTGGCGTGTGTGTGGGCGTGTGGGTATTGGCGTGGGCGTGGATGGGAGACTGGGTGTCAGTAGTGGCGTGGGAGGAGTCGTAGTAGCCCCAGGCGGGGTCCCGAGAGTAGTCTAGGCCGTGCTGGAGGCGGACGGAGTAGTGGTGATGATAGTGTTGAAGGTGGGCGTAAGCGGTGGGCGTGGGAAGGGAGTACGGGGCGTGGGTGCTGGCAGTGTGGGTATGGGCGTGGCCACTGTTGAGAGCCGTGGGTGTGATGTAGGAGGTGGCTGGGTCCGTCTGTGGGGGGAGACAGATAAACATCTCAATAAACACACACTTGGTTTCTTCCTCCTGGTAGAACCGGCTAAATGAAAACAATGAAAAGAACCTTTGGAGTCATGATTAGATCTCTTACACCAAAAACAAAAAACAAATCAAAAGTGTCCGAAAAAAGGGCAATAATTTTCTAGAACTCATATCTGGACACATAAGCTGTGACGACAGCCTTCAGCATTAACGTGAGGTAACATGAGGACTCACCACACACTAGAAAGTGAAGGGACGCCGACGTTTCGGTCCGTCCTGGACCATTCCCAAGTCGATTGTGGTCCAGGACGGACCGAAACGTCGGCGTCCCCTTCACTTTCTAGTGTGTGGTCTGGTCAACATACTTCAGCCACGTTACTGTGAATCATCGCCTGCATGAGGCCTCATACTGACTGTACTGAACAGTTTTCCATACTTGATCACAATGCTGTCTATTATATTCTAAGTACACACAGAAGGATATCTAGGTAAATCCCAGCCATAAATGCCAGTACTAAACATGGCTTGGACTAAACAATCGCTAAGCTTACACTCCCTAAAAAGGCAGAGTAAGAGTAGGCGGAGAGTGAGAGTAGACATGACAAGTAAACAAGGGATAGATGTATATAGGATTCTAGAAATATTTAACAAATGTTACTACACGAAACAAAGGGTTGAAATACAACATATTTTTTATTTTTTGGAACATCATGCAACATATAGAAACAAATTCTATAGACACTTTGAAGAATCACTTGGATACATCCGTGAGCGGAATTGGTTGGATTGAATTAGCTGTCTCCATGGCCAATAAGCCTTCTAGTTTCTATATTTCTTAAGTTCTTATAACTCAAGAAAATTTCAGTAAATCCTACAACTCCAAATCATCCCATGCAAGTCTTAATACATCCATGTCCAGAAATAAATAACTTTATCTTGCCAAAAGACGCAAGCAACATACCTGGTAGGTCATGACCTGGGGGTAGTAGGCGTGGACCCTCTGAGCGTGGGCATCGTAGGCAAGGCCATACTGGAGTTTGGACTGCATGGTGTAGTAGTGATAGAGCCACGAGTTGGCTCGTAGTACCGCCGCCTCCTTCTCTCCCAAGACCTGGTTGGTGGCCACGATCACTGGCTGCTGCTGCTGTTGTGTGCTGCTGCTGCTGCCGCTGCTGCTGCTGTTACTGTTGTTGTTGTTACTGCTGCTGCTACTGCTGTTGTTGCTGCTGCTACTGTTGCTGACTTGTGTGCTCTGCCCCGTCTGTTGGCTGGAGTCGGCGGCATCCTTCACCTGCAGGACGCAGTGGACCCAGCGCCACGTGCCTCCTGCAGCCTGCAGACGCACCAGCAGGATGCACGACCGGTCTTGCTCACTCGTTGTGACTGTGGAACAAACACAAATATAATGACTTCGCTCAGAATGATTCATAAACACACTGCAAGACTATTCACAATAAAGCAGACTGAAACATCATTGGCTATTGTCTCCATGACAAGTCTGAGACTAGAACCTTATTTATTATTAAAGACTGAAACTGACATCTTATTGGCTATCATCGCCCACGGCACAAAGACTGGGACCGTGCCGGGCCTGCGCTCCTGCGTAGCCATCCACGCGACAGCCGCTCACCAACAGCAAAAGGTTATGGCTGGAGAGAGCAGGAAGGCCTCTCCAGCCATAAGAAAGCATCGAAGTAGACATGTGACAGGCGAGACGTAATCGCTCTCTAAGGTACCACGGTACAAGCCATCGGGGAAACAGGCCCCAGAGGCTAGAGATGGGAGAGGTAGGGGGCCAGGGAAGTAGAGGGGGAGGAAGGTAGAAGCCAGGTAGGTAGAGACAAGAGAGGTAGATACTAGAGAGGTATACTCACTGAGGCGGTGCTTGGTCTGGGCCTCCCTCATGTTCTCAGGGTGCAGGAGGTGGTACCACGACACCCCCGCCAGGGACGACCGACTGTACCCAAGGTAAAATTCACCGCTGTAGGGAGGAAGACCAAACATGCGTTAAAACTCTCATAATGTCAAAACCAAACAGTAGTAAATCAAACCAAATTGAGTTGCAAGGATATTAATGTCGGGAACCTGCATCTGAAACTGATATTAATATGTAAGCCCACGACAGATGCACTTAATTGCTAATTTGAACGTCGGAGAGAAGATTCAGTTATGGTGAGCAGATCCCAAGGAAACTGTACACTGACAGGTGTATCTTTCTTCTCAATGAATGTATTCTTTAAAATTAACGTTAGTGCTGGCCAATGTTCAGGACTAAAGTGGACTTGCTGGCTCGTCAGTCAACTACTGTGGTGGCCTTAATAACCAACCCGTCCTCACAGCAAATCCATTACCATGAGAAAACCTCCCCCTTCTAACCACCTGGATAGTTAGTTAGATATTTGTAATGATCTGAAAGCATATTACGGTTCCAATAATAGTCTACAAGTAAATTGGGAAATAAACATTTGCCGTAAACATAGATTATTGTCAAGCTATAAGTTTAAAGTAATATAATTCGCTGGTTTAAAATATATAAAATATATGCTGAAAACATTTTCTTTGAAAAATTAGGTTTTCTGTAAATGGAATTCAAGGGCACACTGAAATAGTTTTAATTTCCATATTTCACATTATCATAAATAATACATAACATTAGGATAACCAAACGCAATGAAATCTAACCTAACCTAACCCAACTAAACCTTATTCTAAAGTAACCTTAATCTAACCTAACCATGGACAGAGAGTAAATAATAGCACAAATTACATAGTCGTAACCAAACCATTCCCATGAGCGGATATCCTCCCAGAGGACAGGTTGCAGCAACACTCCAGAGATTAATAAGTCTTAGTAATCCTCCAGAGATTGATAGGTCTTAGTAACCCTCCAGAGGTTGATAGGTCTTAGTAACCCTCCAGAGATTGATAGGTCTTAGTAACCCTCCAGAGGTTGATAGGTCTTAGTAACCCTCCAGAGGTTAATAGGTCTTAGTAATCCTCCAGAGGTTGATAGGTCTTAGTAACCCTCCAGAGATTAATAGGTCTTAGTAATCCTCCAGAAATTGATAGGTCTTAGTAAACCTCCAGAGATTAATAGGTCTTAGTAACCCTCCAGAGATTGATAGGTCTTAGTAACCCTCCAGAAATTGATAGGTCTTAGTAACCCTCCAGAGATTAATAGGTCTTAATATCTCTCCAGAAGTTTATATGTTTTAATAACTCTTCATAGGTTGATTGGTCTTAGTAACCATCCAGAGGTTGATAGGTTTTAAGTGCAGCACTAAAACCCGTGAGAGTTCTGGGAACTTGAAAACGCTTAAACTTTAACACACACTAAAGCTCACTCTCACTCTCTCTCTCTCTCTCACCTTTCACACTCTCATCCTAAGCTGTCACCTCTCACCTCTCCCTGTTCATGGAAGCGTGACTCCCCCTCCCTGGAAGACATCTTGGGCCTTATCTCAACATTACATAAAGTTTAAAGCAGCTTCCCAATTTTTCTCGCGTATGTGACTCTGCTTCACAAACAACATTTTATCTTACGGAAAACACACAGTAGGGCTATAATCCTTTATACCCAGTGCGCCCGCGCGTGTATTAGGTTTCAGGCACTTTAACCTTACTGCCAAGCGTGTTTAGGGTCTCTTTTAGCTTGAAGAAGTCTGGTACAGAAGTTTCGTTAAAGAATGCGTCTTAAGCTACGAGCATTAGGTGGATTTTCCATTTCTCCTCACAGATAAAAACATACAAAATATCTGACAAAAAAGAGCCTAGTGTTATGTGTATTGAAGGACTGTTTTTCTTTTTTTTCCTACCTGAAAAAAAATATACCAATATACTTTTTAGAGAAATCTGATCCTTGTGGCGTATGTGTGCAAGGTCCAATTTTATCAATATCGATGATGTACTGCGTGTCCGTACGGTGTTTTATTATATCCTATAATGTCCAAAACTATTTTCAATCGGTGGAGGAAATCTAAGCCTTAAGCTAATGACGTTCAAAGTCTATTTTTCCGTTTTCTTACTTTGTCTAAGTCAAATTTATGTACGTGTTAAGGCACTTTAATCATTAACTATCCAGGATATATGGAAGATAATCGCTAGGTCCTTCTCTCCATGCCCATACCCTGTATCAACAGAGAGAGAGAGAGAGAGAGAGAGAGAGAGAGAGAGAGAGAGAAGGAGAGATGAGAGAGAGAGAGAGAGAGAGAGAGAGAGAGAGAGGAGGTGTAGTGTCACCTGGTGTCACCTGGTGTCACCCGGTGTCACCGGCCTCCTGGACCATTTATCAAGGCATATAATGACGACTTAATTTAATAATGATCCAGAAATGACCAAAATGTCACCGATTCTTCACTTTTAGATCTGTGGGTTGGTGTTTAATCTTGTCTTTGTGACTGGCTGTTGTTGTTGTTATAGATTCAGCTACTGGGAACAAAGTTCCAAGTAGCACGGGCTATGGTGAGCCCGTAGAGGACTTACCTGACACAGGAGCGGGGCTGTAACTTCATTTGTGACTGGAGTTGTGACTGTGTTTTATATCAGTACCGCTATAGGGATATTACCTCCAGTAACTCACATGTATTGATCATTAGGCCGTCACCACTTCCCTCTGGTGCTTATGTTCATGAACTAATATTACAAAAACATTTTTGTTTTTTCCCACCTCACACGTCAACTTCCTTATTCCTGCTTATATATATTCAAGAATTGAATTACATTGTTTACATAGTGCTGTGAATATTGCAAATGCATATTGACCATTGTGGGTACTAACATACTGACCATTGTGGGTACTAACATACTGACCATTGTGGGTACTAACATATTGACCAGTGTGGGTACTAACATACTGACCAGTGTGGGTACTAACATATTGACCATTGTGGGTACTAACATACTGGCCATTGTGGGTACTAACATACTGACCATTGTGGGTACTAACATATTGACCAGTGTGGGTACTAACATATTGACCAGTGTGGGTACTAACATACTGACAGTGTGGGTACTAACATACTGACCAGTGTGGGTACTAACATTCGACCAGTGTGGGTACTAACATACTGACCAGTGTGGGTACTAACATACTGACCAGTGTGGGTACTAACATACTGACCAGTGTGGGTACCAACATACTGACCAGTGTGGGTACTAACATACTGACCAGTGTGGGTACCAACATACTGACCAGTGTGGGTACTAACATACTGACCAGTGTGGGTACAACATACTGACCAGTGTGGGTACCAACATACTGACCAGTGTGGGTACTAACATACTAACCAGTGTGGGTACTAACATACTGACCAGTGTGGGTACTAACATACTGACCAGTGTGGGTACTAACATACTAACCAGTGTGGGTACTAACATACTGACCAGTGTGGGTACTAACATACTGACCAGTGTGGGTACTAACATACTGACCAGGTGGGTACTAACATACTGACCAGTGGGGTACTAACATACTGACCAGTGTGGGTACTAACATACTGACCAGTGTGGGTACTAACATACTGACCAGTGTGGGTACTAACATACTGACCAGTGTGGGTACTAACATACTGACCAGTGGGGTACTAACATACTGACCCGTGTGGGTACTAACATACTGACCAGTGTGGGTACTAACATACTGACCAGTGTGGGTACTAACATACTGACCAGTGTGGGTACTAACATACTGACCAGTGTGGGTACTAACATACTGACCAGTGTGGGTACTAACATACTGACCAGTGTGGGTACTAACATACTGACCAGTGTGGGTACTAACATACTGACCAGTGTGGTACTAACATACTGACCAGTGTGGGTACTAACATACTGACCAGTGTGGGTACTAACATACTGACCAGTGTGGGTACTAACATACTGACCAGTGTGGGTACTAACATACTGACCAGTGTGGGTACTAACATACTGACCAGTGTGGGTACTAACATACTGACCAGTGTGGGTACTAACATACTGACCAGTGTGGGTACTAACATACTGACCAGTGTGGGTACTAACATACTGACCAGTGTGGGTACTAGCTACAATCCAGACTGTAGCTACATCGTCTTCCCATTCAAACGCAAATGTTTGTATCAAGATAAACAATAGCCTGCCTGTCTCCCTCTCTCACCCCCTCTGTCTGTCTGTCTCTCNCTAGTACCACCCCTGGTGGACCCCCTCGTCCTAGTACCACCCATGGTGTGACCCCCTCGTCCTAGTACCACCCATGGTGTGACCCCCTCGTCCTAGTACCACCCCTGGTGTGACCCCCTCGTCCTAGTACCACCCCTGGTGTGACCCCCTCGTCCTAGTACTACCCCTGGTGTGACCCCCTCGTCCTAGTACCACCCCTGGTGTGACCCCCTCGTCCTAGTACCACCCCTGGTGTGACCCTTCTCGTCCTAGTACCACTCCTGGTGTGACCCCCTCGTCCTAGTACTACCCCTGGTGTGACCCCCTCGTCCTAGTACCACCCCTGGTGTGACCCTTCTCGTCCTAGTACCACCCCTGGTGTGACCCCCTCGTCCTAGTACCACCCCTGGTGTGACCCTTCTCGTCCTAGTACCACCCCTGGTGTGACCCTTCTCGTCCTAGTACCACCCCTGGTGTGACCCTCTTCGTCCTAGTACCACCCCTGGTGTGACCCTTCTCGCCTAGTACCACCCCCTGGTGTGACCCTTCTCGTCCTAGTACCACCCATGGTGTGACCCCCTCGTCCTAGTACCACCCCTGGTGTGACTCCCCTCGTCCTAGTACCACCCCTGGTGTGACCCTTCTCGTCCTAGTACCACCCTGGTGTGACCCTTCTCGTCCTAGTACCTCCTATGGTGTGACCCTTCTCGTCCTAGTACCACCCCTGGTGTGACTCCCCTCGTCCTAGTACCACCCCTGGTGTGACCCTCGTCGTCCTAGTACCACCCATGGTGTGACCCCCTCGTCCTAGTACCCCCCCTGGTGTGACCCCCCCCTCGTCCTAGTCCAACCTTATGACACGTCGTACTCATCACGTCTTTGGCTTTATGTCAAACTTAGTTCGAACTTATTTAGTTTGAACTCTGGCAGTAAATTATTAAACAAGAGTTGATCCTTTTGACAACATTCTTCCGTTAAATGTTTGTGTTTTTAGTTCATCTCTCCAAACACCGCCATGGAAGATTTAATTTCCTGTGAGGTTGAGTTTCTGCTCTTTAATCCCGCCTCTCAACTGTCAATTAACTGTTGTACAGATTTCTAAGCCTACTGGGGTCTATCATATCTACATTTGAAACTGTGTATGGAGTCAGCCTCCACCACATCACTGCTTTCCATCTGTTAACTACCCTGACACAAATAATTCTTTCTAATGTCTATGTGGCTTATTTGGGTACTCGGTTTCCACCTAAGCTCCCTTGTTCGTGTTCCACCCTGCTAAAGAGTTTGTTTTTGTTCATCCTGTCAACTCTTCTGAGAATTTTGTAGGTGGTGGTCATGTCCGCCCTTACTCTTCTCTCTTCCAGAGACGTGAGGTTTAATTCCATAGCCTTTCCTCGTACTCATACCTCTCAGTTCTGGGACATACCTCACGTATGGTATTTCAGAGATTCAGAGGTATGCCTAGTGGCATACCTCTGAATCTTCTCTAACTTTGTTATGTGTTTAAATAGG
This sequence comes from Procambarus virginalis, assembly GCA_020271785.1. NCBI lineage: Eukaryota > Metazoa > Arthropoda > Malacostraca > Decapoda > Cambaridae > Procambarus > Procambarus virginalis. The sequence continues at coordinate 45,774,557 of WNGS01169498.1, forward strand.
TATGGCTACAGGCTGGAGCTGCATACTCCAGGATTGGTCTGATATACGCGATACACAAGGTTCTGAATGATTTCTTACGCAAGTTTCCAAAGGTAGTTCTTTTATTGGCCAATCTAGCATTCGCCGCTGATGATATGGGGTTTTGATGTGAACTTTTGGGGACAGTTCGGTGTATCAATCACTAGATACTTCTATCTTAAAGGTTTCACCTCCCAGATGGTATCGTTTTTAGCCNTGTTGTGACGAAAACTGATCGTAATGGTCTTCCCATTTTCTTTATCTTTTTATGACTAAACTAAATGTAAATCAACAACATAGATGAAAGAATACCAATGTTGTAGCCCGAGCAATATAACAGTTAATATCTATTATTTATTCTTCACAACAATTGTAACAAAATACCTGACGATAGCATTACTGTTAATAATATTACTATTATTACTGGTCAGGTGAATGGCCAGCTGGAGAAGGTGTTTGACCAGCTGCGTCAGCTGGTGGAACACAGCTTCTCGCCCTCTCCACCTGAGAAACACAGGAAGGAGGTAAGTACTTCACAACTATTCTGCTCCATACCTGCCTAGCTCGCCCTGACTAGCCCACACATGGCTGCTTCACACCTGAACACTCCACACCAAGAGGACGGAAGTGGAAGCAGGAAACGCAAATGAGTAAGAAAGTTTTTATACCTTGTACGGATGGAATGCACCGTGGGAAGAAGTTGTGGAAGTCACCTCCATCCACAACCTTAAGGCCAGATTCGACAAAGAATTCGAACATCAGAATAATTTAAGTTTTAACCCAATGGGTGCAACAAGGAGAAGACGGGGCATGAAGAGCTAGACCTCACTTCCTTGTTGTCACTGATAGGTAAGTACACGTGTGTCTGTCCCACACGTGAGGTGTGGTGAGGGGCGGTGTGGTGACAGGAGGTGTGGTGAGGGTAGGTGTGGTAAGGGGAGGTGTGGTGACGGGAGGTGTGGTGAGGGTAGGTGTGGTAAGGGGAGGTATGGTGAGGGAGGATGTTGACGGAATGACGTGCTATTGGTCCCACAGATGGTGGATAAACTGCTGGCGAGACGGCAAGAGGTGGAGGAGCAGCTGAGGCAGGCCAGACTCTGCTACTTCAGCCTGATCCTCAAAAAGCAGCGACTAGAGGAAGAACTAAAGGCCAGACAGGACGCAGCCGAGGACCAGGTCAGTCTCAACACAGTTCTCATAACCTGTTTTTTGTCATAATTTATGAAGCATATACTAAGACAAGCGTATATATGATTGTGGCTGTTTAAGGTGAGCGTGGCGGAGATGCTGAGGCTGGTGGTGGAGACGGAGGCCTACAACGAGCAGCTTGGTGTTCAGGTAAGCTCTCGACAAGGTTAGAGACGATTATTTTCAGAGATCTAAGCCGATCTAAAGCCCTTTTTTTATTCCGGAAAACAGGAATTCGGTGTCGTTTGTAATGTCTACGTTCTTGTAAAATATTCTTTACAGCTTTGGAAGGTTGCATGTTTATATTACCGTATGGGAGAGAAGCGTCTCCTTTCCTACACCGAGGCTTGCTGGGGATGGTAAAGTATGTACAGGTAACCTTTTGAGTAACCAGTTGTTAGGATCCACTCAACGGAATGGATTGGGAACGACTACACAATTAGTGCTATTATCTACTCTCTATCCATGGATAGGTTGGGTTAGGTTAAGTTTGGTTAGGATAATATTATTGACGATAATGTTAAATAAAGAATTCGAAAACTTTCTCAGTGTGTCCGAGAATTCAGTTTACAGAAAACCTAATTCTTCAAAGAAAACGAATTTAGCATACACTTTTATTTTTATTTTAAACCAATTATTTAAAATACAATAACGTAATAACTTGAGAATAATCTCTGAATAAGATAAAGGTTTATTTGCCAGTTTACATGTAGACTATTATTGGAACCATAATATGCTTTCAGATCATCACAAATATTTAGATAACTATCCATTTGAAGGGTTATGTGGTTTCGCATGGTAATGGATTTGTTGTGAGAATGGAGTCATTTGAGAGTCAGACGGTACTCCAGAGATTGATAGGAATACCTACCTACCAGTACCTGCTTGATACTGGTCAAAATGCTAGTCAAAATCACTTACTTCAGCCGGTAGTAATGGGTCATACAGTGATCAGTTAGGTGTACATAGGTCGTGATGGTGGGTCGTACAGTATTTGTGTCTGCAAAATCGAGTTATTAGCTCTTGGACTTTGCCTTTCTAATCAATTTATTTTTCCTTTATCATATCTACTACATATATTTCTCTTACATACACACACAGGGGTTCCAGTGTACTCACGTATTTTGTGTATGTGTGTGTGTGTTTTTTTTAGGGGTCTGACAGCTGAGTGGACAGCGCTCGGGATTCGTAGTCCTAAGGTTCCGGGTTCGATTCCCGGTGGAGGCGGAAACAAATGGGCAGAGTTTTTTTTCACCCTGATACCTAGTAGTAAATAGGTACCTATGAATTAGACAGCTGCTACGGGCTGCTTCCTGTGTGTGTGCGTGTGTGGGGAGAAAAAAAAAAGAAAAAAAATAGTAGTTAGTAACAGTTGAGAGGCGGGCCGAAAGAACAGAATTTAACCCCCGCAAGCACAACTAGGTGAATACACACATCCCCAGGAAGTAGCCCGTAGCAGCTGTCTATCAGGTACCTACTTACTGCTAGGTGAACAGGAGCACCATGCAGGGTGAAAAACTACTAATTTGCTTCTGCCTCCGTCGGGAATCAAACCCGGGCCCTTACGACTTCGACCCCAGAGCGCTGTTCATCTAGCTGCGAGGTCCCTGTTGCTGTTTACTGAGAAAGTCTTAATTGTTTCTGAGTCTACTTACTGTATTGTTTAGGAAAGTCAAACAGTAGTGTGACAGGACACGTTGAACGCTGTTATCCCTATGACGGCACAGTAGGGTCTAAAACCTGCTCCTTCTGACGTCACACACTTCGAGCTCACTATATGTAAAACACAACATATTGTCTCATATTTTCGTTAGGTTAGGTTAAGCCAGGCTAGGCTACGCTGGGTTATGTTATGTTGGACTGGATTGCGTTATGTTTGTTTATAAAGTGGCGATTGCATAAAGGGGCACAAACCTTTCTCAGGTGTTAGACTCTACTCGATTGTTGGTGTGAGCTGGTGGAGCGTGATTGGTGCTCATGTGAGGAGGGCAAATATGAGAGCATTGTGTAAGTCCTTGCATCGGCCTGCTTGAGCCTGTAGAGGTGGTTCTTGACGTTAGCAGGTCAAGAAGACTAGCAGCAGTAACAGGAAGAAGACTAACATGACCATCACCACTACAGGAGACCAGTATCCGGGCGCACCAGGCGTCTCTCACCAACATCAAGTCAACCAGCCACAAACGCAGCCTCCGCAGCAAGGAACTAGCCGGCCAGCTGCACGACACAGAGGCGGCCGTCGCTGCTCTGCAAACTCACCTGCATCAGGTAGTCTCACTATTACAGTACAAATCAAATACGTAACAAAAATAGAAATCAATCGTCAAATTTCTAAATGTCAAATTTGTGTTTTGTTTTAAAGGAAAAGGAAAAACTGAAACAACTGTCGGAGAAACAGAAGTCCTCCAGGAGAAAGTCTTCCCTCCTTCAGCCTTCAACCAGGCTCCTGCTGGATCCACTCCTCGCGAAGGACGTGAAGGAGAAGCTGGCACTTAGAGACGCCCTCGAGGAAGAGCTGGGGCGCCTCAGATATGCGTGTGGACGAAGGACGACCTCACACTTCAGACCACCTCACAACAACGCCTCACATTAAACACACGCTTCTCAGCATTCCTTAAAGCTGATAAATTACTTAACAAAAGTAACGCAAATTTATAAGTAAATGTGTAACCAATCAAATGAATGATAACAAACAAAAAAGATTAGTATTCTGTGTGTATTAGTGTACAATATGTACACTTGTATTCAGTAGCAAACAATATGCACATTTTACATTATTACTAAATAATGTACACTGCGTATGTAATGGGCTCCAGTTTACTGCTTTACTTAACCTTGTCTTGTTTAGAAATTATATAATACAGATTTGTATAAGATTATTTTAACCCAGCAATTACATTAATTATACAAAAAGTCCTCCCGGGAGGTTTAATCTGGTCACATAAGCATAAGGTGTAAGGAAACGTGGTCAGAGTTTACGTCCTGTCGAGGGCCTCAAACGCGGGACCACTGGGTTGGGACTCCAGTTCACTGACTAATGCGCACATGAAGTTATCCTAAATTGAACTAGGTGCGTGGTTATTAGGGCGTAACTATAGGAGTTTGGTTTTTAGGCTTGATTCTTTCAAAGAAAGAGTTAGCATAAATGGGCCAGTTAACATACCTGCACGAAATAATGGAAGTAAATTGGGTAAGTTTAGATTTAGGAAAGATTTGGGTAAATACTATTTTGGAAATAATTTCAAATATGGTAACACAATAGAAATTAGACGGATATAAATAGGGGTTTCCTTTTTTCTTACGTTCCTATGCCACCCACCACCGTGCTGCAGGGGATCCCCTACTCCCAATGCGCTACTGGAACAACAATGCGCTTCAAGACACCCCCACCATGCTAGAGGACCCCATCACTACGCTACAGTACCCCCGCTAAGCTACAGAATAACTCCGACCAACATTGCCACTCAAAGGCAAGGATAACCAGTCATTAAGTATTGCATATCCTTCTAAAATATATATCCTTTTAAGATATATACGCTATCAACCCATCCTCCTAACAGCGTCGCATAATCTACCCAAGGCCAAAAATCATCGCACTAGAAAATAGTAGCGACTCTCGAAATTGAGTCTGTCCCGTTTTCTGTTTTGAGTCCTGTGGAAGGTTAGTATAAAGGCACTTTGGTACGACAGTTTCGTGACATTTGGAAACCTTAGGAGGATGGGCTGATACAACATATATTCTGAAAAGCATAAACACGAGCTTAAGCACAACGTTTCCTACATTGATTCCAGTCAATTAAACATTACAGACGCAGGTATATGACATGAACACTAACAGACCCAAACCAGAGACAAGCTGGCCCTCACAATTGTATTAGCCAGGCACAGCATTGTCGTCAGGTTAATATCAGAAGGCACTACGCCGGTATGACTATTTATAGCATTTGGGAGAGATATGAGGGACAGGAGCTGGGATATGAGGACAGTAACCTGGGATTTGAGAATGAAGTGAAGGAATAGTGCCCAACCTCTTGCATCATCAGAAATCGAGACCATCACTAACGACTAATTCAGATTGCTTTTGATGTATTAATTCAGCTACTCGGAGCAAAAAGGTCCAAGTAGCACGAGCTATAGTACTGAGCCCTTTTTTTTATTAATACATCTGCATTTGTGTAGCTACCCTAGACTATATGAAGTGGAGTACAGTGTGTCAAAAAAGCTAACTAGGTGATGCTAAAAAATCCCCATCACACAGGATAGTTAGTCATACAGAGGCATGGGATGAGCAGTCTGCACTAGCAAACTCTAGAAGCATTTTGAGGATATCATCAACACAAGATTGAATAAGGTAGCAGCGGTAATAAAAGTCCCCATCTCACAGGATGGTTAGTTATACAGGGCCATATGTTTAGTAGCCTGCACTGGCAAATTTTTGGTACACTGTGAAGATATCTTCAAGAATACGACAATGAATAAAGTAATTGCAAAGCTCTAGGTGCCTCATGCCAACTGGATTGAAAGTACTGAGCCCGTCGTACTTACCTGGCACAGGAGATGTGCCTAATTCAGATGGTTAGGTAGTACTTACCTGGCATAGGAGATATGCCTAATTCAGAAGGTTAGGTAGTACTGAGCCCGTCATATTTACCTGGCACATTAGATGTGCCTAATTCAGATGGTTAGGTAGTACTGAGCCCGTTTTACTTACCTGGCACAGGAGATGTGCCTAATTCAGATGGTTAGGTAGTACTGAGCCCGTCGTACTTACCTGGCACAGGAGATGTGCCTAATTCAGATGATTAGGTAGTACTGAGCCCGTCGTACTTACCTGGCACAGGAGATATGCCTAATTCAGATGGTTAGGTAGTACTGAGCCCGTCGTACATACCTGGCACAGGAGATGTGCCTAATTCAGATGATTAGGTAGTACTGAGCCCGTCGTACTTACCTGGCACAGGAGATATGCCTAATTCAGATGGTTAGGTAGTACTGTATTCAACACTCCTCTATTCTGTATATTTTTCCTTTGCTAAATTTGCTTCCGCTACATTTTATTGTTTCTAGAATATAAATTCTTGTAGCATCACATTTAAGAAATAAGATATTAGACAAGGCAGCCATTGGTAGCTCATCCTCCTGTTCAGATAGCAATTTTTGTAACTATGAAAACCATTGTATATATATATATATATATATATATATATATATATATATATATATATATATATTATATATATATATATATATATATATATATATATATTGATGTAATGCACACTTATTAGCATTTGGAAATTCACTTTACAGTCTGGAAAATTTAAGCTAAAAAACAAACTTAAATATTCCTAAGCATAGTATAGCACATATATGTATTATTATACGCCTCAGTTAGCGTGTGTTAGGCCTAGGATGGTTAGGCTAGGTCTTATTACCAACATTATACACAATTTTTCTGGTTTGTCCAAAATTAATAGTACCAAATTCTGCTTTCTAATTGCCCATTATGTCACTATAAGTAGGATGGTCCACAAGTTGCAATGAGTGCTGTCTAAACAGGAGGATGGCTCGGACGACGAAGGTGAAGTGTCAGACAGTTGGAGCTGAGGTTCCAGGCGGCGTCCGGTCATCATGGCGGCGTCAGGTGAACTATGAGGCCGCCTGGAAATATTTTTGTTTACCACATTGATCAAGCGGTTATTCGTAGAAGGCAAAGTGTATGCTAGTGGAGAATATTCCAGACGCAAAGGTTTCAGACTTTCCTGTTCGTTGTTATTAGTATCTTATTTTTATACTGTCCATTGGCAGAGAGGCCTCACCGCTGGCTGGCCTGTGGTATCGTATATCGAAACATAAGTTACGAATTCGTTGTACAAAATTTATCACGATCCGTATGTTTGGATTCATCAATCCGAAGAACATCTTAATCTTAGCTTCAATACATAATGTCGCCATAAGAGCAGCACAACGGCAAGACTTAAGTATCCATATATCACGTCGTAAGCCGCCATGACAACATCGAGGCGGCGCTCTCACAATTTCCAAAATTAGTGGTCACATAATTTTTTATTATTTCATAGCAGCTTCATTCACGTGTATTAAAAACATCCTTAAATTCTTCAGAAATGAATTATTCGAATATATGAACAGTAAGAACATATCAACCTGTATATGAAAATCCATAACCACAAAATCCGTTAATACTTTTGGGTTGCTAATCGAAACATTTTGAAAATCGGTAGCACATGTTTCCAGTAAAACAGACACGCGTCACAGTATAAATATATCGGCAATGTGGCATCGTTAGCGGGGGCGGAGCTAGCGCTGACTCGGATGCCACTGACCAATTGGAAGGCGACTGGAGATTGCATCCTAGCCAATCAGTCGGCTTCATAAAAAGGGGGAACTGGAGTTAAGAATTAAGAGAAGCTCATATTATACTTTATTGATGACGTTACTATCTTCCCTCCAGTATCCTCACTCGCGGTGGAACACCCACATAATATCAAGATGAAATAATCCATTACCTTCAAAGCAGTTAAAACATAATTGCAAAATGTTTCCATTATAATTTTCTGCTAACGATTTAATCCGACTGGACACAACCATTAACTAGCTGAACATGTATTAATTAGATAATTTTTATATAAATGTTTCAGCTTGGCAATCATTTTATTCACCATCTATCTGTCCCGACAAGAAGTGTCCATGGTTAGACATGTGCTACCGTGTGTGTGTGTTGGCGGGGAATGAGCTCCAGCTCCAGGACCCCAGCTCCTTAGTCGAAATTCAGCTGGTGTGACGTCACTAAACATGAAATATCCCCGTTTGAGTCTGCGTCCATCCTTTCTTTCAGTGTTCCCCTTCCTTGCTTGTTCAGTTCTCATGTATGACCCCTCGTCCTAGTACCACCCCTGGTGTGACCCCCTCGTCCTAGTACCACCCCTGGTGTGACCCCCTCGTCCTAGTACCACCCATGGTGTGACCCCCCTCGTCCTAGTACCACCCCTGGTGTGACCCCCTCGTCCTAGTACCACCCATGGTGTGACCCCTCGTCCTAGTACCACCCCTGGTGTGACCCCCTCGTCCTAGTACCACCCATGGTGTGACCCCCCTCGTCTAGTACCACCCCTGGTGTGACCCCCTCGTCCTAGTACCACCCCTGGTGTGACCCCCCTCGTCCTAGTACCACCCCTGGTGTGACCCCCTCGTCCTAGTACCACCCCTGGTGTGACCCCTTCGTCCTAGTACCACCCCTGGTGTGCCCCCCTTCGTCCTAGTACCACCCCTGGTGTGACCCCTTCGTCCTAGTACCACCCCTGGTGTGACCCCCTCGTCCTAGTACCACCCCTGGTGTGACCCCCTCGTCCTAGTACCACCCATGGTGTGACCCCCTCGTCCTAGTACCACCCCTGGTGTGACCCTTCTCGTCCTAGTACCACCCCTTGTGTGACCCTTCTCGTCCTAGTACCACCCCTTGTGTGACCCTCCTCGTCCTAGTACCACCCCTGGTGTGACCCCCCTCGTCCTAGTACCACCCATGGTGTGACCCCCCTCGTCCTAGTACCACCCCTGGTGTGACCCCCTCGTCCTAGTACCACCCCTGGTGTGACCCCCTCGTCCTAGTACCACCCATGGTGTGACCCCCCTCGTCCTAGTACCACCCCTGGTGTGACCCCCCTCGTCCTAGTACCACCCCTGGTGTGACCCCCCTCGTCCTAGTACCACCCCTGGTGTGACCCCCTCGTCCTAGTACCACCCATGGTGTGACCCCTCGCCCTAGTACCACCCCTGGTGTGACCCCCTCGTCCTAGTACCACCCCTGGTGTGACCCCTCGCCCTAGTACCACCCCTGGTGTGACCCCTCGCCCTAGTACCACCCCTGGTGTGACCCCCTCGTCCTAGTACCACCCATGGTGTGACCCCCTCGTCCTAGTACCACCCCTGGTGTGACCCCCTCGTCCTAGTACCACCCCTGGTGTGACCCCCTCGTCCTAGTACCACCCCTGGTGTGACCCCCCTCGCCCTAGTACCACCCCTGGTGTGACCCTCGTCCTAGTACCACCCATGGTGTGACCCCCCTCGTCCTAGTACCACCCATGGTGTGACCCCCCCTCGTCCTAGTACCACCCTCGTCCTAGTACCACCCCTGGTGTGACCCCCCTCGTCCTAGTACCATCCCTGGTGTGACCCTTCTCGTCCTAGTACCACCCCTGGTGTGACCCTCTCGTCCTAGTACCACCATGGTGTGACACTTCTCGTCCTAGTACCACCCATGGTGTGACCCTTCTCGTCCTAGTACCACCCATGGTGTGACCCTTCTCGTCCTAGTACCACCCCCTGGTGTGACCCTTCTCGTCCTAGTACCACCCCTGGTGTGACCCTTCTCGTCCTAGTACCACCCCTGGTGTGACCCTTCTCGTCCTAGTACCACCCCTGGTGTGACCCTTCTCGTCCTAGTACCACCCCCTGGTGTGACCCTTCTCGTCCTAGTACCACCCATGGTGTGACACTTCTCGTCCTAGTACCACCCCTGGTGTGACCCTTCTCGTCCTAGTACCACCCCTGGTGTGACCCTTTCGTCCTAGTACCACCCCCTGGTGTGACCCCCTTCGTCCTAGTACCACCCCTGGTGTGACCCTTTTCGTCCTAGTACCACCCCTGGTGTGACCCTTCTCGTCCTAGTACCACCCCTGGTGTGACCCTTTTCGTCCTAGTACCACCCCTGGTGTGACCCTTTCGTCCTAGTACCACCCCCTGGTGTGACCCTTCTCGTCCTAGTACCACCCCTGGTGTGACCCCCTCGTCCTAGTACCACCCCTGGTGTGACCCCCTCGTCCTAGTACCACCCATGGTGTGACCCCCTCGTCCTAGTACCACCCATGGTGTGACCCCCCTCGTCCTAGTACCACCCCTGGTGTGGCCCCTCATCCTAGTACCACCCCTGGTGTGACCCCCGTCGTCCTAGTACCACCCCTGGTGTGACCCCCCTCGTCCTAGTACCACCCTGGNTGTCCAGTCAGCCACCGACCCGTGTGTGCGTGTGTATGTGAAAAATAAGGATTAAGGATATGCTTGAAACGCCTATGCGTACTAGTGGCCTTAGGTATTGTATATTAATGTACTTTGCTCTATAAATCCAACACTTTTTATTTTTTGAGATATATACAAGAGTTGTTACATTCTTGTACAGCCATTAGTACGCGTAGCGTTTCGGAGCAGGTCCCTGGAATACGATCCCCGCCGCGAAGAATCGTTGTTACAACCAAGTACTCATTTTACTGTTGCGTTAAACAGAGGCTACAGTTAAGGATTTGCGCCCAGTAAATCCTCCCCGGCCAGGATACGAACCCACAACAAAGCGCTCGCTGAACGCCAGGCGGGAATCGAACCCAGGACCACAGGATCCCACTATTTTTGTAACTCACCTATGTACTTTTACCTTAATTAATAAATCCCTTTCGCGCTCCTTGGTCGGGTTTGACAGACGATTTTTTTTCTCTTGAATCCGCACAAATGTCGTGTTTACCCGTCATTTGAACAAATTTTCTATAAAATCCATCCTTATCCGATCGACTTGGAGATAGTATGAACATGTTTGTCCATGAAATTTCCGTTTTCTTTATTAGCCACATAGCCTATTTGAGAGAATGGCATTGTATTGTATCTTCGTGGTAAGACCATTGTATTGTTGACACGACGGGTGTAATCGACGTAGATTTTTATTTGGTGCCGATCTAACGCATCCTTGTGTGACATTTTATACATATGTTCTTCTAGAACATTCTATTGCAAACACATTGGTACAAAAATGAATATGTACATCGAAATTAAGGCGGAGATCTGTGGAGGTGCGAGGGCACCCTGCGTGACGGGAGATGTCTCCCGTGAACGTCTAATAAGGCTGCTATGTTGTTATTGTTTTAGATTCAGCTATTCGGAACGAAATGTCCATGTAGCTCGGGCTATAGTGAGCCCGTAAAGGCTGTTACCCTGGTCCAGTCCTCTTTTTTCTTGACTCTCCGACCATGTCCCCTCTAATCCCGACTGCCGATGTACCTGTGGTGAAGCCTTCCACGGAAATATGGTCATGTTCCTTTCTGTAATCCTGATATTCTGGGAACTGGAGTTGTTATTAATAGAGGTGTTCATCTGGATCACGGAGACATCTCCTGTCCACGAGGCTAACCATAGCCCGTGCTTCTTGCCCCGCTCCTGTGCCAGGTAAGTTAGGGCTCACCATAGCCCGTGCTACTTGGAACTTGTTCCGAGTAGCTGAATCTATAACAACAACATCATCTGGATGCTAGCACTTGTTCCGAGTGGCTGAATCTATAACAACATGGATGCTAGCCATCGTAACCCTCTCCGTACCCCAAGGAGCGCGGCTAATGGGACTGCTTTCATTTATCCATTTATTGAGATCTAATTTTAATTCACTCAGAATCATTTTCCTAGTAAAGCTGTCCTCCGAAGTAAATTAAAGCCTTTGTTACCAACGAAAGTATTCAGAGTATTTAAGAATCTCTTCCACTACCTTTCTAGTTCTAATATTATTACTTTTATAGATTGTCACATTTCTTAAAATCAATATTGTGATCTTTTTCCCAACTCTGGTTAGCTACACCACTGTTACCAGCCATAATTCTACACGCTTTCTTATGTTCTTCAATTGTGATCTCCAGTTTTCGCCCCGTTGCCCCCACATAGACTTCATTACAATCTCTACAAGGTAATATATAACTCCTCCCGGATTACTATCCTCTCCTATTCTATTCAAATAAATATAAATAAATAAATAAATAAATAAATTTGTATTCAGGAAAAGTACATACATAGTTAATTTACAAATATAATGTTGGATTTATAGATAGAGCTAGTACATACAATACCTAAAGCCACTAATACGCATAGCGTTTTGGGCAAGTTCTTACTATATAGTAAAAATATGTGTCTCGTTGACACATCTCGTTAGTGTGATTATTCTCTGTGTAATAATAATTCATGCAAGAGTACATACACACATACATACATGAAGACTGGAGTATACATAGACCAGAGAAGTAGGATGCATGAAACTAGTGATACCCAACTGCGTCTCTAGGTTACAGAGTGAGAGTCAAGACCTAGCTATAGGTTCACCTAATATCCTCCAGGTTCCAAGATGCTGCCCTATGGCACCCCTTCTGTCAATGGTGAGTGGGGGAGGCTATGCTATTGATGGCTACATATTGGTGTCTGTCACTGAGACAGGAACGTATATAGTCCAGAGCAAAGCCTCGGATACCATAGTAGTGAAGTTTAAGTATGCCACTTGTGAGCCAGGGGTTGTTTAATCTTTTGGTAGTTACTTGCTTGGTGAGGAGAGGACAGTGTGTGTTGTAGAGGCTTAGAGTTTTGGAGAGAAAGATGTTGGTTAATGAATTTATATCCTGTATATTGTTGAGTTCAGATTCCCAGTTACAGTTGTTACCCCAGGTACAGGGCTAGAGGCGGTACGGAGGGTACAGGAGGTGACGCGACTGTACCGTGAAAGGAACCGTCTGGCCCGCATGCACCGCAAGGCGGAGCTGCGGGTACTGACCAGCCTCAAGCGCCGCAGGCAGGTAGGTACACTTGCGGTCACAGGACACATGCGGAGGCATGGATGAACGATACATGGCGGACAAAGGCAAGAGGGGATACGTATAAGGGGCTCGGGCACGGGTGGGACTCTTAGCACGTCTCCCAGAGAGCCTGGGAGGGCACGGACACTGGTGGAGATGAGTCTGTGTTATGTGTGAGCACGTGGGACACACAGTGGACCCGTGTCTGAGCACGTGGGACACGGTGGACCCGTGTCTGAGCACGTACATATGGGACATGTATGCTACATGGGATTACACATAAGACACCTAAAGCGAGAAAGTAGGACACGGATGTGTACATGCACGGGACACATACGACACAGGGAGACACAGTACACACGGGACACGGGAGACTCTTGGGGTGTAGGAGTGGGGGTATGAACCAAATTCCGGAAGACCCAAAATCTCTCATGTGCCCGAGACCCGAGATCAGAAATATGTGTAAAATGTAACTTTAGTTTAATATTAGTGATCACTCCTAATAAGGTAGTGGGTTATTAATGATCTTTTCGGCGTGGAGGGCGAGGCTGGAGGTGAGGAGGTGGAGGAGGGTGAGGGTGGAGGCGTCGAGTGGGCAGCGGAGGCGGCCAGAGCTCGCCAGGCCCTGCTGGAAGAGGACCAGACCGCCTCAGCACACAGCCTCCACTACCGCCTCCTGCTGGAGCACGGCCGCACTAACGCCACTAATGTCACCCACCAGGTCAGTACACACACCCGCTACACACACCTGTCTGCTGTGCTGTACCTGATTATCACCACAGCTACGAATTCTGTTTTTGTATTACACACTAAAGTATTACACGTATTTTTTGTCATTACTGTTTTCTTTACCTGTTTGGTTTACACCTGTGCGTCCAACCACTTGGGGGTGGAGGGTAGAGCGACGGTCTCGGCTCATGCAGATCGGCGTTCTATCCCCGACTGTCGAAATGGTTGGGTGCCGAACTTGGGCACCATTCCTTCCCCCCGTCCCATCCCAAATCCTGATCCCTTCCAAGTGCTATGTAGTCGTACTGGCTTAGCGTATTCTCTTTATAATTCCCTCCCTTCCTTTCCCTTACACCCGTGTGTGTGTATTTATATATATTCACCATTTGTATCTGCAGAATCGAGTTATTAGCTCTTGGACCTCGTCTTTCTAACAAATTTATTTTTCCTTTTTTTATGTCAACTACTGTGGGTAAATCTACCGGTGACTGCTTTTGAGTATTAATTCAAGAAATTGTATTTATTGCTTCTAAGCGGACTGTATTTTATAATTTATTGTCACCAGTAAACTTACCTTCACACATTTGGGGGGGGGGCATATTTTAATCTTACCGTAATTAAACAGTAGAAATAATTACTATTGGAATATAATCACACAACTATATAAAGATCATTTAAAAAGGCCTCAGCTGTTTCAGTAGTGTTGACTGGTCATCACACATCAGATACCCTTGGACACGCGCACTCCAGTGATTAATGGCGTATGTGTGATCCTGGTGTGGCCAGCTCAACTATGTCTCGTGTGGTCTCACTCACCAGGGAATACATACACCCTAATATCTGACGACTACATGTATGTCCAGGTGTTACACATGAACATAAATTGTTATAATAATGAGGCTTACCCATGTGGGTGGTAGGAAATGTATATGTTTATCTCTCAGAATGTTTGGTAATATGTTTATTGTTTGTGATGTGTCTATATGTATGTATTAACACGATGTACTGAACGGGGTGAGAATAGCTTGAGCTACCTCATCCCTTTGTGTGTATTTTACCTCAATAAACTTATTTCAATTTCAATTCAATGTGGGTGGTGTGTCCATGCCTTAAACGATTAATCTTAGACACAGAAAATAAATTGGCCAATCTAATCTGAACAAATAGACTTAACCGTAATGACACTTCCCTTAGTTCTGCAACAATTAGTGACTAATGTGAGTCACGTTGCCCTTTGGGACTTGCTGGTAGAGTTAGGGGTCACGTGGTAGGCTCAATGTTGGCTCAACAACCTCGCCTCGTGACGAGTCAACTGCCCAGCCGTGTTCTCTTAAAACACACCAACATGGCTGCTCTCTTGTTTACACTGCTCACTCCCTCCTCCTCCTCACCTTCAGCTGCCAAATTTAACGAGAAGAGTAAAGAGGGTTTTGTATAATTTCATATTGTTACTGAATGTATAATTAATCAAGATAGTTAATTTTATTTGGTTACCAGCTCTTAGACTGGTGTATTTTATATCGTAACATTAGTTAGATGAATGTTGTGACGAAAACTGATCGTAATGGTCTTTCCCATTTTCTTTAATCTTTTTTATGACTAACTAATGTAAATCAACAACATAGATGAAAGAATACCAATGTTGTAGCCCGAGCAATATAACAGTTAATATCTATTATTTATTCTTCACAACAATTGTAACAAAATACCTGACGATAGCATTACTGTTAATAATATTACTATTATTACTGGTCAGGTGAATGGCCAGCTGGAGAAGGTGTTTGACCAGCTGCGTCAGCTGGTGGAACACAGCTTCTCGCCCTCTCCACCTGAGAAACACAGGAAGGAGGTAAGTACTTCACAACTATTTCTGCTCCATACCTGCCTAGCTCGCCCCTGACTAGCCCACACATGGCTGCTTCACACCTGAACACTCCACACCAAGAGGACGGAAGTGGAAGCAGGAAACGCAAATGAGTAAGAAAGTTTTTATACCTTGTACGGATGGAATGCACCGTGGGAAGAAGTTGTGGAAGTCACCTCCATCCACAACCTTAATGCCAGATTCGACAAAGAATTCGAACGTCAGAATAATTTAAGTTTTAACCCAATGGGTGCAACAAGGAGAAGACGGGGCATGAAGAGCTAGACCTCACTTCCTTGTTGTCACTGATAGGTAAGTACACGTGTGTCTGTCCCACACGTGAGGTGTGGTGAGGGGCGGTGTGGTGACAGGAGGTGTGGTGAGGGTAGGTGTGGTAAGGGGAGGTGTGGTGACGGGAGGTGTGGTGAGGGTAGGTGTGGTAAGGGGAGGTATGGTGAGGGAGGATGTTGACGGAATGACGTGCTATTGGTCCCACAGATGGTGGATAAACTGCTGGCGAGACGGCAAGAGGTGGAGGAGCAGCTGAGGCAGGCCAGACTCTGCTACTTCAGCCTGATCCTCAAAAAGCAGCGACTAGAGGAAGAACTAAAGGCCAGACAGGACGCAGCCGAGGACCAGGTCAGTCTCAACACAGTTCTCATAACCTGTTTTTTGTCATAATTTATGAAGCATATACTAAGACAAGCGTATATATGATTGTGGCTGTTTAAGGTGAGCGTGGCGGAGATGCTGAGGCTGGTAGTGGAGACGGAGGCCTACAACGAGCAGCTTGGTGTTCAGGTAAGCTCTCGACAAGGTTAGAGACGATTATTTTCAGAGATCTAAGCCGATCTAAAGCCCTTTTTTTTATTCCGGAAAACAGGAATTCGGTGTCGTTTGTAATGTCTACGTTCTTGTAAAATACTCTTTACAGCTTTGGAAGGTTGCATGTTTATATTACCGTATGGGAGAGAAGCGTCTCCTTTCCTACACCGAGGCTTGCTGGGGATGGTAAAGTATGTACAGGTAACCTTTTGAGTAACCAGTTGTTAGGATCCACTCAACGGAATGGATTGGGAACGACTACACAATTAGTGCTATTATCTACTCTCTATCCATGGATAGGTTGGGTTAGGTTAAGTTTGGTTAGGATAATATTATTGACGATAATGTTAAATAAAGAATTCGAAAACTTTCTCAGTGTGTCCGAGAATTCAGTTTACAGAAAACCTAATTCTTCAAAGAAAACGAATTTAGCATACACTTTTATTTTTATTTTAAACCAACTATTTAAAATACAATAACGTTATAACTTGAGAATAATCTCTGAATAAGATAAAGGTTCATTTGCCAGTTTACATGTAGACTATTATTGGAACCATAATATGCTTTCAGATCATCACAAATATCTAGATAACTATCCATTTGAAGGGTTATGTGGTTTCGCATGGTAATGGATTTGCTGTGAGAACGGAGTCATTTGAGAGTCAGATGGTACTCCAGAGACTGATAGGAATACCTACCTACCAGTACCTGCTTGATACTGGTCAAAATGCTAGTCAAAATCACTTACTTCAGCCGGTAGTAATGGGTCATACAGTGATCAGTTAGGTGTACATAGGTCGTGATGGTGGGTCGTACAGTATTTACTACAGTATTTGTGTCTGCAAAATCGAGTTATTAGCTCTTGGACTCTGCCTTTCTAATCAATCTATTTTTCCTTTATCATATCTACTACATATATTTCTCTTACATACACACACAGGGGTTCCAGTGTACTCACGTATTTTGTGTGTGTACTCACCTATTTGTACTCACCTATTTGTGCTTGCGGGGGTTGAGCTTTGGCTCTTTGGTCCACACACAAAGTCACACACTTTGTGTGTGTGTGTGTGTGTGTGTGTGTGTTTAGGGGTCTGACAGCTGAGTGGACAGCGCTCGGGATTCGTAGTCCTAAGGTTCCGGGTTCGATTCCCGGTGGAGGCGGAAACAAATGGGCAGAGTTTCTTTCACCCTGATACCTAGTAGTAAATAGGTACCTATGAGTTAGACAGCTGCTACGGGCTGCTTCCTGTGTGTGTGCGTGTGTGGGGAGGAAAAAAAGAAAAAAAATAGTAGTAACAGTTGAGAGGCGGGCCGAAAGAACAGAACTCAACCCCCGCAAGCAAAACTAGGTGAATACACACATCCCCAGGAAGTAGCCCGTAGCAGCTGTCTATCAGGTACCTACTTACTGCCAGGTGAACAGGAGCACCAGGGTGAAAAACTACTAATTTGCTTCTGCCTCCGTCGGGAATCGAACCCGGGCCCTTACAACTTCGACCCCAGAGCGTTGTCCATCTAGCTGCGAGGTCCCTGTTGCTGTTTACTGAGAAAGTCTTAATTGTTTCTGAGTCTACTTACTGTATTGTTTAGGAAAGTCAAACAGTAGTGTGACAGGACACGTTGAACGCTGTTATCCCTATGACGGCACAGTAGGGTCTAAAACCTGCTCCTTGTGACGTCACACACTTCGAGCTCACCATATGTAAAACACAACATATTGTCTCATATTTTCGTTCCGTTAGGTTAAGCCAGGCTAGGCTACGCTGGGTTATGTTATGTTGGACTGGATTGCGTTATGTTTGTTTATAAAGTGGCGATTGCATAAAGGGGCACAAACCTTTCTCAGGTGTTAGACTCTACTCGATTGTTGGTGTGAGCTGGTGGAGCGTGATTGGTGCTCATGTGAGGAGGGCAAATATGAGAGCATTGTGTAAGTCCTTGCATCGGCCTGTTTGAGCCTGTAGAGGTGGTTCTTGACGTTAGCAGGTCAAGAAGACTAGCAGAAGTAACAGGAAGAAGACTAACATGACCATCACCACTACAGGAGAGCAGTATCCGGGCGCACCAGGCGTCTCTCACCAACATCAAGTCAACCAGCCACAAACGCAGCCTCCGCAGCAAGGAACTAGCTAGCCAGCTGCACGACACAGAGGCGGCCGTCGCTGCACTTCAAACTCACCTGCATCAGGTAGTCTCACTATTACAGTACAAATCAAATACGTAACAAAAATAGAAATCAATCGTCAAATTTCTAAATGTCAAATTTGTGTTTTGTTTTAAAGGAAAAGGAGAAACTGAAACAACTGTCGGAGAAACAGAAGTCCTCCAGGAGAAAGTCTTCCCTCCTTCAGCCTTCAACCAGGCTCCTGCTGGATCCACTCCTCGCGAAGGACGTGAAGGAGAAGCTGGCACTTAGAGACGCCCTCGAGGAAGAGCTGGGGCGCCTCAGACATGCGTGCGGACGAAGGACGACCTCACACTTCAGACCACCTCACAACAACGCCTCACATTAAACACAAGCTTCTCAGCATTCCTTAAAGCTGATAAATTACTTAACAAAAGTAACGCAAATTTATAAGTAAATGTGTAACCAATCAAATGAATGATAACAAACAAAAAAGATTAGTATTCTGTGTGTATTAGTGTACAATATATACACTTGTATTCAGTAGCAAACAATATGCACATTTTACATTATTACTAAATAATGTAGACTGCGTATGTAATGGGCTCTAGTTTACTGCTTTACTTAACCTTGTCTTGTTTAGAAATTATATAATACAGATTTGTATAAGATTATTTTAACCCAGCAATTACATTAATTATACAAAAAGTCCTCCCGGGAGGTTTAATCTGGTCACATAAGCATAAGGTGTAAGGAAACGTGGTCAGAGTTTACGTCCTGTCGAGGGCCTCAAACGCGGGACCACTGGGTTGGGACTCCAGTTCACTGACTAATGCGCACATGAAGTTATCCTAAATTGAATTAGGTGCGTGGTTATTAGGGCGTAACTATTGGAGTTTGGTTTTTAGGCTTGATTCTTTCAAAGAAAGAGTTAGCATAAATGGGCCAGTTAACATACCTGCACGAAATAATGGAAGTAAATTGGGTAAGTTTAGATTTAGGAAAGATTTGGGTAAATACTATTTTGGAAATAATTTCAAATATGGTAACACAATAGAAATTAGACGGATATAAATAGGGGTTTCCTTTTTTCTTACGTTCCTATGCCACCCACCACCGTGCTGCAGGGGATCCCCTACTCCCAATGCGCTACTGGAACAACAATGCGCTTCAAGACACCCCCACCATGCTAGAGGACCCCATCACTACGCTACAGTACCCCCGCTAAGCTACAGAATAACTCCGACCAACATTGCCACTCAAAGGCAAGGATAACCAGTCATTAAGTATTGCATATCCTTCTAAAAATATATATCCTTTTAAGATATATACGCTATCAACCCATCCTCCTAACAGCGTCGCATAATCTACCCAAGGCCAAAAATCATCGCACTAGAAAATAGTAGCGACTCTCGAAATTGAGTCTGTCCCGTTTTCTGTTTTGAGTCCTGTGGAAGGTTAGTATAAAGGCACTTTGGTACGACAGTTTCGTGACATTTGGAAACCTTAGGAGGATGGGCTGATACAACATATATTCTGAAAAGCATAAACACGAGCTTAAGCACAACGTTTCCTACATTGATTCCAGTCAATTAAACATTACAGACGCAGGTATATGACATGAACACTAACAGACCCAAACCAGAGACAAGCTGGCCCTCACAATTGTATTAGCCAGGCACAGCATTGTCGTCAGGTTAATATCAGAAGGCACTACGCCGGTATGACTATTTATAGCATTTGGGAGAGATATGAGGGACAGGAGCTGGGATATGAGGACAGTAACCTGGGATTTGAGAATGAAGTGAAGGAATAGTGCCCAACCTCTTGCATCATCAGAAATCGAGACCATCACTAACGACTAATTCAGATTGCTTTTGATGTATTAATTCAGCTACTCGGAGCAAAAAGGTCCAAGTAGCACGAGCTATAGTACTGAGCCCTTTTTTTTATTAATACATCTGCATTTGTGTAGCTACCCTAGACTATATGAAGTGGAGTACAGTGTGTCAAAAAAGCTAACTAGGTGATGCTAAAAAATCCCCATCACACAGGATAGTTAGTCATACAGAGGCATGGGATGAGCAGTCTGCACTAGCAAACTCTAGAAGCATTTTGAGGATATCATCAACACAAGATTGAATAAGGTAGCAGCGGTAATAAAAGTCCCCATCTCACAGGATGGTTAGTTATACAGGGCCATATGTTTAGTAGCCTGCACTGGCAAATTTTTGGTACACTGTGAAGATATCTTCAAGAATACGACAATGAATAAAGTAATTGCAAAGCTCTAGGTGCCTCATGCCAACTGGATTGAAAGTACTGAGCCCGTCGTACTTACCTGGCACAGGAGATGTGCCTAATTCAGATGGTTAGGTAGTACTTACCTGGCATAGGAGATATGCCTAATTCAGAAGGTTAGGTAGTACTGAGCCCGTCGTATTTACCTGGCACATTAGATGTGCCTAATTCAGATGGTTAGGTAGTACTGAGCCCGTTTTACTTACCTGGCACAGGAGATGTGCCTAATTCAGATGATTAGGTAGTACTGAGCCCGTCGTACTTACCTGGCACAGGAGATGTGCCTAATTCAGATGGTTAGGTAGTACTGAGCCCGTTTTACTTACCTGGCACAGGAGATGTGCCTAATTCAGATGGTTAGGTAGTACTGAGCCCGTCGTACTTACCTGGCACAGGAGATGTGCCTAATTCAGATGATTAGGTAGTACTGAGCCCGTCGTACTTACCTGGCACAGGAGATGTGCCTAATTCAGATGGTTAGGTAGTACTGTATTCAACACTCCTCTATTCTGTATATTTTTCCTTTGCTAAATTTGCTTCCGCTACATTTTATTGTTTCTAGAATATAATTCTTGTAGCATCACATTTAAGAAATAAGATATTAGACAAGGCAGCCATTGGTAGCTCATCCTCCTGTTCAGATAGCAATTTTTGTAACTATGAAAACCATTGTATATATATATATATATATATATATATATATATATATATATATATATATATATATATATATATATATATATATATATATAGTAGTAGTAGGCATCCATCAGTCTCAGGAGACTATGGAGTTGCGCTCTGGTTGTCGGTCTGGAGTGACCTCACCAGGGCGCAAAGCCAGGGTAGGTTGATTCGGGGGAGAAGCTGTTACCCAGGCAGCAGGTCCCCCCCTCTCCACGGCGCCGAAAGTCTCCAATGGAAAGGCATACGCCAATACGATTGGTTCCAGCGCCGTCGCAGGAACTGTGAGTTCCGGGGTTGACCTCGAAGGTGGTGAAGAAGGGCACAGGGACCTCCATCCCCGGAGACCGCTGTGGTCAGGGCCGGAGAAGAACCACCCCATCGAGGGTGTGAACGACCACAGCCTCCTGAAGCAGAGCCTGGGCCGCACGACCCTCGGGAGGTGGACGTCCCGGTCCCGCACCTACGGGTTCCAGATAAGGATCGTCACAGCCCCTTTTCACCTGAGGCCGGCCTCCTTCAAGACCAAGTAGAAGGAAGAGTGATAATTATTAAATACAACAATTATTATTATGATAATTATTATAATAATAATTGTAAACATTTAATAATTATCACTCTTCCTTCTACTTGGTCTTGAAGGAGGCCGGCCTCAGGTGAAAAGGGGCTGTGACGATCCTTATCTGGAACCCGTAGGTGCGGGACCGGGACGTCCACCTCCCGAGGGTCGTGCGGCCCAGGCTCTGCTTCAGGAGGCTGTGGTCGTTCATACCCTCGATGGGGTGGTTCTTCTCCGGCCCTGACCACGGCGGTCTCCGGGGATGGAGGTCCCTGTGCCCTTCTTCACCACCTTCGAGGTCAACCCGGAACTCACAGTTCCTGCGACGGCGCTGGAACCAATCGTATTGGCGTATGCCTTTCCATTGGAGACTTTCGGCGCCGTGGAGAGGGGGGACCTGCTGCCTGGGTAACAGCTTCTCCCCCGAATCAACCTACCCTGGCTTTGCGCCCTGGTGAGGCCACTCCAGACCGACAACAGCTAGACAGCACAGACAGGCAGGTTAGGTTAGACAGCACTCATTGCAACTTGTGGACCATCCTACTTATAGTGACATAATGGGCAATTAGAAAGCAGAATTTGGTACTATTAATTTTGGACAAACCAGAAAAATTGTGTATAATGTTGGTAATAAGACCTAGCCTAACCATCCTAGGCCTAACACACGCTAACTGAGGCGTATAATAATACATATATGTGCTATACTATGCTTAGGAATATTTAAGTTTGTTTTTTAGCTTAAATTTTCCAGACTGTAAAGTGAATTCCCAAATGCTAATAAGTGTGCATTACATCAATATATATATATATATATATATATATATATATATATATATATATATATTATATATATATATATATATATATATATATATATAACTGAAAACTCACACCCCAGAAGTGACTCGAACCCATACTCCCAGGAGCAAAGCAACTGGTAACTACAGGGCGCCTTAATCCGCTTGACCATCACGACCGGACATAAGGAAGTGATAGCCTGAGCTATATGAACCACTTCCCCGCCGGCACCTGGATGGTTATCTTGGGCATAGCATTTTATCAAATCACCTCATTTTTTGGGGCAACACGTGAGGAACACAAACTGTAGTTACAAAGCAACTGTAGTTACCAGTTGCTTTGCTCCTGGGAGTATGGGTTCGAGTCACTTCTGGGGTGTGAGTTTTCAGTTGTATCTAGTCCTGGGGACCATTCAGGCTTGTTTGCATATATATATATATATATATATATATATATATATATATATATATATATATATATATATATATATATATATATATTGATGTAATGCACACTTATTAGCATTTGGGAATTCACTTTACAGTCTGGAAAATTTAA
Organism: Procambarus virginalis; assembly: GCA_020271785.1. Taxonomy (NCBI): domain Eukaryota; kingdom Metazoa; phylum Arthropoda; class Malacostraca; order Decapoda; family Cambaridae; genus Procambarus; species Procambarus virginalis. The sequence continues at coordinate 45,797,806 of WNGS01169498.1, forward strand.
GCTAAAAAACAAACTTAAATATTCCTAAGCATAGTATAGCACATATATGTATTATTATACGCCTCAGTTAGCGTGTGTTAGGCCTAGGATGGTTAGGCTAGGTCTTATTACCAACATTATACACAATTTTTCTGGTTTGTCCAAAATTAATAGTACCAAATTCTGCTTTCTAATTGCCCATTATGTCACTATAAGTAGGATGGTCCACAAGTTGCAATGAGTGCTGTCTAAACAGGAGGATGGCTCGGACGACGGAGGTGAAGTGTCAGACAGTTGGAGCTGAGGTTCCAGGCGGCGTCCGGTCATCATGGCGGCGTCAGGTGAACTATGAGGCCGCCTGGAAATATTTTTGTTTACCACATTGATCAAGCGGTTATTCGTAGAAGGCAAAGTGTATGCTAGTGGAGAATATTCCAGACGCAAAGGTTTCAGACTTTCCTGTTCGTTGTTATTAGTATCTTATTTTTATACTGTCCATTGGCGGAGAGGCCTCACCGCTGGCTGGCCTGTGGTATCGTATATCGAAACATAAGTTACGAATTCGTTGTACAAAATTTATCACGATCCGTATGTTTGGATTCATCAATCCGAAGAACATCTTAATCTTAGCTTCAATACATAATGTCGCCATAAGAGCAGCACAACGGCAAGACTTAAGTATCCATATATCACGTCGTAAGCCGCCATGACAACATCGAGGCGGCGCTCTCACAATTTCCAAAATTAGTGGTCACATAATTTTTTATTATTTCATAGCAGCTTCATTCACGTGTATTAAAAACATCCTTAAATTCTTCAGAAATGAATTATTCGAATATATGAACAGTAAGAACATATCAACCTGTATATAAAAATCTATAACCACAAAATCCGTTAATACTTTTGGGTTGCTAATCGAAACATTTTGAAAATCGGTAGCACATGTTTCCAGTAAAACAGACACGCGTCACAGTATAAATATATCGGCAATGTGGCATCGTTAGCGGGGGCGGAGCTAGCGCTGACTCGGATGCCACTGACCAATTGGAAGGCGACTGGAGATAGCATCCTAGCCAATCAGTCGGCTTCATAAAAAGGGGGGAACTGGAGTTAAGAATTAAGAGAAGCTCATATTATACTTTATTGATGAGTTACTATCTTCCCTCCAGTATCCTCACTCGCGGTGGAACACCCACATAATATCAAGATGAAATAATCCATNTTCAGATATTTTGAAATTGCAGGGGGTTTTGGCCAAAATATGTGCCCATAGCCGTTTTCAGTAATTGGCATATTTCGGTATGAAATGTCGTTATTTGAAACTGAAAATAGGTGCAGAGAGTCAGAATTCGGCTCCAAAGTCATGCTCAGGAGTCAAATTTTCGACATATCAGATATGGCCCCTGCATAATTTAAATTAAGCGGGGGAATTCTGGGAGCGAGAATAAACATATACGCAGCGCTCAGGAGAGCTGCGCGCGCCGTGGTGGGGGGGGGCGCACATTTAAGCAAACGCACGAGCAGTTTCTCCCTCTTTCCACTCGGCTCCGCTATGCTTCACACGAAACACCCGCCCTCCTCCCTTGACTGCAGAACTTCTTATGCTCTCCGAGCCCCACATGTTTCGCCTATGCTTCTCTTTAATTTAGTAATTTGGGGGGTGCTGCGCCGGATCCCCAAGTCTAGGGCTGCCCGCAGCTACTTACCATATGTCAAGTGCTCACTACTGGTGCAAGTTGGGGGTTGCAGACTTTACATGTACTAGGCACTAGCATGTCATTACCCCTGGAAAATCTTAAATATTATTTTCATGCCCTCTGCGTATGCACAATATATTTTATCCATACTGTTGGCTGTGCCACTCATTATCTCTGGCATTGTTTAATTATAGCATTACGCTATTTTACCATGAAAAATCTTCATTATTGTTTCTATGCCCTCTGCGTATGCAGAATATATTTTATCATACTGTACTGGCTGTGCCACTCATTATCTCTGGCATTGTTTTAATTATAGCATTACGCTGTTTGCGAGTACTGCAACATTGCTTCGGCTAGCTGACTCTAGGCACGGTTAACGTCCTATGACTTATTCCCTTAGTTGCATCTTTGCAGTACTGGCATGCTACTCAGTCATGTTACGATTCTTTTTATTGTGGTACAGCAGTCGCTCTGTAAACATTAATTAATAAATTAAGGTCCCCCCGCTCCTGTTTTGTTTTTCTCTCCGCCCAGAAATATTGAAAACTGCAGGCGGGGGGTTTGGGCAAAATATGACCCATCGCCGTTTTCAGTAATTGGCATATTTTCGGTATAAAAAGTTGTAATTTGAAACTGAAAATAGTTGCAGAGAGCCAGAATTCGGCTCCAAAGTCATGCTCAGGAATCAAATTTCCGATATTTCAGATATTTCGAAAACTGCAGTGGGGTTTTGGGCAAAATATGACCCATCGCCGTTTTCAGTAATTAGCATATTTTCGGTATAAAAAGTAGTAATCTGAAACTGCAAATAGGTGCAGAGAGCCAGAATTCGGCTCAAAAAATGACGCTCAGGAGTCAAATTTCTGATATTTCAAATATTTGAAAACTGCAGGGGGGGGGGCAAAATATGACCCATTGCCGTTTTGAGTAATTGGATGCAACCCCCCAACAGTTGCCAAACTCCGGGGTACCTATTGACTGCCAGACGAACAGAGGCCTTAGATGAAAGGAAACGTGCCGAACCATTTCTGTTACCAAGGCTACAAACAACATGACATTGGGTGGTCTCGTATTGGTCCTGATTGATTGATTGATAAAGATTAAGCCACCCAAGAGGTGGCACGGGCATGAATAGCCCGTGATACATTTTTTTCTGTAATTTTTTCATTATTCTGAGGTTGCATTTAATCATTAAGCTGTTATCGCGGGGGAGGATACTGCTTCACAGTCTTTATGAGGGTGTCCAGCTGCTGGAGTATTGGTCCTGTGGCCATTGGCTTTGAAAATGCGGCTCTTGGTACAGTGGTGGGGTTGCAGGTAGTTTTATTATCATTGTCACACTGTTAACTAATTATGATATATGTTGCATTACCAATAATTATAATATGATTAGTTTAGTTCATTTATTATAGACCCAGCCCTTGGGCGTTAGTGGAAAGGGAAATAAAATTAAAAATAATTTATATCAGTGTTATTTAAAATTATATTACAAACTAAAGAGAAAATAAATGCAAATAATGTAATACTTTATTATGTAATCCGGAGTTATAGAAGTTCGGGAGCAGTGGCTTGGCGCTTTCCCTTGATAGTTCCTTTCCCTTGACAAGAAATTGCACTTGTCAAAATGACGGAGTTCGAGTGGCCGTGGCAGTATAGCTTTCCGCCCTTTTTCACGTACGTTGCTGTCCACTCACCATTTTGGCTCTGATATACAAAGATAACTTACACTCAATTGATAAGTGATCAGTAACTACACACAGAGACAGGCGCCACAGTGTTGTCATGTGTCATTGGGATTTCCTGAGTGTTTCATAAATCTTTTTATTTTGAAGTAATTACCTAAGTGTAGTTACAGGCTGAGAGCTACTCTCGTGGTGTCCTGTCTTCCCAGCAGTGTAACTTTGTAAATATTAATTGTGAGGCCCAGAGCACAATTGATGGGTCCGGCTAATTACCACAAGCTACCACAAGCTACACAAGCTTCACAAAGCTTCCTGGCAATACATTAGTAATGAATAAATATGATATGTTAGGTTAGGTTGACCTAACCCAACCTAACTTAACCAAACCAAACTAAACCTAACCTAACCTAACCTAACCTAACCTACACTTGGATCGTCGACTTGATTTGGTGTCACCAGCTCTTTATTTTCATCTAATTTCTTTATAAAAAGATACTTTTTCAGATTAAAATTGTTTTTCGTGTTGTACATTCAGCACCAACATTATAATGAGTAAATATATCATATTTATTCATTACTAACGTATTGCCAGGAAGCTTAGTGAAGCTTGTGTAGCTTGTGGTAGCTTGTGATAATTAGACGAACCGCAATTGATGTCTTAGGTGGGAATATCCTACCAGTGTGTCCAACACCATTTAATTCCTTTTAGTGTAAATGCCTGACGTTCATTTCCTTCCATTATGACTGTCCGGTCAATATGGCTTGACAGAAGAACAGTATTGCACTCCTTAAATGTAGGTCACATAGAACAGTACCTCCCAAACATTTTTAGCCTAATGCAGGAACAATTGAAAAGATCCCTTTGATGCTAATGCATAGAATGCTGTCATGCCTGACTGGAATAATGTCTATTTATACAGCAAATATTTGCCTTTGGAAGCATTCGAGTGATTCTGTGCAGAAAGGTGCTGTTCTTATTTACTTGAAGCCTTATTTTTTTTAGACTGCAGCCTAATGCAGATGTGCGACGGACGCAGCTTGATGCCTGGTGTTCTCTGGTTGTGAACTGGGGAAGAAGCAACAAAGTTAGCCAAATAGATGTCACAGAAGCATCCAGTTTACCTGTTTTTAAGTAAGTGTTTTTAAGTTCAATATATTTGGCATTTTCTAGTATTTATGCATACAGTATTACATTCTCTGACTCATTCTTATCCCTTATAATTGTTGTACAGGTATATATTTTTGCTCATTTATCTTGCCTTGCCTGGTCTTTATTTCTTCAAGTCAGTTAAAGCTTAACTTAATTTTTTAATGCACACATGACAAGAGATTTTTATTGATATTTAAAGTCCAAATTAAACCACACGGTCATGTTTGGACATTCCTGGTAAGAATTCTGCTTATTCAGTCAAGGGTCCTTCCATATAATTCAGATAAGCAAATTTAGACAGTATTTTTGCTGGACTGTTTGCATTTTTTTGTTAGGAGGGTAACTCATAATATGGTTCTAATCACATTTTTAATTATTTTTGTGTATGGGTGTAACATTACAATAAATAGCAAGGAGTCTTAGGAGAGCCATTAAGCATACTTAAAACTAAATTCTATATTTCATTTTAATTTTGAGACTCCCCTGTTTTCGTATACAAATATGGGTTAATTTTCCTTTTGTAAATGAGGTTTCAAGGGGAAATATGCTAGATGGGAAAATATCTAGGGTATGGGAAATATACTAGATGTAGATAAATCTCCTTAGAGACAGGTTCTCTTGGTACTTGTGTATCATATGACAAATAGAAATTAACATTTTGCTCAGTGAAATCAGTGCAGTGTGGGAAATATTAGGGGGGTGAATGGTAACACACTTAATATGGGGGCCGAGGCTGTTGATCCCCAGAACCTATTCAAGGTAGACACAAGATAGGCTTGTATCGAGGGATTCCCAAAGTCAAACCACTGACTTTTCCTAGAATGCAAAGCTACAATAGTTGCCTGATTCCCATGTACCTATTTGCTGCTAGATGAACAGTGGGATTAGGTGAAAGGAAACTTGTGCAACCATTTCCATTCTGCAGAGAAACTGAATCTGGGATTCCTTATTGTGAGCTAGCATGAAGATAACTGTATGAAACCTTAGCATGAGATGCCTCTCACCTGCTCTAACCTTCATTATTTCACCATAACATGAAATATTGGAGAACTAGAATGTTTAGTAATGCAAGAACTGATTAAAATAAATAGGGAAGATTTATATGTTTAGCAATGTTTGTTTAACATTCCCTCACCTACAGTCTTATGTAGCCTCTTCGTCAGTTAACCCACCATTTAGTTTTCCAGCTATTGGGTGGTACCAATCACCTTAGAAAATGTAAATCACGATGTAATATGTACTTCCTGCTTGAATGAAATAATAGTGAATCTTTTTTTCTATCTCAACTTCCATTGCCTCTGGCATCACTACAGGCTCTATCATTTTTTAGAACACTACAGTAATTTTGTTTTTAACTGGATACTGCACAACATGCATTAATTTTAACATATTACTGCATATCAAAACCATATACTACAGCTGTAGAATTAAAATCTCTACCTGCATGGGGCTATACCCTACTCATTACATCTCTGTCTCTGCTAAACTTGGTGGTATTAAAATGTCAGTAACTTGTTAAATTATATTTGAGAGGGTACCAAGTGATGAGTGTAAATAAGGTTCCAGTTACTAATCTCAAATTCAGCTGTTAGAACTGTCTGGCTGGTAAATCACAGGTCCCGTAAATTGGTTGGATACTAAAAAAAAATAGACGTTTGCTTACCTTTGCGGGTTAAGTTCCACTTCTCTTTTGACCCTTGTGTGATTAAATGCAGTCTCTGTGCTTTAAAGAATTTGCCATAAAATACCTCAACAGGCCACTCTCAAGCTGAGTCCATAGCATTGCAATACCACAATGGAAAACATGGAGAAGCAAAAACAAGAGTCCAGTAGGTATATATTTCTAGGAAAAAAGTAAAGCTAAGTGTACCATGCACATTGGTGTAATATATTTCAAACACTATTGAATTATATACAGTGCAGTGTAAGTATTTTTAATATATACTCAAATAATGTGTAAAATATGTATTTTTAATGCATTTGGCCACATTACAGTATTTTGTAGACACTAATCTTAAGTTCCTGTCCAAAAACATACCTGCCAGTTTAGCCTGTAAATTTGCAAAAATGTCTAACGTAACCAATGGTGCCCATATTTTGCATAAGAACGAAACGCTTACAGATCGTTCTGAATTCTAATGGACTGAGTTCTGTTCTGAGTGGAGGTACTGCACACAGTATTTACTATTTACAGGATGCACTGTATAAATACCTGTAGTATTATATAATACTCAAGATATGACAAGTTTTGTAGAAATTTTTTAATTTGTAGTGAATTTTGACAATTCTAGTGAAATGTGTTATATTGGTAGGGGTTTAGATTTGGATGAATATCAGCTATCACTGTGTAGCAAGACTGTTTTGGAAGGTTAGTGATGTGATGGAATGTTTTGGAGTTTGAGAATGATAATATTGGATCAATGGGGAGGGTAGCAGAAGTTTCAGCATCAGTTTCCTGAAGTGTGCGGCTGAAATCAGGTTCATCAATATTTTATGCAACCTACCTAACTTAAAATATTGATGCATAGAAAACATTGATATTTGTGAGCTGCTACTTTTCACAGTACATGTACAGTACTTTATAATTTTTACGGTGGGGACCATAACATACAACATGAGATGTATTAGTTGATGAGACAGGTTGATCTACTATATCATCTAATATATGTTAGGGATGATAACTGAGATCTACCTCCTATTGCATAGAAGTCCTACAGGGGTGAGGATTTGAAGCCCTGCCACTTTTCTCATCATCATTCATACTCACACTAAAGGTTGTGCACACTTGTACTAGTGCCTACTATTGGCCAGAAGATGGGCTTCATAAACCACAGATTAACAATGAAAGCAAGACTCCTAGGATAAGGCAGCAGTCTTTGTTTGAGAGAGATGGTGTGGGGGGTGAGGTGTACAAATTTGAATTATTCCCATGACCATATAAAAAAGCACTGGGATTGTTCCTCAGAATGTGAACTTTAAGGTTAGTGTACTATTTGTGGTTACATGTAAGATTTTTATTATTTCTTGCCCTGGATTAGTCTTTCATTAATGTTTCTAGCCATCTTATGATCTTCAGTGACAGAGCATTATTCATTCCTTAGCTTTTAACTTGAAAATAATTCTTAGTTTTGAAGTTAAAGCACCGAATCGTATTTTGCCTTATTGCATATGTTGTTGTAGTATTGAGTCAAAGTCGGCTTTTAAGTGAATATTTTCATTTTTTAGGAACCCTACTATCAACCGCTCCTTACCAGCAGATAGCATAATGGTTGTCTTGGAAGAGCTGGCCAAACGTGGGAATCTTGAATGGACAGACAAAACCAGACGAAGGTGAGGATTCAAGTTTAATTTTAATTAAAAACAGCTTCTATAGTAGAAAAACTTTCAATGCATACATTATAAATGTTGTTGCTCTGCTTCATATATCTTTACCAAAGCAACATCTGAACTGCATATATTGCATTTTGACAGTGCAAGTCTTACCAGCACTGAAATTTTTTTGTAGATAGTATTCAGGTCCTCTGGTACAGCATTTCAATTTGTTTGAAAATTAGTGTAGACTTTATTGATACACTATTTATTACCCTCAGTAAACTGCACCTATTCCATTTTCATAGGGTAAAGACATCCAAGAATGGTAAATTACATTAAATAATGCACTTTGCAGTTTATGTCTTGGCATTAAGTATGCCAAGACATAAGTAGTACTCTTCTAATTGTGTATGTGGGGGTTTTACTTTAGCTATTTGGTCTGACTTCACTGTCCCCAGTCATCTGTTGTACAGGTTCTTAAGTTTATTTGGCTGTCATATTTACATTTGAAACTGTGCATGAGTTTGTCTTGCACAGTTTGTCAGCCTAGTTTCTAACTTACGATAGAAGAGCATGTACATATTGCACGACCTACATTTGCATTGATGACGCATCTCTTATACCTGTCAGTGCATTAACGTATTAGTGAAGGTTCATACACTGAGGATGACAAAGAAATTAGTGAAATCCTAAAAAAGCAGTATGAGGACATGTTTAGCACTCCGATACACAGCATGAAAGTGGAAGATTCGGACAGTTTCTTTATGAATGATATCCAAGCACCTGTAAATATAACTGATATCAACACGAGCGTAGTAGATTTTGAAAGAAAAATTTACAATATGCCCATGCACTCAGCCCCGGGTCCAGACTCATGGAATTCAATATTTATAAAGAAATGCAAAGTGCCAGTAGCACAGGCACTCAGTATAGTGTGGAGGAAGAGCTTGGACACGGGAGATACCAGATGCGCTTAAAGCAGCAGACATTGCCCCTCTACACAAGGGAGATAGCAAAGCATTGGCAAAGAATTATAGACCAGTTGCACTAACGTCCCACAGAAAAGTATTTGAGAGAGTGATCAGGAGTCAGGTCACTAGATTCATGGAAACCAATGACCTCCACAATCCAGGCCAACATGGATTTAGAACAGGAAGATCATGCCTCTCACAGCTACTTGACCACTACGACAAAATCACTGAGGCATTAGGAAAAAAACATAATGCAGATGTTGTATACACAGATTTTGCAAAGGCATTCGACAAATGTGACCATGGAGTGATTACACACAAAATGAGGTCAATGGATATAACTGGTAAAGTAGGACGCTGGATACTCAATTTCCTGTCGAACAGAACACAAAGAGTAACAGTCAATCAAGTAAAATCGAGTCTGAGCGCAGTTAAAAGCTCTGTACCTCAAGGTACAGCCTTTGCACCACTGCTATTCCTTATTCTCGTATCAGATATAGACAAAAATACAAGTCACAGCTTCGTGTCATCCTTTGCAGATGATACAAAAATCAGCATGAAAATTACCTCTGCTAAAGACATTGATAAACTACAAACAGATATTAACAAAGTTTTTGATTGGGCAGCAGAAAATAACATGATGTTTAACGGTGATAAATCCAGGTACTCAGATACGGCAAAAATGAGGATCTGAAACATAATACAGGGTACAAAACACAATCAAATCTGCCCATAGTAGGAAAACAGCATGTCAAGGATTTGGGAATAATGATGTCCGACGACCTAACGTTTAGGGAGCATAACCAAGCAAGTATTGCGTCAGCCAGAAAAATGATAGGATGGATTACGAGAACCTTCAAGTCCAGAGATCCCATCACAATGGTTGTACTCTTCAAATAACTTGTGTTCTCCCGTCTTGAGTACTGCTCAGTACTCACTTCCCCCTTCAGAGCAGGAGAGATTGCTGAAATAGAGGGAATACAGAGAACATATACGGCACGCATAGATGAGATAAAGCACCTAAATTATTGGGATCGTCTCAGAGCTCTCCAAATGTACTCACTAAAAAGGAGACGAGAGAGAGATACCAAATAATATACACATGGAAAATACTGGAGGGACAGGTCCCAAATCTGCACAGTAAAATAACAACGTACTGGAGTGAACGACATGGAAGAAAATGCAGAAAAGAACCAGTGAAGAGCAGAGGTGCCATGTGCACAATCAGAGAACACTATGAACATCAGAGGTCCACGGTTGTTCAACGTCCTACCAGCGAGCATCAGAAATATTGCCGGAACAACCGTGGACATCTTCAAGATGAAACTCGAATGTTTTCTTCAAGGAGTGCCGGTCCAACCGGGCTGTGATGGGTATGTGGGCCTGAGGGCCGCTCCAAGCAACAGCCTGGTGGACCAAACTCTCACAAGTCAAGTCTGGCCTCGGGCCGGGCTTGGGGAGTAGAAGAACTCCCAGAACCCCATCAAACAGGTATCAAGCAGGTAACTCTCACAGTCTATACATTTTCGTGCATCAGTTGGTTTACGGTACACATCTGTGATGAGCCTATCCGAATTATAGTACCATCAACGAGAACATCGAGGAATGGAATCCTTCCTCCTTCACTTTTCTTAACAGTGAACTTAATGTCTGAGCTTGCCACAAAGCCTCTCCAATGTGTTATCATTGTCAACACATATGAATATGTTGTCAAGATATCTGCAGTAGATATTGTACTAGGATTCAGCTCTTCTCTCTGAATGATGGACGACTCGACATGAGACATGAATGCCTAGACGAGCAAGACCCCTTCCCAACAGGGACCCCATTGCCGCACCATCATCCTGCAAGTAGAGTGTACCATCTGGGCACAGGAAAGGAGCTTCAGTGGTGCAGGCCTTCAGCATATCCCATAAGATACAGTAGTTCGAGATTATCTTGAGATCAATCTTGAGATGATTTCGGAGCTTAGCGTCCCCACGGCCCGGTCCTTGACCAGGCCTTCTTTTTGTTACACACCCCTAGGATGCAGCCCATAGCAGCTGTCTAACTCCCAAGTACCTATTTACTGCTAGGTAACAGGTGCATTAGGGTGAAAGAAACTTTTTGTCCATTTGTCTCAACCTCCACCGGGGATCGAACCCTGAACCTCAGGACTACAAATTCGAAGCGCAGTCCACTCAGCTGTCAGGCGCCCTTGACAGGGCACCTGGTACCTTGAGTGGAGGGAGGTGCTCTTGTTGATACACATAGTCCAATATTATGTTTATCTTTCTTTCCACTGGAATGTTAATGAATAGACTTTTAACTTCAAGGGAAGCCATGATCCCACAGGGTTCTCTCGTTTTCAGAACGTCAATAAATTTGTTGCTAGATTTAAGGGAGAATATAGTTGGGATGTTCGGTGATATTATTGTGTTCATTTTTTTTGCAAGTTTATAAGTAGATGTAGGGATCTGTGAAATTATAGGCCTAAGTGGGTAGCCAGGCTTATGTGCCTGGTCCAAAATTGCCTATTACTCATTCAAATTTTAGGCTTCCAATCTCGGCATTTGCTGCATCTATGAGGGCATTCACATGTTTTTTGAGGTTCTTAGTTGGGTTTCTTGTAATAAATTTAAATTGATGTGTCTTGTAGAATAGTTCTAACTTTCTCAAAATATACTTTTTTTTTTTTTTTTTTTTTTTTTAGTTATGGAAGCTACGTGCATTGTATGCTAAACTTACATGCAGTACTTAAAATAAGGAAGCATTAAAGTTATTCCATTTGCATTGTCTTTTTCTCTTCTTCCTCAGAGGGTTCCTGTTTTGGCGAAGTCCAACTGAATGGGGTCAGCTAATTTATAAATGGGCTCAGTCTACCAGTCACATCAACAGTGTTTGTACTCTTTATGAGATCAGCCAAGGTGATGATACTGCTGATGAAGGTAAATATTCTGTTTTGATTTAGTAATGTGAAGGCTGGGAAGAAATAAGCAATTGAGTTTGTATTTTCTTACAAGAAAATTGATTTAGAAGATTATGCCACAGACGGGATGAGTGAAGACATTCGAAGTCAAAAAATAAATCAGAAGACTCAAAAATACTGCAAGATGGTTTAGTCTTAAAAAATGGACAAAAGACTGACAGATGTAGTTTAATGCTGACAAATTTCTAGGGCTTCTAAATCTTAGGTAATGTTAAGACAGTGTAGTAGGAATTGTAAATCAGCTTAACGTTGAAATTGCAAATTATAAATTTACATAAAGGTACTCATGTTCAAAAAAAAGGCAAATAGGATAAAAGCACTATCTCGCCCTTGTTTCAGGCATAAGTGTGTATGTCAAGGAGGCCACAAGAATAAGGGAAGGGGATGTTCTGTCAGTACTGGATCTAATATTCACCAGAAAAGACGAAGAGATATTTGTCATCCAGTACCTTCCTCCCTTGGGAAAGAGTGATCATGTCCTGTTGGACATTAAATATGCCTTGTGATATAATCTAGAAGAGAATGGGGGACATTAATAAACGTGTAAAGGAAAGGGGGAGTATATATATTGTCCAAAATCAACAATAAGCAGTTGATAAACTCAATTTCAAGAGAGGACTTCATGGGGAACTTAGAAAATTCTTAAATAAGTGTAATTGGACAGACTTGTTGCTAGGCAAGGAAGTAAATGAGATGTATGCCAAATTTTGCAAAATGTACGATGAAGGCACACAAACATTCATACCAAAACAGAGATGCAGAGCCAGAAAACAGGATTGGTTCAACAGAAATTGTGAGAGGGCCAGAGAGGAAAAGACAAGAAAAATGGGTTCAATATTGGAAGAGGCCGAACCCACAAACATACTAGCACTACAAGCAAGCAAGAAACAATTACACAACAGTGAGGAGAGAGCCAGAAAGGAACTTTGAGAAAGGTATAGCAGACAATTGTAAAACTGACCCCAGGCCTTTTCTATAAATTAATGAAAAGCAAGCTGCATGTAAAGGATAAAATCCAGAGATTGAGAATGGGGAACAGGACTACTGAGAATGAAAAATAAATATGTGAAATGGTAAATGAACAGTTCCAAAGTGTATTTGTACAAAATGAGGATTTCATAGAACCGGATCTAATACCAATTCCAGAACATACCATAGAATACCTAGCGGTATCTTAAGACGAAGTGGAAAAATTACTCATGGGGCTGGGAAAAAATAAAGCGGTTGGACCTGATGGAGTTTCACCGTGGGTGCTGCGAGAATGTGCAGCTGAACTGAGCATTCCGCTTCAATTAATATTCCAGACATCTTTGTGCACAGGAATCTTAGCAAATATATAGAAAAAGGCAAACATAGTACCAATCTATAAAAATGGTAGTCTAGAGGAACCTCTAAATTATAGACCCGTATCATTAACAAGCATGGTAGTCAAAACACTAGAAAAAATAGTTAAAGCCAAATGGGTTGAACACCTAGAGAGTAATGACATAATAAAGAACAGACAGTATGGTTTTCGAGCAGGAAGATCCTGTGTAACAAATCTACTTAGTTTTTATGAGAGTGTCACAGAGATACTACAGGAAAGAGGTGGTTGGGTTGACTGTTTATCAAAAGCTTGTTTTTTAGGTCTAGATACAGTCCCACACAAGAAGCTGTTTTGGAAACTAAAACATGCTGGAGGAGTGACAGGGAAACTCCTGACATGAATGAAATACTTTCTATCTGACAGACAGATGAGGGCAGTAATTAGAGACAATGTATCTGACTGGTGGAGTGTTACTAGAGGAGTACCACAGGGTTCAGTTCTTGCACCAATAAAGTTCATAGTCTACAGAAACAATCTATCAGAAGGAATACAGAACAGTTATATGAACATGTTTGTGAATGATGCTAAGATACTGGGGAAGATAAGAGATGCAGACATTCGAATGCCCTTCAAATTGAACAAGTTAAAATAAGTGCTTGGTGAGTCAAGTGGCAAAGGGAATGCAATGTGAATAAATGCCATGTTATGGAATGTGGATTTGGAGAAAATAGACCACACACAACTTACAAATTATGTGAAAAGGAATTACAAAACTCTAATAAAAAACAAGACCTAGGGGTGGTTTTGAATAGTAAGCTGTCGCCAGAAAAACACAAAGAACATCGTGAAAGGAGCGTATGCATTGCTTTTCAAACTTCAGACTTCTTTTTAATTATATGGATGGTGACATACTGAAGAAACTGTTCATGACTTTTGTGAGACCAAACTTGGAATATGCAGTAGTTGTATGGTGCCCATGTCACAAAAGGACATCGATAGACTGGAAAAGATGCAAAGGCATGCTATAAAGTGGCTTCCAGAACAACTGTAATCAATTTATGAAGAGAAGCCAGAGAAGTTAAATATGGCAAAGCTAGAAGATAGAAGAAAAAGAGGTGATGTGATCACCAATTACAAAATAATAAAAGGGATCAATCAAATTGGCAAAGAAGAATTCCTGAAACTGGCAGCCTCAAGAATAAGAGGTCATAGATTTAAGCTAAGGAAACAAAGATGCCAAAAAAATATTTGAAAGTTTTCTTTTGCAAACAGAGTGGTAGACTATTAGAATAAGTTAAGTGAGAAAGTGGTGGAGGTCAAAACCGTCGGTAGTTTCAAATCGTTATATGACAGAGTGGTGGGAAGATGGGACACCACGAGTGTAGCTCTCATCCTGTAGTATATTATAATAATATTAGATACAGTAATTAATTACTTAATTACACTTAGGTAATTATTAGGACAAAGCACTAAGCCATTACAACTATATAGCACTTAATTAAAAGGGATGTGAGGATAAGGATTTAGGATAGGATGGTGAAGGAATGGTGTCTAACCACTTGTATAGTCGGGGATTGAATGCTGACCCACAAGAAGCGAGGCTGTCGCTCTACTGTCTAGTGCAAGTGGTTGAGATAGAATGAGTACTGTATATGAGAGGGTATAAATAAGAATTGCCTTGCATGAACCAATAGCATTTCTGCTGTTTGATTTAAACTTGTGTTCTTATATTTTATTGAACTATGAAAATCTATAAATTCTAATTACAGTATACTGTACATTGAATATCTCATTATCTACAAGGTTCTTTCAGTACAGTATAATACTCAAATGTCTGTAACTATGCTATAACCTAGGATGGTTTTCTTAATGGACCCCTAATTCATATTTTGTTGTTAAAATCAACTAGATTCATAATGGGTTTGCTGTTTTGATACATTGTCTCCCAGAGCCTGTATTTCGAGATGAGACAATGTAAATGGCCATTAACTAGGGGGCACCTCCTGGTGATGCTCCAAAGGCCATGCTTACAATGAAGACAATACAACACATGCACACATCCCAAATAAATAATACACATGCATTGGCCAATAGGCATGCTACAGATTTTTTACATGGCTCGAATAATCTATCCAGTTCTAGTACCTGGCTCAAGGCAAATTCCAGTTGGGGGGGGGGTCCCAGTAGTACAGTCAAGCTCATTCTTGAGTCGCAAATTGGAAATTCTAGGTTTGAAATCCAGGCATTGCAGAAATGGTTTGGTCAAGTTTCCTATCACTTAATATCCAGTTCACCTAGCAGTAAATAGGTACCCAGGAGTTGCATCCTGGGGAAAGGGGCAGGGGGGGTCAGTAGTTTGACCTAGGGGAAACCTTGATATAAGCCCAACATGTATATATACACTGGCTGAATGTCCCCAGACAATGAATTGATTTTTATTATGGGTTCCATGCAATTGTTCCATATATGAAGAAATGTTATTTACACAACTCACACATGATGATTTCGCTAACCTGGAAAAGCTTTCCTTATAATGTTTAAGGTATCCTTCTCAAAATCCTTCACGTCTCTGAAATCTAATTGAACATAATGTGGGATAAACCATTACATATATTTTGACCATTACAAAATCATTTAATTCATTTTCAGAATTTCATAAATTGGATGGTGATGTCCTCCTTAAAGCTCTCAAGACGTTAGAAGTATCTGGATTAGCCGAGCTGATCGACTTTGATGACAACAAAGGAGTAAAGTTCCTTTGAAATCAATTTATTAGTAAGTCATATATGGTAGTTATTATTTTCTTTATTTACAAAATAGAAATATCTATGCTTGTACATCTTTATCAGATAAGATTCTTTGTACTGAGTAATGTACTAGTACTTAATATATATTTTTTTCATCTAATGACTTTAATCACAGCCCAAAATTTATACACAGTAATTAGTGTGTGCAGGCAGCAACTCATTTTACTTTATGCTGCACAAGGCAGTGCCATACCTTACATGACCAAGAAAATGTTTTATAAAGCAGTAGTAGTTTAGGATTTGTAACATTGTCCAACAAAATGATAAAGGCTTTCTTAGAAGCATCTCTCCATCTGATTTTTATATCTGGCTATCAGAATAGGCATGCCATACTATGTTGACTATTTTTTCTCATTTTATTGTTCTTTATTCATTTGCCACAAGCAACCGGTTTGGTGCCTTCTTCTGATAATTACTTGCCACAAGCAATTGCATTTAGTTGCTACTTGGAAAAACAATGAGGTTGATTAAACAAATTAAGTTAAAGATGAAGCATTAAACATAAGTGCAACTTTAATCAGTATTATATTGGTCATTGCTCAAGAGCCAAGATAAGATTGATTACAATATGTTAAGATTTAGTGTTTAAATAAACATTAAACAAGTAAAGTATTCATTTAACCATTTAATTTGTTTGTTTTTAATTAGAATTCTGGGCAAAATTTCAAATTCTTACATTCCTCAAGAATGTTAACTGAGAACTGCTACGAGTCTCCATGATGGTCTTTTTGGAAAACATTACTGTACTGCCTTTCAAAAATATATACATTCTGTAGGATGTGGAACACCTTCAAAAAGGACGTGTGACTACACAGGTAAATACAAGAGTAGACAACTTGTGATCCCAGTTAGCAGGTTTACAGCTTTACATTTTCATATCTCGTGTCAAGTCTTACTTCCAGTTACTGTTGGGTGAACAGTTATGGATCGGTGCCTAATCATCCTATGCTGAGATTGGCGAGGCTGAGAAAACTGACCAGGGAAGGCTAGTGGGTTTTCTTGTATAATTTACTTGCAATACAATATCCCAGCCTTTGTCTACGTGAACTGTAGTTCCCGATGGGGTCACTTAATTCAAGCAGAAATACTGGTACAGTATAGATGTAGAGGTGCCATATTTTGGCAGTTTTGATTCCTTTAATCTGCTTTTTAGCTCCCCATTCCCTCCCCCACCTGTAGGAACCCAGCACAAGCAGAGCCATTTTAATTTGGCAGATAACCTGCAAAGATGTTCTTGTGCTTTCTGAACCAGTGTGATATGGTTGAAATAGACTGATCAGTACTATTGTACATCGAGTGTGTGTGGAAGACAAATTTAAATTTAGGGCATTAAATTATAATAATTAAGGCTTGTAAAATTACACACTGAATAACTACAGGGACCTGAAGATATATTAGATATGACCTGGACAAACTGAAGGAATATCGAATAAACAGCTACCAGAGTTTAGCAAGTGAAGAGTAATGAAAATAGTTACAAGGAAGAGGAGGTTGGACACAAGGTACCAGTTGAGAGATGAAATAGTTTAGGAATAGAGTAGAGATATTGGGGGGGTTGATATCACTCCAAACTTAGCCTCCTGAAGCCCACATCAAAAGAATATCAGCTGCATATGCTAGGGTGGCCAACATAAGAGCTGCCTTTAGTAACTTGTGTAAAGAACCTTGTATACCACATGTTAGGTCAATCCTGGAGCATGCAGCCCCAGCATGAAGTCCTTATCTAGTGAAAAAGGACCACAGGCAAACCTCAACTGCTGATAGCACAACTAAGAGTAATATTTCTCCTGTGTGTGTATGGGTGGAAACTGTCCACAACCAATTTTTGATCCACATCAAAATTGCAGTATGTAGTGGTCATATGGTGCCCATATCTCAAGAAGCACATCAATAAAATGAAAAAGGAGCAAAGGCATACTATAAAATGGCTTTTGGAACTAAAAACTGACCTACGAGGAGACTGGAGGCATTAATTTAATGTGCAAAGGCTAGAAGATAAGAGGGAAAAAAAGAAGTCAATACAGTATTATTGCTACATAGAAAATAGTAACAGGAATCTACAAAATGTACAGTAGATTCTTGAAACCTGCAACTTCAAGAACATGAAGTTGTAGATTCAAGCTGAGTAAACAAATGTGTTGAAAAAATATTTTCTGTTGCTAACAGTAGTACATAGTTGAGAGAAGGATGTGGATGCCCAAACCTCTATAGTTTTCAAGCATTACATGATAAAGACTGGGCACCATGCATGTAGCTCTCATCCTGTAACTACACTTAGGTTACAGGATGTAGTTACAGCATCTCATCCACACAGGTTAAGAAAATAAATATTTTTTTTTATAAATTTTACTATTCAAATACATTTCTTTAAAGCACCTTGTGTCATTGGAGTTGAACACTTTATATAAAAAACTATACTGTACATATCCACTGCATATATATTGATTGGAATGATTTTTAATTATTAGGTAAAATTTTTAGAACATCTTTAAGACATATTGAAGTCGTCTTCATATAAAAATGATATAATTAAATACTGTACTGCTTAAAAACAAACAATGTAGCTTTTTATGCTTGCAAGTTAGTAAAAAAGTAATTATAGCATGTGTATTATTAATATCCTTAAAGTTTGATACCAAATTTCATTTGCACTTTCATAGATATACATGGGTTAAAAAAATCCTTTAATCTACTTAGCTTTGTCCATCAAACACTTTCCATGTTGCTATTTTCTTTATTACATGAATTTATGTCGTGTTTAAGTGTTTTTGTGTCCTCTAAAAGGCGTCGTTTGCACAAGCTGAAGGTATCGTTGGACTCCATGTTTTCCTATGAAAGGAATTATTGCCTTGTTAAATTGTACCAAAAAAATTTAATCATTCTAAACACAATGGTCAACTGTTAAACTGCTATAAGCATATCAAAATTACAAAATTTGAAGTGATTCCAATTTAAAAGGAGGAAATGGTTAACATCACTACATTTGGCACTTCAAATTTGGGGATGATTTAGAATACTAATTTTAAGCCTGGGATAACATGACAATAAGAAGGAAGAGTTAAACATGAAAGATACAGCATACATGTTACAGTAATACATACCTGAATTGCTTTAAGAGGTTCAGCAGTATGATGTTTTTGTGGAGTAAGACTAAAGTAACATCTTCGACAGGTAGCAATGTATTTATCACAACCGCCAATCACTTCAACCTGTGATATAAAACCTGCATTATATTGCAGAAAATATAGTATTTTTGAGTTCATGGGCCAGAACCCAGCAAGTAATCAAACAGATAAGGTAATAATATAATTTACATTAGAAATTTACTTAACTCAAAGTGCATTTCAAGTTAAAAAATGAAACCCGAATTAAAAATTTTCAGAAAAATATATCTTTATTTATTGATCTTGGGAAAATTAAAATATTTCCTGCTAACCCAAGGCCATAATCCCATAAATCATGTAAATTATATTCTGAACCTTCTGCTCCCATAGAAGACTGACAGCTAGCTCAAAATAAAGAGGAGGAACAACTGTATTCTGTGTGAATGTCATTTAATACTAAATAGACAGTGACTTGCTCTTAATAGAGAAATGAATGGGGGGCAACAAAGTGGGGAAAAGACACTATCCTGGGCACAGCTGGGTACCCTGTAAGATATTTTCTGAAAGGGATGGGGCAGAAGGGGAAAGAGTAAGAGGAGAAACAAGGGAATAGAGGAGGAGGGAGGGGGGAAGTGCACCCAGACACCACTAGCTACCCCTCCTACTACCCTAATATAAAAAACTCGGCACTGAATGTAATGAAATGGCTGTCTGGTAGAGCCCAGGTGGTTCCTAACAACTACCTTGCTGAGATTGCTCTATTCTACAAGTGAAATCAGTTGCACAAGTTCAGTTTGGCCTACCAGGCACCAGAAAAAAAGGAGAAACAAGTGCCAAGCTACTTTATAGTACCACCTGGAAAACAAAAGCAGATGGGAATCTAATAACTTAGCCACCCATAGGCCATAAAAATGGAGACATCTGGAGTTTCTGATGCAGGTATACGAGACGCAGAGAAGGTTGAATCAGGAAGGTAAGTAAGGCAGGACTGGTAGATCATTTATGTAGACAATGAACATCACCGGTGCAAGAAGTGAATCCTGTGGTTCTCCAGTCTGACACATTGCCTCTAATTACTGCCCTCTTTTTTTCTATCAGTCAGAAAATTTTTCAGCCATGTTAGAAGCTTACCTGTCACCCCTCCAATATTTTCCAGTTTCCAGAACAACCTTTTATGTGGAACTCTGTCAAAAGCCTTTTTTAGGTCCAAACAGATGGAGTCAACCCAACCATCTCTTTCCTGTAAAATCTCTGTAGCTCGATCATAGAAACTGAGTAAATTTGATACACAGGATCTTCCAGATCGAAAACCATACTGTTTGTCTGATATTATATCATTTTTCTCCAGGTGTTCTACCCATTTAGTTTTTATTATTTTTTCCAATATTTTCACTATTACGCTTGTCAATGATACAGGTCTATAATTGAGGGGGTCTTCCCTGCTGCCACTTTTGTAAATTGGAATTATGTTGGCCTTTTCCCACACATCTGCTACGACTCCTGTACACAGGGATGCCTGAAAGATCAGGTGAAGTGGAATGCTGAGCTCAGGTGCACATTCTCTCAGAACCCATGGTGAAACTGCATTTGGGCCAACTGCTTTGTTTTTACTTAGTTCCTTTAGCATATTTTTCACTTCATTTCTAGACACCTCTATACACTTTATGTTGTTCTCTGGAATTCTTATTGTGTCTGGTTCTCTGAAGATTTCATTTTATACAAACACACTTTGGAACTTTTCGTTTAATGTTTCACACATTTCCTTTTAATTTTCAGTGAATCTGTTTCCCATTTTCAACCTCTGGATATTATCCTTTACCTGCAATTTGTTGTTTAATGAATTTGTAGAATAGGCCCGGTTCTGTTTTACATTTATCCGCTATCCATTTTTCAAAATTTCTTTCTGCCTCTCTCCTTACTGCCGTATAGTTGTTTCTCTCATCTTTGTATCGCTGGTATGTTTGGGGGTTTGGCACTCTTCCTATATTGATTCCATTTTTGTGCCTTTTGGTCTCTGGCCATCTTGCAATTTCTGTTGAACCAATCCTGTTGTCTGGCCCTGTATCTCTTATGGTATGAATGTGTATGCCTTCATCGTATATTTTGCAAAATTTGGCATACATTTCCTTTGCTTCCCTGCCTAGCAACAAGTCTGTTCAATTACACTCGTTAAATTTTTTTTTAAGTTCCCCATAGTCATATCCTCTCTTTAAATTAAGTTTATCAACTGTTTCAATGTCCCCATTTTCTTCTAGATGATATCTTAAAGCATATTTAATGTCTAACAGGACGTGATCACTCTTTTTCCAAGGGAGGAAGGTAGTGGATGTCAAATATCTCTTCTTTCCTGGTGAATACTAGATCCAGTACTGACAGTACATCTCCTTCCCTCATTTTTGAGGCTTGCTTGATGTGTTGATACAATAATGTCTCCAGAATGAGGTTCACAAATCTGCATGTCCAAAAGTCCTCCATTCTTGCTTCATAGGCCTCCAAGTCTACTGCTTTAAAGTTGAAGTCTCCCAGTATCAACAGTCATGATTTATCTATCTGCTTGTACAATAATATCTCTCATGACCATTATGAGGCCCTCTCATTTGTCATCCAGTTCTTCCTTTGTCCATGTGTTGCTTGCTGGTGGGCTGTAGGCATTTAAAATTATCAGCTTATCCTGATTTCAGACCTGCAATGCCATTATGTGGCAATTCAGCAGCTGTCTGAAATGCTGCAGAATCAGAGAGGTTCAGAACCCATAGGGTTAAATAAAAACCCACAGGAATTCAGATAGTAAGCATCAATTCAGCAGGCAGTAAGAGTGACTGTTGTCTTATAGCAAAGACAACGAACAGCCTTCAAACTTGCAACTGACAAGAGCGGGCTTGGCAGTATCCTGTATGCATAACTTACCTCGCCAGACCCCCACTGGGAAATACCAGGATCTGCTGGTAATAAACCAGACAGATGCTCCAATGTACTGGTGATGCTTGCCAAAGAGAATAGGAACCATGAGCAACCCCACAACCTATGCTACAAATAGCGCTCATGGCATTCCATATAAAGAAAGTGAGCGAGCTCCCAAATGCACCCACACAACCTAATGAACGCTGCCAACCAAGACAGGTCAGACAAATCCTGAAATACTGAGGTAAGGCACCCCAACCTGGAAGGCTGGCCAGAGAAGGAACTCTTAAGTCAGTGCAAGGGCAGTGCTAACACCCAGGAAAGTAACCTCTAGACATGTGTAGCTCTGAGCACAAAAAGCAAAGTTCACACAACAAAACCAGACTGAAATAACATGCTCATGAAGCGTATACTATAATGGAATGATACACTAGCAAAAAAGACCTCCACAGGACAAGTACTAGAGGCCCAGCACTTAGCTTAGAAGCTTTGGAACCTGCTGCAAGATGTGACAAACAAGCACTGCTGCAGTGTTCTAGGTGGTCTCTGTACATCAGGGTGCGTAAGAATTGATTACTGTACATAGCTGATGCCAAACCGAGCTTTGGACCGCCTGGTGGAGGCATTCATTACCAACAGATTCTACCTATTTTCTTGTGTTGTTTCTTTTGAATTGTTTTAAGAGCTGTAGTCAGTGTCATGGATTTGAGTCTTGTGAACCCAACAGTTGTCTGGATAATTTAGTCAACTTTCTGGATGTTTCCCCAGTGAAATGGTAGAATGTCGTTTTATCTCTGCCTTGTGTGAGGGAGGCCAGGTTCTGGCACTGGTTCCAGGTAGGCCAAACAAAATTCATGCAATCTATGTGACTTGTACAATAGAACAATCTTACTCAGATAGCTACAGAGAGCCATCATAGAAATTGCCCCAGAAAGGCTAATTTTACGGTGAAGAAATTTAGGGGAAACTGGTTCCAGTTTAATATCTCCCATCCCCTATAATGCAGAGAATGGGAGGCTGTTTGAATCACAGTGGTTGGAGGTGAAATTGCTCCTGTTCTAGACTGCCTGTTCACATCCTTATGCGAACAGGCAGTCTAAATACTTCATAAAATGTCTATGAATGCCTACCATTACATGTATGACAACCCAAGAAAGCTAGTGCTATCCAACCCTAAAATTTATCAATTTAAAAAAAAGGGTGAAGTTACGGGCTCACCATAGCCCATGCTACTAGGAACTTTGTTCCAGGTAGCGAATCTTTAACAACAACAACATCAATTTAAATTTAAAGTTACCTTTTTCACACCTAGAAAAATATTAAAAGCAAGAAGGTATTTGTTTGTCAGGGGGCATCAGCATATTATTGGATGTAGAAAGCGTCAAGATACATGAAACAAAGTGTCATTACTAGGCAATGACAGACTTACTGCAGTTTCGGTGGAAGTACGCTTGGTGTAAGACGCTTCCTCATAACATATCATGCACACTGCTGTCAGCTTTACTACAGATTCTGCAAGAGGAACCAAATGAAGAATATTGCCAAACTCTGATCTCTGGTAAGTTCCATCCAATGCTGCCACGATCACAATCTTACCACGGTTAGCCATCTCCTCTGCAAATTCTACGGTGTCTGGGAACTGGAAAGAGAAACTTTTAAATGTAGTGGCAAAGGGGTATATAGCACTCAACATTAACCGCTTTTTATGGCATCTAAAAAATATTAGGTTGCAAATTTACCCCATAAATAATTTGGTTAGTACTATATATTTTCATCAAAATTAAACTTTCTTCTATGACAGTCAGTTCCTTAATATTTATCAGTGGTTTTGCAAATGTCACTTGGCATTAAACAAAAAATTAGTGTTGTGTACCAGAGTTGAAGGTTGAGAGGACGTTTTTGATGGGATGAAGCATATGACAAGAGGATTTGTTTGTGGATCAAAATTAAGTACTTTAGCATAAATCACAATAAGAATTAAATTATACATTGTACATATATAAAGGAAAGAAATACAAAAAACAGCAAGAAATAAAATGTAAAAAAGGAATATTAATTTGAGAATAGGGTAATATTATCTGGGATGTGTATGATACTGTACTTACAAACTGTCCTTCATCTACTCCAATGACACTATATTCCAAAGCATTTTCTTTTAGACTTTTCAGCTGGGTAGCCGAAATTGCAGGAAGGACTTGTTGGTCGTGAGTTGCAATGCCATTCATATCATATCTGGAAATTAAGCTTTTATTAGTGATCAAAGCCAGTGATATATCATGTGGGATTTTACAGACCGATGGTTTCCTACATTACCAAACTGTGACAATAAGCAAAGGTTCTACATTATATATGAATGAATGAATGAATGAATGAATGAATGAATGAATGAATGAATGAATGAATGAATGAATGAATGAATGAATGTGTGTGAGAGAGAGAGACAGACAGAGAGAGTATGAATATGAGCAAGTGAGTACATGCATGGAAGGGAAGCTTGAATGAACAACCAAGATCCTATCCTTCAAACAGAACTACTGCCATACTCCTTGACCTCTAATGTATACACATCTTCATAACTAACATTAATTGTAGGTAACTCCTTTCCATAATTGTATTAAGCACCTTAAGACATTTGAACATACTTGTTTCTGATGTCCAGTATAATTACCAGTACAGTACTAGTAATAGAATTATTAATGATGGTATTAAGCATTTCACGTGGATTCCATTACGTGTTTGTCACTAAATAAATTATAGTACGTACTGATTTATTACTTGAAGAATATGCTCTTTTAAAAGACTTTTATAACTTGGATTGCTAATATCATTCATAATGCAACCAGCAATCATTGGAAACGTAGATGGTTAACTATTATGATTAACAAGTTGCATACCATTAAACATGACCTATCCCCATGGCCTTCCTCCTACCATTAAAAAGAAATGAGACTTTTCTAGATATGCTCAGTATTAGCAAAATTATATTAACTAGTGAAGCCTTGGTAATGAAGACCTGCATTTTACCATCAGAACTGCATTGTCCCACTTGTCTTATGCCTTTTAGCTCTAGCACTGGCATATCGAGATGTGTAAAGAATGTTATAATATAGTAGTCTGTTACAGATGGAGCCATGATCTTCCAAGTTTTATGCTTTTTTTAATGTATTTATTTAGATTGTCTATAAGTAGCTGGAAAAATATAACATCAAGATTTCAACAATGTCCAAAATTGAAATATAAACTATAGTAGCTATTCCATCTATCAAACTAGCTTGCATGTAATTTATGACTTTATAAAAAATTATTCTACTTCAGCCCCTCTCTATATTCTTTACAATTTAATTATAATAAAATCAGTAGACTTATTAC
Source organism: Procambarus virginalis (assembly GCA_020271785.1). NCBI lineage: Eukaryota > Metazoa > Arthropoda > Malacostraca > Decapoda > Cambaridae > Procambarus > Procambarus virginalis. The sequence goes on from WNGS01169498.1 coordinate 45,823,055, forward strand.
AAGTACAGTGGAACCTCGGTTCTCATATGCCCGTTCTCGTATTTTTCTGTACTCTTACTCAAATTTTCCAAAAAATTTGATTCGGTACTCATTGTTTGCCTTGGTTTTCGGAATTTGTTCATACACGAACGGGTAAACCGCGAGCATAGTGCTTCAGTTTACCAGTGTCTCCCGCCTAGTGATGATCGCGCTTGAATTCTTTGTGAAGAATTTAATTGTTTTTGTGCTTTTTTTGGTTTCTGAACATAAAAGTTTGAGACAATGTGATATCTCACTACAGACAAGTGATAAAACACAGGGAAAAGCAAGTGTCTATAGACAGATTCTTAGCAAGACAAGCAAGCAGTGAGCCACAACCAGGTCCTAGTGGTATGCCTGCAAAATGTAGGGGAGTACCCCAGAAATGTCATCATGGCTGTTATGATGGCAGGAGACTCCCCTTCCAAACACTAACACCTCTCTTCCCCCCTTCCTCACTGTCTTCCATACCCCAACAAGAGTCCTCAATAAAGGTAAGGTACCTAAGAGTATTATTCTGTATAAAATGTATTTTTTAGTTAATATATTTGGGGGTGTGGAATAGATTATTTCAATTTACGTTATTTCTTATAGGAAAATTCGTTTCAGATTTGTATTTTTCAGTTTTCATACTGTCTTTAGGAATGGATTAACTACAAAAAATGTGGTACCCCTGTACCTGTACTGTACTGAGAACAAGCTGATATTTTAAAATTAAAAAAAATGAAGCACCATCTTACCTTGTGTCATTAGCATACTTGATAATAAGAACCTGATGTTTACTAATCTGGTATCGTTTAAGACGCCTCATCAGCTCTGTTGTTTTACCAGAAAACATGGGTCCAAAGATGATCTGAAATGATATAACATTCTATAATCAACAAAATCTGCTCTCTCTCTCTCAAGCTCTTCCTGCAAAATAAAGCAGTTTGCCAAGTTCTACATCAGTTTCATAAGAATTCGTTAATGTTTGCCACATTAGTTCTTCTTTACATGTTCACATTTTGTAAATTTACAAGTACAGTATTTTGTCAGCCGATTATTGAATAGTATTTAACGCTCACACTGTAAGACGAGACTAGATGGTTTCCATTCCCATACAGTAATGATCTCCCTCCCATTGAATGTAGTTTGTTGGGGCCTCCTCCTGGTGCAATACTGCACAAACTACTTGCACATTTTACTAGCATTCCCAAATCTAGAACAAAAAATGGCAGACCAATTCTTTCAACAAAACACCCTCCTAATAAAAGTCACTGGCTCTGTTTTCATTACTTGACAACATTGAAGAAAATTTGTTTTTCTGGGGGGAGCCCCTTGGCTCCCCGGAGTTATCCAGGCTAATATGCTGATGTCAGACTTTGGCATCAGTCATGTGTATGGAGTTCTGTGGGTCTACCGGGGCCCACGGGCCAGAACCTGGCCCCCCTCAGAGAGGCATGGGGAGCAATGGCCTATAGAAACCCCCGTGTGGTTGGAAGCATTCTGTCTGCAATCGACAGGGTCAGGCACCCAGAAAGGTAAGCGTCCCAAAACAAACCCCTATTTTGGTGAAAATTGCAACAAAAAGCCGAACAAGTGGATAGAACTCCCCAAAAAGAAACTAGCAAGCGAGCATGACATCACACATTGCCGCGCCACTGTCTGTGCAGCTCCCCCCTCCACGGGAGGGAAAAAAAACAAAAATGCAGTTATGGCAAGTACTGTATGAAGTTCAGAGCATTTGAAAACTGGAGGAATAGATCTATAGAATAGATTTAGAAAAGTAAGCATATAAAAACCAATTGTACAGTAGGGAAAAATATTCCAACCCAAGTTGTGAATACACAAAGATAGAGCACAGCAGTTATTACAAAAATACAATCTTGAAAAAATCACCAAATACTGTGTAATGCTTTAAGTAGCCCTGGTATTCACCTGAAAGGTATGCCAAAGTTTTGAGGAACAAGGAGATGAAGCTATAAATTTTGTCACTTATTCTTGTAAAGGACAGATGGGACAAAGATACAGTATGACAATTGAAAACAAGGTTTAGGTTGATACAGTGTTGCTTTTGCATTTCCCATTTATTGTAAGAAGACGAGTCCTGGTATTAAAAGCACTGGTTAGGAAGTTTGGTTAGTTGTGGTTGCTTACAGTACTGTATATGGATTTTTTTAAATAGGTTATATGAAAATCTGGAAAGCATTTACCCCAAAAAATACAGAAATGAAACCAAGGGACTGATTAACATAAATCTTGTCTAAAATGTTAAAGAGTGGAGTATTAAGGCAAAGTAATTATAAGAAGAAAGCACCAAGCAATTATGACTATGTAGCATTTGGAAGGAATATGAAGCCAAGGGTTTAGAACCAGAGTGGGGGAGGGAATGGTGCCCAACAACTTTGACAGTTGGGGGATTGAAAGCTGACCTGCAAGAAGCGAGGTCGTCAATCTACTGTCCAATCAAAGTGGACAGTAGAGTGGAGTATTAAGAGCGAGTATTGGGGGAGTGGAATATTGAGACACTTATATTTGTCAAAACATAAGGGGAAATGCTAAAATAAAAATAAATGGCAAAGCATGAGGGTACAGTACATCTATAGCAAAGGAGGATGGTAATAGAGAAGTTGTGAAAAATTAGACAATTAAATTTGTCAGACTTTGAGTCAAAGAGTTACATGAAGTAAGTAATATCAAAAGAAGGTACCAAGGCTATGTAGCACCATAGGATCATATGAAAGGATAATACAATACTGTATTGTAATTATAAAAAAAGTACTTGAGGAGCATCACAATGCTTGAAAAAGTACAATAAAATAATTTTTCTACTAACCAGCTAAAAATGATGGAATTCACAGCAGCAGTTTTTTCTATGCAAATTATATCACAGTTTAATATGACAAAGTTTTGCCAAAGATCATCTCCACAATATGCCAATGCCCCCTTTTCTCAGCTTCCTGGGCAGGAGTGCTATCAGACAAGTTCAATAAATCCTTTGTGGCCTTCCAATGCAAGAGCAACATTACACCTTGATCAAACCCTCTTACACAGCAGTGATGTAGGGCCGTGTTGCCACACACATCTCTGAGGTCCACGTGAGCACCATGAGTAACCAGACACTGCATAATATCAAGATTGCAATTCTGGGCAGCTATATGAAGAGAGGATAATCTCCTGCTAGATGTTTGTTGATTAGGATCAGCTCCTTGGCTTAATAATACTTTGGTCAAGTGAAGATGTTCATGTGTCACAGCAATATGTAAAGCCGAGTAGCCGTCGCTATTGCAGGCATTAATGGACATAGTATTAAAGGTTTCAGACGATTCTTGATTAAGATTAATGTTAGGGGCACATTCTGAACACTGACACAGTGGGTGGCACAAGGCCCTGGGTGCTAACGAACTTTCACTATTGGTAGTCTTCTCTTCTATACCAAGATAAAAACATGCTAATTTAACATCACCGACCTTAACAGCTTTAAGCATCTTTTCTATATGTTTCATATGTTTAGAATCATGACAATTAATACTTTGGTAAACTTCTGAACTTTCAGTACATTTATCAAAGTTTAATTTAGTTTCTTCTGGACAGCCAGTAGGACTTTTAAAATTCACATCTACTCTTACATAGCTCTCAAGTTCATCTTTCCTCACTTCAGCATCTAATATAAGTCTTGCAATGTGACGATTGTGTGCACAATCTAAAGCAGTAAGTTTCCTGTTATTGTAAACCTTCAGCTTTAATCCTAATATAACTATTCGATCAATAAGTAATTCCACAATGGCAGAATATCCCCACCTACTTGCAAGGTGCAGTGGAGTATCAAGCACATTATTTTGTGCATTTATTGTAATATCACAACCAACAGACTCTGCATAAAAGAGTAAGGCCTTAACACAAGCAACTTGGCCATTTAATGAACACAGATGTAATGGTGTATTTGAATCACCATCACATTTATTGATATCAGCACCAGCATGGAGCAGCAACAAGACAGCATTTTGATGTCCTCGCTGAGCAGCATAATGCAATGGTGTTGCACCCCGGAAATCTGTCGCATGCAAATCGGCTCCAAGATCAATTAACATATCAACAATTGCTGGACGTCCAAATATACAAGCAACATGAAGACCCGTATAACCCCTTTCTTCTCTTGTGTGAATGGTTGGCATTATGTCCTTCTTAGGTTTTGACATCAACTTTTCACATCGATCACATGAGCACAGTGGGTGACACAGTTGAGCATCAGACTCTACCAAACTTGGCTCACTCTCTGCTTCCTTTTCAAAAGGCTTGTACTTTCCATCTAAAATATCTTTCACATCTTCTACTCTTCCCAAGCGAATACACTCAAAGAAACGAGCCATAGGATCAACCCCATTATATCCAAGAGCCTCCTCCATGCTTTTCAAGACAGGGCTTGACGTGCATCCAGGTTGCAAAACAGAGTCAGCTTCAGGGGTTGTTGAGCCAAATAGGGATCCAGAATATAGGTGTTCAATTGCTGCCTCAAGCGATGAAATATTAAAACTCTGTTCCCCACTATCACTACTAGATGCAGAGAAGCGAAAAAACTTCAGGAATGTTATGTGGGCATACCAGTTAGGTAAATTTGCTTTAACAACCAAGAACAATAATGTTGGTAGCAGCTCATCAGATGAAACAATAGCACCAGTTGAAGTTACCAGTAAAATGGCTCTCTTCAGGCAACCCAACTTACCAAGTGGAGTACTGTGGCCTTCAATGCTGGCCAACTCGAACTTAGCTTTTGTAAGATTAAATAACTGTGGGTCAATGTCTAAATCTCTTACTTGTAAATCTGAAAGATTCTTAATCACTCTATTAAGTCTGGCATCTTCTTCAGCTTTACAAGCAGCAATACCTTTAATCAGTTGCTTGTAGATGCCATGCAACACGTAAGTTTCCACTGCTAACTTCACAGCGTCAAGAAGATATTGATCTGTTTTAGTTTTTTCTCCAAGTCGAGGGTCAGACAGTGTGACTTGTATGGCTTCAGAGAACAAGGCGCTCCCAAGGTCACGCAAAGTTTGCAGAGTTTCCTCTTCTAATGTTGGGTTTTTTAATAGAAAATCTTGGATTAGAATATCTAATCCTTCAAGTACCTTCCCACCTCCACCTTCTGTCCACAGGAGGTCGACGCAATCCCTCAAACAGTTCAGTATAACAAGATCCGTGCAGCTTGAGGGTGCAAATGCATGGGAAGCATAAAGTGGGTCTTCAAGGCACATAACTTTGTACTTTCTCATGTCATCATCATAATATGTCTCTTCGAACAGAATGTGCACTGAATGAGGATTCGACACACTATTCTCCAGTACCAAGACATTACCGTTCAACACAACATTCCTGTCATTCAACGTTCTAAAATGCGTCTCAGGTAACTCCTCACAGGGTACTAAAACGTGGCCAAAGATGTCATCCTGCCCCAGAGCATACTTGGGTAACGCCCCCGTTCTAGGAGCACAGATGATCCAGCCTAACTCGACCGCTTGCTCGAACACATCCACGTACTCCTTCTGAAGCACCTGGAAGAAGCTGTTTTCTGCCAAGTCCTCATCGTATCTCTCCATCGTGGACGTTACTGGGCGTCTCAAAACCGGTAAAACCGGTAAAGGAAGAATATCTCGACCGAAAGAGGTAACACTAGCCTCTGCCAAAGTCCCGTGATCAACGTCATCACCGCCACTCACACTAACCTAAACAACTTGTCTGAAGCGCCCTCGTACACCGCTAACAACTATTGTTCCTCATTAACATTAAACACTTTTTTTATATAAAACAATAGGGACTGCAACAAATAAAATGTATACATGTTCAAGTACGTTTATCGAGACAATAAAATACATCACAAAGGGATAGAGTAGCTTTAAAAAAAAATTATTAACAAAATTAGGCATACGGAGCAATGTGCTGCTACCCTATTCTATATATTACCCTACTATATAATACTACTATATGCTTGAGTGTAGCTAAAGAACTAGCTATAGGTTCAACTATTATTCCCATCTCACAGGATGGTTAGTCATACGTGAAATTAGGGGGAGATAGAGTAGCTTAGGCTACTTCTACCCCCCCCCCCCCAAAGTATATATGACAAAATATTAAGATTGATTGATTGATTGATAAAGATTAAGCCACCCAAAAGGTGGCACGGGCATGAATAGCCCGTAAGTGGTGGCCCTTTTGAGCCATTACCAATATCAAGAGATGATACTGGAGATATGTGGAGGCGCGACTGCACCCTGCGTGACGGGAGATGTCTCCCCAACCAAATGGTGACCAAATGGTGAAATATTAAGGTCATGCGATGTGATATATAATGTATACAACTACAGTACTGTATAGTCGTTGTAGTCTTTATAGTTATACGCTCAGTGCTAATCTGATATCAGCTTTATCCTTTTTTAATTGAATACAGGTTTATGTTTGTCAAATTTACTTTGATTGCCAACTTCTCCTATACTTGCTTATTTAATGACCAAGTATCGCAACGTTAGCTTCAGTGCCGCAACTAACAATCTATTTATTTATTTATTTATATGCAATTAGGTACATTGGGTTTATAAGAGTAGAGAGACTTGAAGTTTTACATTCTTGTAAAGCCACTTGCACACATAGCGTTTCGGGCAGATCCTTAATCTAACATATAATTTTAAGAAGGTAATTTCTAGCAAAATTAAAAAAATGTTTACAGGTACATTGTAAGATGTAAGAAAGTATAAAAAATACATTGTAAGAGAGTATAACAAAATACACTGTATAAGAAATTTGAAAAAAAGTTGGTACATTAAAGTAAACTTAAGGGTTATCCACAGGTACATTTTAGCATAATTTGAAGATTATTGATCAAATCATTACCATTATAACTTGATCATAATTTTGTAGAAAAATAAAATAGTAACTGTTTAGAGCCTTTATAACAGGTCCACTTAATGAACTGGATAAGCATAAAAATTTATACCCAGGGATAAGGTAATATAATTATCATGAAAAAGCGTCAAGGCAATATACGCACGCAACCCGTCCTCGACTCAAGTCCATTACATCCAGCGGTCGACCCCACAGACGCATTCATGAATTTTTACATGCCGTGTATTCAAAACGGGGATTTTCTCAAATATAAATTAATGTTATAAAATATTGACATATTGTACATATATATATATATATCTCGACTCTGGTTCGAACAAAATTCGTCAGTGAAGCCCTTGTTCCGGAAGTGTTCGAACGAAATCAGTTGAGTCGTGTGTAAACCTTTTCATTTCTAAACTGGGGGTTTGCCACGCGCATGAAATCATTTTTGAGTCTTTGTTTGGAGGACAGGTTGATTTATGACACACCCGGGAATCGAACGGGGGATCCCAGATTTGCGAGGCGCGAACGATGCCAACTGTCCCACAAGCAACCCTATCCTCAGTGGGGGTTTGTACCCTCGTGGTAATGACTGTAGAACTACTACGTAATTAGTGTTATTATCTACTCCCTATTCATGGTTAGGTTAAAACCGTGCATTATTTTCAAGCGTGAAAGATGAAATTGGAAAAATATTTGAGTGTTCCCTAAACTTTTATTTGAAAGAAAACTTAAGGCTGAGCGCATATCAAAGAAAACGAGTTTATCATATTTTATAATTATATTTACAACATTAATATACTGTATTTATAACTTCAGAATATTCTCTGTTTTGGACATAGATTCACTTGCTAGTTTACAAGCAGACTATTACTGGAACCTTAATATACTTCCAGACCATCACAAATAACTAGATAACAATGGAGGCAAAACGTACACAAAACATTCGCGCCAAAACCACAAAATTTACCGCCAAATTCGCCAGTTACTGCCAACCAGCCAGTAAACGACCGCTTTACACAGGTTTCAAATTGGCTTAAGAATGATCACGACCAAAACGTGTTATTAAGCATTGGTATCCAAGGTTTTATTATTGAATTTCATGCTATAATGTATGCTGATAATATTTAGAAAGGTGAATCACTATATGTATGGGTACATGACGTTATGATTCGCATCATGATTTCACAAGAAACACAGCACACGCTTGCAGATACATACGAAGGCATTTGTGATATATTATAAAACCACTGTATCTAAACAAAATCTTAATAAGTGCGAAGGATTGCCGTCTAATGGGGCCATGCGTGCAGCTACCTGTTATTCACGATCGACCATTAAGGTTAAGCAGTTCCAACCTATCTCCTTTGAAACTGACATTTTACTTGCCTGAATCTGTCCTTTGCCGCCATTACTGAGCAGAGGAACTGATGATAAATGAGCCATGACAGATGACAGATGAGCAGAGATGCCTTCCACCCGAGCCGGTCCTGTGAACTCTGCGGCGTCTCCCGCTGCCAGCAGCTGCTTGCCAGATACTTTACTGCTCCCACAATTGCCTTCAACAACCAACAAATTTAAATGACATTTTGCCTTTTTTTCTTAACTAAATAGTATCTTTGTTAGTACGTGTGTATTGTAAGAATGACACAAATACCACGTCACGCGAGATGTGTAGATTAAATAATTTAACAAATGCCGAGCCGGCACCTCTCTAATCTTGCAATAACGGTTAGCTTTTGGATACTAATCTTCTACTTATACTTTACCCGAATTAACCCCATCCAATCAAGCGTAACACAGCCTAATTTAAGATAATGCCTCCTAGCCAAATGATTTGTAAGATTTTAACGGCCGGACAACGAACTTCCTGGAACCATCCTAACATACCATACCTTAAGTTGACTTCCTGTACATTGCTGCACTCACCGTGTTGAGTATACCTAAGTTTGTTTAAAAATATATATTAAAGTCTAAATAATTTATTTTCGAAGGTCGATGGTAAACCTTAATTTCCAGCACCGCCAATGGGGTGGGTATGGGGTGAATAATAAACGACTAATTGCGGTAAAAATTATTTTTGTTGACCCCCCATTTATGCTAACCCCCATTATTTATGTTAACCCCCATTTTCGTAAAATAGGGTAGCAGCAAGTTGCTGTGTATACCTAAGCCTGTTAGTAAGTAGTTAGTTTGAAAAAATATATATCCGTATATAATTTCTATAAACGAGACCTGTTCATGTTAATGTTTCATTCCGGTTATTATTTTAACAAAACCTAACAATTATAATTCTCAATTTAGTTAATATATGTTTAATGACTAATATAATAGTGTTTGAATTTGAATTTAAAAACTTCGTCTCAAACTTTGATAAACTTAGTAGAGTATTGGAACCAAGGTTGTCATGGTAACGAGGGACGCTCTGCCCTACATACAGCCTATTCCTCTCTTGGCCAGTATATTTGTGTGTGTATATATATACCGTATATATATATATATACCCTTTTCCTGCCTCGTTTTGTGACACGCACAGTTAGCAGCGTAAATACGAAGTTATAATTCCCAGCAGCGGCAGTGAAATAGAAAATAACTTGTATCAAATATTTGTGAATGTATTTTTTTGTGTATGGGTGTCCGCGTGATTGTGTATATAACTTAAAGTCGTGTTACACACTCACAGTCACGCTCACCACAGCCAGCTGCCAGTACACCTACACACACGGTAAGGTACTCTTTTTCTGTGAGTTACCCTCTGAGTTTCAGTTACCCTCCACCAGGTGGGCAGGGTGGAGGGTGCACCCCACACACATCCTGTACTGGGCATTGTGTTTAATCAACGACTCGGAAATAGCTGGAATAAGAGAACAGCGAATATTTCAAACTATGTATCGTGTTAAAGTGTCTTCAATTTGTTCAGCTTCACATATGTTCTTGTAAAATGAGTTGCGACTGGACGCAGCTAACTCTGGCTGCATTCGACAAGATTTTCCTTGTAAATGGCAGGTTTATGACCCTCGCAGAGATGGATCGATGCTTAGTTCTCATGATTGTGAAGCTAACTTTAGTTATTAGCACACCAGTCTGTTCTTGTGGTCATGTTCTTAGGTCATCATGTTTCAGGAGAGCAGGATGGAAGAGTCACCTTCGGTGCTGGTGGCAGAGTCACCCTCAGAACAAGCGGAGTCACCTTCGGGGCTGATTGAGTCACCTTCGGGACTAACCGAGCCACCTTCGGGGCTGACGGAGTCACCTTCGCAGGTGGTTGAATCACCTTTGCAGGTGGCGGAATCACCTTTGCAGGTGGCGGAGTCACCTTCGCAGGTGGCGGAGTCACCTTCGCAGGTGGCGGAGTCACCTTCGCAGGTGGCGGAGTCACCTTCGCAGGTGGCGCAGTCACCATTGCAAGTAGAGGAGTCACCATCGCAGGTGGCGAGGTCACCTTCGCAGGTGGCGGAATCACCATCGATGCTGGCTGAGTCGCCTACGATGCAGGGTGGAGGGTGGAGGTCAACATCCAGCACCTCACCAACCAGATTCACTTTCGACTCTTTTGATCTGGAAGGGGGTGTAAGCGCCGCGGGGAAGGGAGGGGACGGGGACCTCCCCTCTCCCACCCCAGCAACAGTCACCTTCCCTTCCACTACAACGCACCAGGGTAAGGAGCCACAGAAATAATATTACACATTTCAGCAAAAAGAGTACTTGGATTATAAATGCTGTGCGTGTGAACTAACTAGTTTCCTATAAAATATGTTTCTTCTGTTTCTCTCGTCTGTGAATGTTAGAATTTAACACAAGCGACTTGAGAATGGTCCAGAACGGACCGAAACGTCGTCGTCCCTTCAACTTCTAGTGTGTGGTCTGGTCAACATACTTCAGCCACGTTATTGTGACTCATCGCCTGCGCTTAGAATTTAAATCTAATGTACTTGAGGTATTCAAACTTGTGTAGCCCCACTACCGCTTTCTTCACCATGAAATAACCAAAGACAAAAGAATCAGACCCAAAGACCAGCTGCAGAGTTCGCACTGGCAATATAGGTCATTGTGACCCCCCAATCACCAGATTTATCTTGTATTTGGCTTAAATAATTCAACTAACTGAAGCTGACAACTGTAAATAGATTGTCGTTGATGTGTAAACTGTGTATCTAGTTCATCAATGCGGTAATCTGTTTACTTAAACATATAATGGGGTTCAATTCGTGTATCCACAACCTTGCCACCACCTCTCACACCGGGTGAGTACAATAAACGAAGCAAACACTTCATGGACCCTACACTAGCACTCACACACCTATATAGCATGGTCCTATATACGTCACAGTCACTCTTGTCCACAACATAAGCAATAACTTGAAAGTCAGAACTTACCGATAATGAGGCGTTGACTCGCTACCTAACGACTCTCAATTTATATATATGGATGTATTAATATAAAAAAGCATGCTAATTGGCCAATCTATGCTCTAAAACAATCAATTGCTTATCCTGAATTGAGAACCGGAGTCTATCTGACAGAAGCCAGATGACGTCTCTCTTGCTGAGACCGGACTCTGTATTTTAATGATGAATATGGCAGCTTGATACTGTTGAGTTGGATGTCACAGCGTTTCTGTAAAGGATTCTAGTTGCTTGCTCAGATATGGAGTGCACGTTCTTGGGTCTCACTTGGTAGATGAGGTGGTGGGGCCTCGAGATCGGTGGTCCTCCACACTCATATATATGGATATACGTACCAGGAATCGACTTGAGAATGGTCCAGGACGGATCGAAACGTCGTCGTCTCTTTACCTTCTAGTGTGTGGTCTGGTTAACATACTTTAGCCACGTTATTGTGACTCATCGCCTGCTTACGTACCAGGAATTCCTCCCTATATACAGTTTAGAAACTCTCGCAGTATTCAGGGAGCTATTGCTGAAGATTATAATTAGTTTGTGTGTAAATATCTTGCTGAAAATGTCTCCAGCACTTCACACGTGTGCACTCTCGATGTAAACACCAGGTGAGATCAGGTACCAGACGATTCTGCCCCACCGGCGGGCGGCGTCTGCTGGTGGCGTCCCTTCCTCAGTGGAGGTGCCGGCAATCATTATAAAATGATTATTTTCTTTATTTAGGATGATTATTGGGATAAGGTTATATCACAATTCAATTTCTTTCTTTATTATGCACCCTATACCCATCCCGTGGGCGGTGGTGTAAAGGATCACAAAGATAAGCACCTAGTGGATTTAAAGATTATTAGCAGTACTTGATAGTACCTTTTGTCCTTTATTAAGGATTTTGAAATTTCATCACCGGAAGCTATAACTTTGGTTCCAGCAATATATAGATATTTTTATTTTTTTGTGATCACATGTACAATGTAATATAGACATTGAGCCCAATAGTGTACTTGACCAAATGGTTATGCAGGCTTCTAACGTCGATACAGATGCTCCTTAAATCATCAGTAGATATGATTCTGAGATAAATTATAAATATGATACGGAAATATTACATTCCTCAGTTAATATGGATATGGTGATATTATCCATAATAATAATATGGATAATATATGATATGGTGAGTTGAATTTTCCACATGCAGAATAGGTATAAGCACAGCTGCAGCAAGGGTAAATCAACTATGAAACTCACTCACTGTATATGCGGCTGTAGACTGTACTTGGAGTAGTTCTAACATTCCTGACGGCTGAATGGACAGCGCTCGGGATTCGTAGTCCTAAGGATCCGGGTTCGATCCCCGGCGGAGGTGGAAACAAACGGACAGTTTCTTTCATCCCTGATACCCTTGTTCAGTTAGCAGGAAATATATATGTAGGAGCTTGGCAGCTGCTTCCTGGGAACGTGTGTGTGTGTGTATTCACCTAGTTGTGCTTGCGGGGGTTGAGCTCTGCTCTTTCGCCCGCCTCTCAACTGTTTTTCAACGATTTTTCCCACACACACACACCCCAGGAAGCAGTCCGTGACAGCTGACTAACTTCCAGGTACCTATTTACTGGGTACCCGGCGTCGGGAATCGAACCCAGGACCGCAGGATCACGCGTCCAGCGTGCTGTCCAGTCAGCCACCGACCCGTGTGTGCGTGTGTGTATGTGAAAATAAGGATTAAGGATATGCTTGAAACGCTATGCGTACTAGTGGCCTTAGGTATTGTATGTACTTGCTCTATAAATCCAACACTTTTTATTTTTTGAGATATATACAAGAGTTGTTACATTCTTGTACAGCCATTAGTACGCGTAGCGTTTCGGGCAGGTCCCTGGAATACGATCCCCGCCGCGAAGAATCGTTGTTACAACCAAGTACTCATTTTACTGTTGCGTTAAACAGAGGCTACAGTTAAGGATTTGCGCCCAGTAAATCCTCCCCGGCCAGGATACGAACCCACAACAAAGCGCTCGCTGAACGCCAGGCGGGAATCGAACCCAGGACCACAGGATCCCACTATTTTTGTAACTCACCTATGTACTTTTACCTTAATTAATAAATCCCTTTCGCGCTCCTTGGTCGGATTTGACCGACGATTTTTTTTCTCTTGAATCCGCACAAATGTCGTGTTTACCCGTCATTTGAACAAATATTTCTATAAAATCCAATTCTTATCCGATCGACTTGGAGATAGTATGAACATGTTTGTCATGAAATTTCCGTTTTCTTTAATAGCCACATAGCCTATTTGAGAGAATGGCATTGTATTGTATCTTCGTGGTAAGACCATTGTATTGTTGACACGACGGGTGTAATCGACGTAGATTTTTATTTGGTGCCGATCTAACGCATCCTTGTGTGACATTTTATACATATGTTCTTCTAGAACATTCTATTGCAAACACATTGGTACAAAAATGAAATATGTACATCGAAAATTAAGGCGGAGATCTGTGGAGGTGCGAGGGCACCCTGCGTGACGGGAGATGTCTCCCGTGAACGTCTAATAAGGCTGCTATGTTGTTATTGTTTTAGATTCAGCTATTCGGAACGAAATGTCCATGTAGCTCGGGCTATAGTGAGCCCGTAAAGGCTGTTACTCTGGGTCCAGTCCTCTCATCTTTCTTGACTCTCCGACCATGTCCTCTCTAATCCCGACTGCCGATGTACCTGTGGTGAAGCCTTCCACGGAAATATGGTCATGTGTCCTTTCTGTAATCCTGCTATTCTGGGAACTGGAGTTGTTATTAATAGAGGTGTTCATCTGGATCACAGGAGACATCTCCTGTCCACGAGGCTAACCATAGCCCGTGCTTCTTGCCCCGCTCCTGTGCCAGGTAAGTTACGGGCTCACCATAGCCCGTGCTACTTGGAACTTGTTCCGAGCAGCTGAATCTATAACAACAACATCATCTGGATGCTAGCACTTGTTCCGAGTGGCTGAATCTATAAC
>WNGS01169498.1:45863149-45882874 GCA_020271785.1 Procambarus virginalis
TTGTATGTTTCTAGCTTTATCAAGAGTTTCCTGTAAGTGAGGAGTTATTCTTGAAGATCTGGAGCGAGATAGAGAAGAAGGCGTTTACCTTCACACTTGTCGGTGTGGAGGACACTATACTCTGGCTGCCCAGGATGCAAGAAATTCAACAGAGAAGGAAGTTGTAGTTGCCTGTGACAATTGTTCTCTAAGTATTCTTGTTTTACTTAATTGTGATGAGAACACTTGATAGATAAATTTTTAATACAGATGCCTGTTGTGAAACAATTTTGACCACATGTCTGATATAACTAAAAATCAAAGATGCATTATTAGGGGAATTAAAATGTGTGAATGACTTATTGGATACTTCTAAAGCTATTTTCGAATTTTATATATTTTCTTTTGGAAATGACGTTTAACACACAGATGGCATAAATTTTATTATGGTTAAAATAAGCTATTCGTTATACACCTGCGTAATATTTTCTCTTCAGAATATCATAGCAGTTAGGTATTGAATCGGTCTGAAGGTATGTGACAGCTATTTATAAACCACTACTTTATTGTATTGTACTCGAAGGAAATTGATTCATTCATAGTTTAAATGTAAATTAGCATTCAATTTCCTCTGCATTTTTTATCAGTTTTCTACAGTTGATGGGTTATTGGAATGTGTAAAGATTTGTCATTGTTATTATCATGTAATTTTTAACTCATCATCCCATCAACATAATCATGACTTTTGTTCACGTGAAAGATTGTATGAAGGGAGGATAACATAGAAGTAGTTTGCATAACACACACCTGCTCAGTGTTTGTGGTGTTCTCATCTTGCTGTGATATTTTGTTTCTGCAACACGTAAATACACCTACCTTCTGTTCTGTCCTTGAATGAATTGTACTCTAGCATATATGTTCATTCTAAAACTATTTTAAATAGGGGAAGTTGGAAGGTGAAAGAAGTGATAAAATTAAACTTTGAAACCAATATTATTGCAGTGTGTGAATGGTGAAACTCTGAACACAGTTTGTACTGCATATGGCCACCATGGAACAAGGAACTTCATCAAATTCTTTAAAGGGTTGTAAAGTAAAGAAGAGTATTGATGTGAGAAGACCAAGCTCTGTTTTGAGGCTGATGCCATGGGAAAGAAGACATCAACATTCAATGAAAGATTTTTGGGGAGCCCTCATAGGAAGAAAAGCTCTGTTCGAGACAGCCCTTTCAGATCTTCGACTCCTTCAGTTCAGAATCTCTATAGTGGCTTGGAAGAAATAAATATTAACCCAACAAAATCTTGGGATGTTAAGGAAAAGGGTAAATGCTATTTACAGAGAGAAATCAATAAAATACAAAATCTTCAGCAAAATGGCAATGATAGTGTGAGTAAAGTGATCAGCCCAAGACAGAATGAAGCAAGTGTAACGTTTACATCAGACAGTTGTGATGGCAGTCTAATAGATCATCACGTCAGCAACAGTGATGGGTGGCATAAACCTGGTCAAGAATCACTTTCTTTGGCTAGAGATATATCAACTAGCTCAGTTTTGACCAGTAAACTGATACACCATCAGGGTGAAGCTTTGAGAAATGTGGATAACAGAGACAATGTTAGCGACATAGACCACAGTGCATCCTGTGTACATGCTTTGTCAAACGCACAGATCTCACTGAACTATAACTGCTGTTGCCAAAGTATAATAAATAGCACAGTTGACGACAAAAGTCCAGTCTCTTCAACTGATAAGTACTTTGACAGTCCTTTAAGCAAGACTTATGTGTGTGCAGCTAAGTACAATCTACACCAGCTATTTACTTGTGAATTTCCACAAGTTAAGAAACCTCTAAAGCAAAGGCTTTTATGATTTGAGGCCTACTGATGTAAACTTTATTTTCCCACAATTGTTGTAACGTGAAACTTCACATTTTTGTTACTTTGTCTGACTATATTCCTGGCAACCAGCCCAGCTTATATTTGGGTCATTTAGATCAAGGGTCTCCAAACTTTTCAGTGTGAGGGCAACATTTTACATATTTTACAAATATTCATGGGCCCCAAAAAAATCTGTTTAAGAAATGGATAATTTTTTCTATATATGATTTAGAACAAAACAGAAATATGACAATTACAAAGAAAAGACGTTGTGCCTACACTGGAATATGTACGAGTAAAAATGTCAAACCTTAGCAAATGCTCTTGATGAAAGATTCATTTACTTGACTGCAGATGAGAACAGCAGGCTATTAATTAATTTAATTTTGTTTACTGAAATTTTTCAAATGCTTAACTGAAATGAGAAATTTCCTTCTCTCTTTTTTTTTTACCTCAGACATGGCCTAATTTTTCCAATTTTGTGGCACACAGTAAGGAAAATAAACAAGCCTTAGGAAAGAAAATCAGTAAAACTTATATAACAAAAGAAAATGATAGGATTTGTGCAAAGATGATGGTTACTCGAGAGAGGTTTACAAGACTCAGATTTGTCTCTAAAGCCTCCTACACACCAACACTACACACAGCAGGGACGAGATTAACGTTGAACGATTGTTGTGGTTTGAGTGTCTTGAGAGCTTATGGCACACATGACTGAAAATGAGGGTTTGCCAGGCTGACAAAAAACTGGCTGTGGTATCATATGGGAAGGACCACAGTGGACAGGAACCGGGGATGTCAACTGCCCGACTTTGTTGTTTAGAAAGAACCAAGAGAAATAATTAATTGTACTTATACATATTAATTATTAATTTTGACCAGAAAAAATTTTGTGGCAGGTCGGATTTGGCCCACAGGTCACAGTTTGGAACCCCCTGGTCTACATGATTTATTTCGATATGTGGACTGAGTAAGGTGGCATTTTCATATGTAAAACAAAAGTGTGAAGTTTGAGCTGCATTTGGCATATTGCAGTGGAGTATGTTTTCACCATATGAGATCATACTTGTTACACAATGGGAATTGATCTGGGTAAAAGTTTGATGGTAGTAGTCTTAATGATATAATTCATAGACAAAAATGTGATCGTCCCTTATAATACCAAACCATTACAGAAAAAAAAATATATATATATATATATATATATATATATATATATATATATATATATATATATATATATATATATATATATATATATATATATATATATAATATCCATATAAATCCATATATGCATATAAAGTTACAAGGTGAATGTAACTATAAATCTAGGACCCAAGTGTTACTCCTAGTTAGTCATGCCTTAGCATTTGCATAACGTTGCTGTCTTAGTCTCAAGAAACTCCAGTTTGTTCACAAGTTTGTTAGCCTTTTTCTGCAGTCTCTGGTAGGCTGCCTTTAGCTAATATTGGCATTTTAATTTGATTATGTAGTGTATTACTGTTGCTGCACTACAAAGACAAGTATATATTGTATGCTGAATAAGTATTGCTTCATAGCATTGCATAATAAACCACCCCCCAGTGCATTGTGTAGAAACCTGAAATGTCATATTTTCTGTGCATACAGCTCCCATTTTATCATGTTATATAATAAATGTTTCATTGCTTATTTTTGTGCTATGTTAGATGTATTGCAATTGATATTGATCATAATTATGTACTTGAAAACATGATTAGTGTTAATCACTTAAGCATTTCCTTTTTGCCCTGATATAACTGCATATGCAGTTATGTATAATCACACTACAATCTTGACATTTTTGAAAACTTTCTTCTGAAGTTAGAAATTTAATTAGGCTTTTTTCTGCTATTGTTAACTCTGAAGGCTAAGTAACAAATAGAGCATCCAAATACCATTTTGTTATTTCTAAGGTGACCTAATTTATATAACTAAAAGTGATGTTATCCATCTTGCTTTGGTTGCCCCATATCTAGTTGTGTCCGACATGTTTCTTTTGGGAATTTATGCTCGCTTGTGTCATTAGAAACAAGACTGTGCAACTGAATTTATTACTGCTCTTGCTGAGTAGAAGACAAGAAATTTATAAAGATAAAGTTTTAAGTAAGAATGGAAACATTTGTACTATATTGGTTTCTTTAAATGGGCATTGAAGTAGAAAAGTGGAGAATATCGACATGGCAGAATGGTGGTAGCTCAGGGATAAAACCACAAAAGGTAGAAGGGGTTTTCTACTCAGACATTAATGGGAAAGGGGAACCCACTTCTGAGAGTGCTGAGCAACTCAGGCCAATTGATCTGTTACATTGGAGTCTATATTGTATTTTTATGTACTCTTGTTGTTTTTTGTCCAGGTTGTTTGATTACTTTTTATAAGTTATCATGATATCTTGAGACCCTTTGCATATCAACTTTAAATTTAAAACACTAATGTATTACAGGAAAGGAAAAATTTGGCATTGTAGTTTCCTTGTGGCCACTTCTCTCTCTGCCCCCCCCCCCCCCCCCCAGTGAACAGTTCCTTGACATGGTGAAGGGGCTCTTGTGTCCCACCTGTGGATAGGAGGAGGTAGCTTCTGCTCCCTTCTCCTGCCTCCTCCCCATTGGTGGGCAGTATCTTGACACTGTGATGGGGCTCCTATACACTCTCCGCAGGTAGTAGGGGGTGCTCCTGCCTGCTGTAAAGGTGCACAAGTGAAACACATTCCCATGTGCCCTTATGTTCTTTCGTCCTGAAGTTGAGCCTACTCAGCAGCTGTGGCCACCTGAGGGGGAGGGGGCAAGACTCTTCTTTGGTGGGAGGATAGGGGTAAAATGGGAGTTTCCATTAAAATGCCCACTTGAATCATATGTTAGCCCTGCCTCACTATTGGGACATTGTAGGCTTGGTATCCATATTGGTCCCTGGGATACCATTCAGCATTGGTATGGTATCAGACACCAATTGCTACGTGTAACACTCCCAGTTACTCTTGGGGTTACTTGCCCAAGTGCTAGGGCCTCTCATGTGGGCTCTACAGTGGGTGGGGGTGTTAAGCAGCAAAGTTTTTTCTCCTTTAATTTTATGCGTACTTCCCCAAGTCAGACTGTGTTGAAAGGTCGCACCCCGTGGCTTCGGCTGTGGTAGGCCCAGACCAGGCTGTCTCTCAAACTATCCCAACCGACCCTCTCCATTCTCTTCCCACTTCCATAGCAGGGTCGAGCCCCAAGCCCCCAGTGGTGACTACCTCATCACCTGGAGTGGTTCCGCCATTGATTGTGACGGCTATGCATTTTATCCTCCTTAATGGGAGAGCATGGAACAGTAGTTGTACTCGAACAAGCATGATTCCTTCAAACTGCTACATTCCAAGATTTATTTGGCCCCGCTACATTGCCTAAGTATTTTGATGTTCGTCATGATGAACACATCCTTAAGCACCTAGTTGACTGTGGACACCTATGTTGCTTTTAGTCCCACATGGACTACCACATGTGTAGTTGCAGTCCCTTTTTAGGAGGCTGCCACCTGCCTTGCTAATTTGTCCTGCATTGGTAAGACCCAGGTTCAGGTCTCCAAAAGGGCCCAGTTAAATGTCAGAATTGGCAGTCATTCTCCTGCACCATGTTGAGACTGGTGATTTGGACCTCAAAGACCACCATGAGAATATTAAGTATATCCTCGAGGGGCAAGGTTATTCTATCCTCGAAATGGAATTCTTGTTGGTGCCAGATGCTCCATTCAGGAATACATTTATTCTCCATGCCTTTGCAATAGGTGTTGGAAATTTTGACATGGTCCCTTGAAGTGCACTAGTGAGAAGTTGCTTTGCCCCTTGTGTGGAGACCTCTGGTCATTCTGTGATGGCTTGCTCTTCTCCCCCAAGCTTACTGTATTAACTGCAATGAGGCCCATCCTGCTTTCTCCTACCCATGCATACACTATAAATTTGAAGTGAATCAACTTAAAACATTGTGAACGTATCTCTTTCCTTGAGGCAAGACACCAGGTCCACTGTCTTACCCCCTTCTCCGACATGATATATGCTTGTGCATTGCATTGCATCGTATTTCTCTTACCTTTATCAACCCCACAATCATTTCCAGGCTTAAACTCTGACACCTCTACCTGCTCCCCATCATCTGCTACTCTGTGATCTGAAGCCGAGGGTGTTCCTCGTGGTTCGCAGACTGTTATTTCCATCCTTCCGAGTCTACTGCTGCTCTTTGTCTTGGTGTAACTTATCCACCTCCTCCCTCTTCTCTATCCACTGTGACCACCTTCACCTTTATTCCCCATTTTTCTTCTCGGCCTTCCCCTCTGTACTTTGACTCTCCCAACAACTGTCTGTCGAGATCAATATCTATCCTCCCAGACTTCTTCATGTTGTCCGCTTTCATTCTCCCACTGCCTGAGACGGTGGAGGCTGTTACATAGTACATTACTACTAGCATGCCTGTGTCTCACAGTGAGAATTATAAACCTGGTTCCTCTCCTTCCTCCCCAATGGGTAAGATAGCTTCAGTCCAACCCCCACCCTCCACTTCTGATGTCCCTGCTTCTCCTCTTATCTTGGAGACTTGAGTCAGTCAACTGACATTGCTATGGAAACTCCCCGGTGCTGTCATGCCAAGGGTCCCAAGAAAGTCAGTGGTGAGGTTCAACCTAAGAAACACATGAAAGGTTGCCATAGAGCAAAAACAGGAGATCATTCATAAACATGAAGATGGTGTGCTGGTTGTTGAACTAGCTAGGCAGTACAACAAATCTATGTCAACAATATCCACCATACTTGCCAAGAAAAAGGACATTATGAGTGCTAAAGTGGCAAAAGGCATAACAGCAATCACGAAACATAGCACACAAACACTTGAGGATGTTGAACAGTTATTATTAATTTGGATACACAGCAAGGAGTTAGCAGATGATAGCGTTTCAGAGGCCATCATTTGTGAAAAGGCAAGAATTGCATGAAGATCTTTATAAGAAACAAGTGAACAAGTGATGCAGATGCGAGTGAGTTTAAGGTGAGCAGGGGATGGTTTGTGAAATTTAGAAAAGGAAGTGGCATTCATTCTGTTGTGGATAAACACAGCGAAGAACTGACCACCGAAGAACTTCACAAGGAGCAGCAACAGGAGACAGCTAAGGAAATTTCCTCAGGGGAGGAGAAGGCAGTACAGAATCTCAATAATAACCTCATTAATTAAGAAAATGTGTGCAGCATCGGAAGAACTGCAAACTTGCTGAAAAGACTCTTCCCAAATCATGGTGTGGTAGGCCATTGCCTTAACCTTTTTAATGACACTGTGATGCCTCACTACAAACAAAATTAAAACGTATGGAAAAACAAATCTCTGGAAAGGTTTTTAGTGAGACAAACAAGCAGTGAACCACAACCAGGTCCTAGTGGTATGCAGGCAAAACATAGGGGAGAGAGTACTCCAGAGAAGTCATCACTGCCTGATGTTAAAATGGAAGAGGACTCCCCTTTCAAACAGTAACACCTCTCCTTCTCACCATCTTCCATACGCCAACAAGAGTCCTCAATAAAGGTAAGGAAAACATACTGTATTGTAGCTAGAAACAAAATCTGTATTTGGTATGAAATGTATTTTTAATTTAATATTTTTGGGGGTGTGGAACGGATTAATTCAATTTACATTATTTCTTATGTGAAAATTCGTTTCAACTAAGGACCCATCTCTGGGAACGGATTAAATTCGTAACTCAAGGACCCACTGTACCATCTTTTTCTGCATTTACCTATTTTCCCCTAACTCTGATTTCACTGACCCTGCCTAATTTACTGTTCTTTGCCTTAGTTTTTTAGTTCTTGACAATGTCTATTCTTCAGTAGAATATACCTGGTTTATATTCAAATTCCCCCAAGCTCCAACTTCTGATCGCTGTTTTCACCTCTTCATATCTCCAAGAGTTGATGCATGGTGCTAATCCTGGTCACTTCCACAATTATTCCTGTCACTCTTACCCTCCAGCTTTTGCTGAGACCCATAACTAATGCTCTCTTGGTCCCAAGTGATATTCCCTTTGTCCCCCCATTTTTTCAGTCAAATGTATGACTGGTCCCATTTAGGCCCAGTTAGATTATGTGGTTCAGTTTTGGTCGCCGTACTATAGAATGGATATAGATTCACTAGAACACGTCCAGCGTAGGATGACAAAGTCAATCCCCCAAATTAGAAACCTGTCATATGAAGAAAGATTGACAAAGCTTAAATTACATTCTCTAGAAAGGCAAAGAATTAGGGATGATATGATACAGGTGTACATGTGGATGAATGGACATAACAAAGTAATACTGGTTCAGTAACAGGATTGTTGATTTGTGGAACCAATTACCACGTAACATGGTGAAGGTGGAGTCCCATGATTGTTTCAAGCTTGGATTGGGCACTTGGACAGTTTGTTATATGAGTGGGATTGGGTTATCTTCTTCTCGAGATGATTTCGGGGCTTTAGTGTCCCCGCGGCCCAGTCCTCGACCAGGCCTCCACCCCCAGGAAGCAGCCTGTGACAGCTAACACCCAGGTACCTATTTTACTGCTAGGTAACAGGGGCATAGGGTGAAAGAAACTCTGCCCATTGTTTCTTGCGGTGCCCGGGATCGAACCCGGGACCACAGGATCACAAGTCCAGCAGGCTGTCCGCTCGGCCGACCGGCTCCCCTGGTCACTGGGTGGGTGGGTATAGATAGGAACTACTGTACCTCGTATGGGCCAATAGGCTTTCAGCAGTTACCTTTATTCTTATGTTCGTATGTACCTTTGTGAGTAAATGGTACACAGTCTGTTCCATTTATCTCCCCCTACATATTCCATTTCTCATCCTAATCTTTAACATCTAAACACCTGTTGGACTCATTACTGGAGCCTGTGCTCCTTTTTGAATTATTTCTAACTGTTGGGATCTCTGGGGCAATACCCTGACATGTACCTAATGCACCTTCTCGAATCTTTGTCCTCTCTTCGTTATCTCCTGAATTCTGAGCTTATTCATGTTGACTGAATTCTGAGAAGCCTATTCATGTTGACTCATGCACTCATACCCTTTCCTGTCTTGATCTTTTTCTGCTCTTCTATTTATGTAGACCTGGCATTGAGGGTTCTTGACCTCCATAACACTGACTCGTCTATATTCCCCATCCTCCTATAACCTTTTCTTTCCACCCTCCTCTTTCATTTTCTATGTGGCAGTTTGATAAGTCTGACTGGAATCTCTTCACTCCCCATGTTACTCTCCCTTAAGTCCTCCTTTTTCACAACACCTTTTCAACACTGCCCTTCATTCTGTTTCTCGCTATACCTCCAGTGGCACATGGAAGTGTAAGAATCCCTGATGGAATTCCTGTGCTCGGGCTGTATGCTATAAGTGTGTGGTCTGGAAAAAGACACTGATTCATTTATTTTGTTTTTGAAGGTGAGTGCGGTGGTCTGTAGGACCATTTGTTTGACTAAGCAAGTGTCAGAAATCTGATATTTCCTTTATTATGGTTAACACCCCTCTCCCTCAGATCTGGAAGAAAATCCATAAGATTGTAGGCAAATTTGTTCCAGATATCTCGCCTGTCCATCTCAATAGTTTTGCTGTGGCAGATCCGGTGTTAGTCATGAATGAACTGGGTTCACACTTTTCAACAGTTAGCTTTGGTTCTTGTCTTCCTCCTACTTTCCTTACTCAATCTCTCCTCTTAGACTTTGATACACACTTACTGCTTCTCTCTAACAATATCTCCTCTCTTTTAGAACTCTTAGTCTGCCTTGATCCTCTGCAGTTCTACAATGGCAGGCTCAGATGGCATTCATTAAGAGCTGATCCATCTCCCTCGGTGCACTTTTCGGTATTTGCAGAGTATCTATAACTATTTGGGAAACATCAGTCCCCTTGGACTGGCATGAGGTGGTTCTTCCTGTTCGGAAACCTAGTACTCTAGGGAATTTTCTCTTAACAATTTCCACCTCATTGCCCTAACGAGTTGCATCTGCAAACTTTTTAAGTGTGTGGGGTCAATGTACATCTAACGAGGTTCTTTGAACAGTATCGGCACCTCTTCCCCCCTTAAACTTTAGCTTTGGAAGTATTTGCGACATGGCTGTTTTAGTGGACTTATAATGGGACATTCGTACTCCCATTGCTGCAAATACCTCTGTTGCAATTCTTTTTGACTTTGGGGAAGGCTTATGATTCCATCTGGAGATTCAGTACAGTACTGTACAGCATCTTGTCCACCACCTACCACTGTAACTGGTGGTGGAAAAACGGCTCTGGTGACGTTACATATTGATCATGCACGTTTAACTCTCAAGCACCTAATGGAGCACTTCCCTGCTCCTTGACCAAACTGCATTGTCCCTCTTGAGTGTCATGCATGTCCTTTTTGAATATCCTGATTTCCAGGATGTATCTTGCTGCCCGCCTGTCCCTCTATAGACTCCTTGGTGAATTCGATACCTTTGATATCACTCGCTTTATACAATTTTGTTCTCGTACTGGCATCCTTAGTGACATTTAGCACCTTTCGAATCTCCTGCAACTTTGATGGTGTTAGTCTTCCTGGCTTGGTACCTTCTTTCAATAATTACTTGGTTGCTTCTGGGCATTCATAATGCACTGTGTAACACGTCTCCCTCTGGCACCTTGCCATGTGCAGACGACGAGTCACAATAACATGGCTGAAGTTATGATGGCCAAACCACACACCAGAAAACGAGGAGACAATGACATTTCGGTTGGTCCATCCTGGACCATTATCAAGTCGATTGTGATGGGTGTGAGATTGATTGATGAAGATTAAGCCATGTAAGAGGTGGCACGGGCATGAATTGCCTGTAAATGGGAGCGAGGGAGGCACAGGCATTAAGTAAGGCAAGAGTGTAGTGAGGAGCAAATAAAAGGAGGCAATTCCTAGAAAGTAAGAGCAAGGTGAAAGGTAAGAACAAGAATGGTACAGATGGGATGGGTACCATCTCATACCATCTGTACCATTATTCTTGTTCTTACCATTTGCCTTGCCCTTACCTGCTCCTCACCTCACTCTTGCCTTACTTAATGCCCGTGCCTCCCTTGCTCCAGGCCCATGTTACGTGGACATTTCGTCGAGTAGCTAAATCTAAAAATAACAACAACAATCTCGCTACCATCACAATTGACTTGATAATGGTCTAGGACAGACTGAAATGTTGTAGTCTCCTCATCTTCTGGTGTGTGGTTTGGTCATCACCTTGTCATGTTTTATCGCAGTCAACAGTGGTGTTGGTTGCAAGTGCCATAAAAACAATACCAAGGAACTAAGCAAAGAAACCATTGCTCAGATCATTGCTGTAAAGAAAGCAGGCCACCAAAGTAATGAAACAAGTGGATTGTTAGATGTCGCCAAGTCGACACGAGTAAGTATTGTACACATTTGAAGGGAAACAGAGGTAACATGCCATCACAGAAGCATCAACTTGGTTGTCTCGGCAATATTTCAAGGTCTCAACGTTCATTGGAGAATACCCCAAGTGCTACAGCAAGGTTAGACCAATGACCAGACCGGTGTTTCTGTGATAATGTGTTAACACAGTTTCCCTTTCAAAAATGCGTACAATACTTACTCATGTTGACTTGGCTAAACCCAACGATTCACTTATTTCCGTACATTGGTGGCCTACTTCCTTTAAAGCAATGATCTGAGCAATAGTTTCATTGCTTAGGTCTTTGGTAGCATAAAAACAATACCACCAACACTTAACTGCGATGAAATGTGGCAAGGTGCCAGACGGAGACGTACAACACATCCACTCACCATCAGTGCCCGAGGGACAACCAAGCCTCCCAGCTGTGAACCTCAAGGAGCTAAATTATATAACACTAAACTACTGTACTTTGATAGCATGTCCCTTCAATAACAATTACTGGGTACCTGCCCTGTACCAATATCTTCAAAATAGTTTGCCTGTGTAGTATTTTCAAGGTTTAAAAAAAAATCTATATATGACTCGTACAATGTTATATCCCCAAAATTTGTATAATAGTTTATCTACATACATTAATCAATTATAGCATTGCTCATTTGATCTATATGAAAAACAAAATTTATCATCATAACCAAGTATGGGTAGCTTAAAGGCTATATAATGGATACATTAAAAGTATGGACCGAGACAAAATAAGACACTGTTCTTAAAATAATTGAAAGCCACTTGTCAAATAAAGCAAAGATGTCATGTTCTACCACTGCAGAACATCCTATTCCTCAAGAAAATCTCCTTGAACATCAATCATTCCATGCACATCTATATTATAGTGTTTTAGTTATATACACTTGCATCATTTTTTACACTGTTCACACAGTTGAAATATTTATTATTTTAATTTGAATACTAAAAGTAAGCAATAGAGGCTATGCACAAAATTAATACCATACCTCACTTAGGGCTATAAAGAAAATGCATCATTTATACCCTTTCTGGGGAGTGAATCAACAATTGTGTAACAGTTGAATTTTTACAAGTCGCTTGGCTAATACTGCATTTTTATTACAAGCAATAAATGGTTAGTATCCTGACAACTAATGACTTGAGGAAAACATCAAGTGTTACAACTAATATAATATGCAGTTAGTCAAAGGAAATAAGTTCTGCTTGTTGGTCTTGTGGTGTAGGTGGATTGTTGGGCGGTTGTGGCATTTGTGGGGCGCCACTACTCATGTCATCCTGCACACCAGCAACTGGACCAGGAGTTTGCATTGTAGGTTGACTAGGCATCTGAGGGGGAACCATACCTGGACCAGCCTGCCCCGAGCTACCATGTTGAGGTTGATAACTAGGAACACCACCACCCACATTTGGCAATTGACTGGCAAGTCCTGCAAAGAAAATGTGGGAATATTTTAATACCATATGATACGGCTGACTTATAAGCACTGGAGTGGAGCTTAAATATGAAGCACTTAGGAAAGGAGTAACAAAAATTATTGTACAATTTAAAGCAACCAAATCCTCAAATTCCACTATATTCTAGAGAGCAATGACCTACTTATTTTTCTTTCTCAGATTTTAATTTGTATTCTTTATCATATTTATATTTTATATTATTGTCATAGCTTTACTACTGAGCCAATCAAGCAAATACAAAGCTTCAAGTGTTGTAGGTTCTATAGAAACTTTGCACTTGCAGAGATTCCTGCAGAAAATGGCCATCTAAATAAAGTAGCCTTGAAGCCTCAAGCACTTTTTCTAAGAATCTACTTGCTATAAAAGCTGAGAATATGTACTAATGGAATACAAGCCTGCACCTTATTCACCTTATTTGCCTCATGTCACACAATAGAAATGAAATCCAGTGAAATCAAATTAAAGCAAAACTAAATCCTATGACAATATTTATCATATGCTTGAACTTAACAGATGATCTTAAGACACTAAAGAATTACATCACAAAATGACTTAGCAGAATTGCAGCTCGCCCAATTAAACCTCTTAGAGATGACCCGAGGATTCAACAAAGATGCCTATCTTTTTATTACAAATTTCAACATTTTTGTGAGAAAATGTAATGTCTATGAATGAAGGTGAAGAAAAACCCAATGTACAAGTGTATAAAAAGTCAAATTTGAGGATTTTTGTTTTGGATATAACCAAGAAAAGTTGTAGGTTACACCCAAACTTTTGTTTTTTAATACACTTACACATATACTATATTGGGTCTTTCCTTCACCTTCAATTCAAGCACTACAGCATTGTAGTAAGTTTCTCCACAACTATGAGTATTATTTTTTTCAAGTTACCTTGCATATTATATGGAGAAAACTCTGGTGGTGGTTGGTAACCTGGCTGTGGGGGGGCAGGTCCCGGCTGAACAGGCATAACACATCCAGGAGGACGTTGATACTGGGGTTGGCCAGGGGGAGACTGGAAAGGTGCACCACCTTGTGGTATACCTCCCTGTGGGACACCACCCTCAGGCTGTGGTGGGTACATGTGTCCTGGCATAGGGCCTGGTGCACCTGGGTATGCAGGATACACTACAGGATACATAGACCCTGGTGCACCAATTACTGCCCCTTTGTTAAAGATTTCACGTTCACTCTCTGCCATGCGGTGAAGGGCCAGTTGACGCTGATATTCAAGATACTCTTGCTTCTTCTTCCTCATTATTTCAAGCTTCTGCATCATCTGTATTTGTCTGAAATACAACAATAATAAGATATGGATGGACCAATGCTTACAATTTTTCTTCATTTAGGCAAAGCCAGCAATGAACACCAAGTACTTATTTTTCAATAAATTCCACATGTCCATATCTAAGTTTCTTGCATTAACACGTCATTTAATTTTCTACCAAGGATTACACTTACAACCTCTTGGCAGTCAGGGTCCCAGGTCCCTCCTTATTCAAGAGCCTCCCAAAACCCTCCTTATTCACGAGCCTCCCAAAACCCTCCTTATTCATGAAACTCCCAAAACATCACTAAATCCCATGGGATGCACGTTTCCATTTCAATTTTGTTTTGCTATGAAATTACCCCACTGCTAGCAAGTGATCAAGTGGTTCAATTAAATTAAATTTGGTTACCTTAATATTCATACCCATTTACCTTATGCGTTCCTGCTCCTCCCTTTCACGTCTTACACGATCTCGGTGTTCTTCCCGCAGAGCTTCTAAGGCTGCTCTAGCATCACGCACTTGTGATATTTTATCTTGCAAGCGTTCAAAATTCACTGGGGGAGAAGGGAAATATTAATCATTTTAAATCTTACAGCACTGTCAGACATGATCTTACCAAAGACCAGAACTTACCACTACCATGCAATATTTGTTTTAAAAAATCTATATTAAGGTTACTCAGTAGTTTGGATCCCTGTACAGTACTTCAAATCTTGGGGAAAATCTGCACAAGACCTCATCTAGTCCATGTACTGTACTAACATACTACAAGTAATGTCTTTGCTACACAAGTGGTGTAACAATTGGCTTCCAAGATTTTTTCCCAATATGGCCAGAGGTCTAGTGGGGAATGACAACCACAGTTTCCCCAATATGGCCAGAGGTCTAGTGGGGAATGACAACCACAGTTTCCCCAATATGGCCAGAGGTCTAGTGGGGAATGACAACCACAGTTTTCCCCAATATGGCCAGAGGTCTAGTGGGGAATGACAACCACAGTTTTCCCCCAATATAGCCAGAGGTCTAGTGTAAAACAACCAGTTTTAAAAATGTTGAACATTAAGAGATGTTTAAGTAAGTAATTATCAAAAGAAGGCACCAAACCAGGAAGAAGAGGTATGCTAAATCATTCATAAACGACAGAAGCACCCTGGATCTATCATTCAGGAACAAGTTAAGGAGTAATACATATGCATCAATATGTATTTGAATGGAAAAATAAGAACAATGTGATGCACTACTGGTGTTAATTTTGCTGCATGCCAATTGACCAAACAATACACCTGCAATAATCATATCGAGCTTCTACTAACTGTACGACATCAAGACCCGTTAAATGGAGAATACCATGTTGAAAAGGCAAGTATAAACATTTAGCATTATTTCAGTATATCTATACTACATGTGAGAGAGCACTAAGTACTGGAAATGATGTAAAGAAACATCAAAATGATAGATTTTATTTGTAGGTGTCTTGCCTGCATGGGTGAAGATGTGAACTACCAATAAACTCTATGCTTATCTTGGTGTTTTTCTATAATGAATACTGTGACATATATATAACTATGTCTTTCAATTTTTTAATTTCTTCACAATTGAAATGACCCATTTTCTTGTGTATTTACTGCACACACATTGGCAAAACCATTTACTCTATTTTGACCCAGTACTACGAAAGGATATTCGTAGTTTTGATAAATGAAGGATGAGGTAACCCCATTTAGGATGAATCGCAAGGGCAATCTCAATCACAATGGAGAAAAGCCGAGACATTGAGCTACACGTGGGGTACATGCACAGTCAGGTATGCATGTGAACTCCCCTCGGATCATGTCTCTATGCAGCTGACTTAAGAAATAAACCTTCCAGGTTAGAGGGAACTAACATCACATTTGCCATTTTGGAAAAAAAAAAACAGCAGCCTAACATATTTACACTTGTGCAAATAACTTGAAAGCTCTTGCTATAGAAATAACCCATATCAAAGTTTGTGTTATGTGCAAATGACAATTTGGACAATTTACATACCTAACATACAGTATGTTCACACATTCAATATTATATAGACTACATTACAATCATATTAGCAGACTAAAATTCAAAACTAAAATTTAAAATTATGTGAACCTTCATTATATAACACAATAACTGAACTGGAACTGACCTCTTTTATCATCCTGCTGGTGTATGTATTTCAAAAGCTGGGCATGCATAGCTGTAATATTCATAAACAGAGTTTGAACTGAAGTGTCATTAGCTATGGGCCTGCCTCGGCTCTGGTTACTCTTCATTCGGTTGACAAATATTTCTAGCTGAGTACGTAGAGTCGACACAAACTCGTCCACTTCCTCAGTCTCCCCATTTTGGTAGTGTTCCATCATCCTGATTGGCTCTAGTTTGGATGGTGAGAGCAGAATCTTGTTACCAGAGTTGGGGGCCGATGGATGAGTTGGGGAAAGTGTACGGACTGAATCCACCACTTGCTGTGAATGCTTTTGCTGCTGGTGCTGCTGCTGGTGCTGCTGCTGTTGGTGCTGCTGTTGCTCCCAGTAGGTTCGGTTCAGGTAACTATTAGGGGTGTAAATGGCATGCCTTCAGTGAATCTTTTAAAGATTAGACTTACACAAAATTCATAATTAGCAATAATGTCAGTCGTAGTATGGACGGTCGACAAGACAGAATAAGAACCAACTTAATTTGTCTAACTATGACTACTGGCCAGAGGTCTAGTGTAGAATGACAACCATAGTTTTCCCCAATATGGCCAGAGAATATAGTGGGGAACCAAATATATACTATATATACTATACACACAGCCAAATATATACTATACACAGAATAATTAAAATAAATAATAGTTTTGTATGGGGCAGTGGAAGGAAAGATGGTGGTGAATAAGAGGGTAATAGAAAGGTTAAAGCATGCACCATTATCCTACAATACAGTACTTTAATTGAAGAATTTCTAATGAGTGACAAGAAATATTATAAAANCTTGTGAATATGGCAAATATGTTATACTAAGTTCTTGTATGTTTTCTAGCTTTATCAAGAGTTTCCTGTAAGTGAGGAGTTATTTCTTGAAGATCTGGAGCGATAGAGAAGAAGGCGTTTACCTTCACACTTGTCGGGTGGAGGACACTATACTCTGGCTGCCCAGGATGCAAGAAATTCAACAGAGAAGGAAGTTGTAGTTGCCTGTGACAATTGTTCTCTAAGTATTCTTGTTTTACTTAATTGTGATGAGAACACTTGATAGATAAATTTTAATACAGATGCCTGTTGTGAAACAATTTTGACCACATGTCTGATATAACTAAAAATCAAAGATGCATTATTAGGGGAATTAAAATGTGTGAATGACTTATTGGATATTCTAAAGCTATTTTCGAATTTTATATATTTCTTTTGGAAATGACGTTTAACACACAGATGGCATAATTTTATTATGGTTAAAATAAGCTATTCGTTATACACCTGCGTAATATTTCTCTTCAGAATATCATAGCAGTTAGGTATGAATCGGTCTGAAGGTATGTGACAGTATTATAAACCACTACTTTATTGTATTGTACTCGAAGGAAATTGATTCATTCATAGTTTAAATGTAAATTAGCATTCAATTTCCTCTGCATTTTTTATCAGTTTTCTACAGTTGATGGGTTATTGGAATGTGTAAAGATTTGTCATTGTTATTATCATGTAATTTAACTCATCATCCCATCAACATAATCATGACTTTTGTTCACGTGAAAGATTGTATGAAGGGAGGATAACATAGAGGTAGTTTGCATAACACACACCTGCTCAGTGTTTGTGGTGTTCTCATCTGCTGTGATATTTGTTTCTGCAACACGTAATACACCTACCTTCTGTTCTGTCCTTGAATGAATTGTACTCTAGCATATATGATTCTAAAACTATTTTAAATAGGGGAAGTTGGAAGGTGAAAGAAGTGATAAAATTAAACTTTGAAACCAATATTATTGCAGTGTGTGAATGGTGAAACTCTGAACACAGTTTGTACTGCATATGGCCACCATGGAACAAGGAACTTCATCAAATTCTTTAAAGGGTTGTAAAGTAAAGAAGAGTATTGATGTGAGAAGACCAAGCTCTTTTGAGGCTGATGCCATGGGAAAGAAGACATCAACATTCAATGAAAGATTTTTGGGGAGCCCTCGTAGGAAGAAAAGCTCT
This sequence comes from Procambarus virginalis, assembly GCA_020271785.1. Lineage (NCBI taxonomy): Eukaryota > Metazoa > Arthropoda > Malacostraca > Decapoda > Cambaridae > Procambarus > Procambarus virginalis. The sequence goes on from WNGS01169498.1 coordinate 45,881,377, forward strand.
GTTCGAGACAGCCCTCTTCAGATGTTCGGCTCCTTCAGTTCAGAATCTCCATAGTGGCTTGGAAGAAATAAATATTAACCAACAAAATCTTGGGATGTTAAGGAAAAGCATAAATGCTATTTACAGAGAGAAATCAATAAAATACAAAATCTTCAGCAAAATGGCAATGATAGTGTGAGTAAAGTGATCAGCCCAAGACAGAATGAAGCAAGTGTAACGTTTACATCGGGCAGTTGTGATGGCAGTCTAATAGATCATCATGTCAGCAACAGTGATGGGTGGCATAAACCTGGTCAAGAATCACTTTCTTTGGCTAGAGATATGTCAACTAGCTCCGTTTTGACCAGTAAACTGATACACCATCAGGGTGAAGCTTTGAGAAATGTGGATAACAGAGACAATGTTAGCGACATAGACCACAGTGCATCCTGTGTACATACTTTGTCAAACGCACAGATCTCACTGAACTATAACTGCTGTTGCCAAAGTATAATAAATAGCATGGTTGACGACAAAAGTCCAGTCTCTTCAACTGATAAGTACTTGACAGTCCTTTAAGCAAGACTTATGTGTGTGCAGCTAAGTACAATCTACACCAGCTATTACTTGTGAATTTCCACAAGTAAGAAACCTCTAAAGCAAAGGCTTTATGATTTGAGGCCTACTGATGTAAACTTTATTTTCCCACAATTGTTGTAACGTGAAACTTCACATTTTGTTACTTTGTCTGACTATATTCCTGGCAACCAGCCCAGCTTATATTTGGGTCATTTAGATCAAGGGTCTCCAAACTTTTCAGGTGAGGGCAACATTTTACATATTTACAAATATTCATGGGCCCCAAAAAATCTGTTTAAGAAATGGATAATTTTTCTTTCAATCATATGATATGATTAGAACAAAACAGAAATATGACAATTACAAAGAAAAGACGTGTGCCTACACTGGAATATGTACGAGTAAAAATGTCAAACCTTAGCAAATGCTCTTGATGAAAGATTCATTTACTTGACTGCAGATGAGAACAGCAGGCTATTAATTAATTTATTTTGTTTACTGAAATTTTCAAATGCTTAACTGAAATGAGAAATTTCCTTCTCTCTCTTTTTTTTTTTTTTTACCTCAGACATGGCCTAATTTTCCAATTTGTGGCACACAGTAAGGAAAATAAACAAGCCTTAGGAAAGAAATCAGTAAAACTTATATAACAAAAAAAATGATAGGATTTGTGCAAAGATGATGGTTACTCGAGAGAGGTGTTACAAGACTCAGATTTGTCTCTAAAGCCTCCTACACACCAACACTACACACAGCAGGGACGAGATTAACGTTGAACGATTGTTGTGGTTTGAGTGTCTTGAGAGCTTATGGCACACATGATGAAAATGAGGGTTTGCCAGGCTGACAAAAACTGGCTGTGGTATCATAGGAAGGACCACAGTGGACAGGAACGGGGATGTCAACTGCCCGACTTTGTTGTTAGAAAGAACCAAGAGAA
>WNGS01169498.1:45902112-45922770 GCA_020271785.1 Procambarus virginalis
GGCCACAGGGCCAATCGCACGCAACAGTTGAGGGCCACAGGACCAATAGCACTACAACAGTTGAGGGCCACAGGACCAATAGCACTACAACAGTTGAGGGCCACAGGACCAATAGCACTACAACAGTTGAGGGCCACAGGACCAATAGCATTACAACAGTTGAGGGCCACAGGGCCAATCGCACTGCAACAGTTGAGGGCCACAGGACCAATAGCACTACAACAGTTGAGGGCCACAGGACCAATAGCACTACAACAGTTGAGGGCCACAGGACCAATAACACTACAACAGTTGAGGGCCACAGGACCAATAACACTACAACAGTTGAGGGCCACAGGGCCAATAGCACTGCAACAGTTGAGGGCCACAGGACCAATAGCATTACAACAGTTGAGGGCCACAGGGCCAATAGCACTACAACAGTTGAGGGCCACAGGGCCAATAGCACAATTGGGAGGATATTGATCTAGACAACTTTAAAAGGTCAAATGTAACACATTCAAGGGGTAACTGACTCAGCGTTGAACCAACCCCAGTCTTGGATAGTGGCCCCTCAGGCAAACACATACTGTATTAATAATTCACTGTGTCAGGGGACAGGAAGCCAGAGTATATCATACAAGTTAGGTTCCCTCCCTCCCCCTAAGGTGGCGTTACTAACCCCGCCCAGGAGACAACCCCATAACAAGCTGACTAACTCCTGAGTACCTGCTCCAACCCGTGCTCACTGCTAGGTGAACAGAGGCATTAGGCGAAAGGAAATGTGCCCAACCATTTCTGTCTCGTTCGGGATTCGAACCCGGAATTCTCGATTGTGGCGTCGAGAACGAACCCTAACTCTGGGCCAATGGGTTGTGAGCCGACTTTACCATATACCACTGTAATAGTCTCATACTGTATTCAAGTTATAATAAATGTAGTTATAATAAATCCATAACTTTAATACTTAATACGCGATGAACTACAAACAAATTACAATATCATTTAATTATGCAAACCCCCTTTAACATTAATAAAAAGCACAGCAATCCGTGCGCAGTAAGGCTTCTCACCTTAACATTATTTCTAAATACGCATTAGGAGAAAACAAATCAAACATCAAATTATCCCCCCAGTTCTATATTAATTTCAAAATTTTTACTTTTAATTTTATAGATAGAAAGAAGGATTTATAAAGTACATAAGAAAGACGTATATGAGATAGAGAAGTGAGAAACACTACAGAGGATCAGCTGGTTGTTGACAAATAGGAGTTGCTTAGTGAGTCATTAAGGTGGTGTGTGTAGGAAGACTTAACCGCTCCTCCAGTCATGTCCTCCGAGATTAACCTCTTGCTGGGTGAGTTGGCACACAATTAGATGTGGTGGGGCCGTAGTGGCCACGGGGTTGGTGTAGGTGTTTGTGGAGTGAGAGGTAATGTGGCGCAGTCTGCTGTAGGTCTTGTCTTACGGCAATACTAGATTAAGTATTCACAATATGGGGCAGACGACGACATTTCGGTCCGTCCTGGATCATTATCATGGACTATATTACATATGCTGTTTAGTGGAATTAAATACAAACTCTTCCGGCGATAATAATAATAAAGGGTATATATGGTGTTTTTGGAGGGTTGGTGACGGGTGTGGCATCATTGATGACATGAAGGTTGATTGATGTTGTAATGACCCTGTCCTTATATCCCAGTAAATCCCATTGAAGCCAGTAAACATCCTCAATGGCTACTTTACACCAGTGTTGACACTAGCAAGATTAGACAACATCCCATTATCCGCACAAATGTTTAGAGCAGGTGAAGGATGAATTATGGGATATACCCATAGTAGGGCACATAGGAAGGAAGGAATTATCAGGAAAAGTGCCAAGCCATTGACTATATAGCACTTGGAGGGGTTTAGGATAAGGATTTGGGATGGGACGGGGAGGGGGGGGGGACTGGTGCTAATAGACACCCTTCACCAACCACCCAACCACTTGGACGGTTGGGGATTGAATGCCGACCTGCGTGGAAAGAGCATAATCAGGAAGGGCATTGACAAACTTAAACGATAATGCCCCAGGTGAGGATGGAATTTGATCCAAAAGACGTAAAGGAAAGAGCAGATGAACTATGCCTACCACTGAAATACCTTTTCAGAAAATCTCTGGACCAAGGGATAGCGCTGCCTCGAGCTCTTATGTAGTATCTAATCACAACAGGCGATACATTCACTAAGGCCGTGTCAACCAATTGTGTTTTGGAGTTTATTCTGCAAATTTTGGTGCATAAATTGTTGCTCTTGTGCACTTCATGAAATGGCTTCATTTGTTATTTATTAATGCGTATACATATTTCAAGTGATTACTTTTGTACACATTCAGTATTAAAAACATTACTTTTCAGAAAAGGCAACTAGCCCATTATTGCTGGACATTGATTGGGATTCCACACTTCACATTGTTGATCTCATTCGTCAAGGAGATGTTAAGTGAGTAGCCAAGCCTTGACTTTATTTACTAGCATTTATTAAAAGTTTGCAAAGATTGAAGGAAACTTCAATTGAGAATAAATGAGTGATGATGAGTTTCATCTGTAGGCCTAGAATTTCATCTGACCTAGAATTTAATAAAGCCACAGGCAAAACATTGTCTTTAAAGAAATCTACTCTCTGGTTGGTGTTTTTTCTGCATTGTCATTGGCACTTTGTGCTGTATTAAACCAACATTGGCAAAGAATGAATATAGATTGTAATTTGCTGTATTTTGTAATTCATGATTATGATCAAAATGTAGGATGATTTGACAGCTGGAAAACTTCAGCAATGTAGCAACTTGCTATAATAATGGACATAATGGCATCGGGTGTAATTGACTAATAGATAATATACTAATTTTGTGGAGGCAGGTGAAAGTCCTGTGCACCCACGGGAGTTGTAAATCTTGCGTGATACTTTAAAACATCTCTGGCCACGTTGTACTGCTTACCAATAATTAGCAAGAACATCCCTGGTTGTATTTTGTAGTTGAAGGGTTAGACAAACGGAAGAAAAGTGTGTGTGTATGTATATAAATAAATATACACACACAGTATTGCTATTTTACGTTACAATGAACAAAATGCCCAGATTTTGTCATCAAAAGTGTACGGATAGGCTTGTACTAGAGTTGTAGGTACGGAGGTGTGTGAGAGCTATTCTTTTGGGTCAGGAGTTGAGGTTTGATTCTATCGTCGATAAATGTGAAGACATTCTGGGTCCAGGTGCCAGTCTTGAAGGCCTTAAGACCTATTCAAACAGCACAGAATTTAGTAATTATTTTATTGATTATTGGAGAAAAGTTGGAGATTGCAGTGAAAGAGGATTTTTATTTATTTGAGCATAATCAAATATTGCAGTGAAAGGGTTAAGAGATTTTTCTTGTTTTTTCCAGCCCAAAGCTGCTGTGCAGTCACTTGTCAATCGCCTCAAGGACACCAACCCCAATGTGGTCTTGTTGGCACTGCAGGTGTTCGAGTCGGTTGTTAAAAATTGTGGTCAGTCTGTACATGAACAAGTTGCTTCCCGTGTGATTATGGAACAGGTCCACGAAGTCCTTCGCACCAACCCTAATGATGAGGTACGCAAGAAGATCCTGATGCTGCTTGCTACGTGGGTGTACGCCTTCCGGAACGAGACCAAATATCGCGCTGTACAGGTAAAGAAGTTTTTTAATGAGGTTTTCTTTGCATGTGCTTGTTAAATGGAAGTTAAACACAACTAAAAACTGTTAATGGCTTGGTCAGTTCATTGGTTGATTGATTTTGAATAATTAAGCATAAACATGCTTAATATGCTGTAGTTATAAATACAATCTGAGGCATGTTATGTTGGTCACCAAAAGTTATATAATCCCTGGAAAGACTTGTGCAGTACTTGTACTTTTCATACATAATGCACAGTTCATATAGAGTCTGGACAGTGATTGTTGGAAAGTGAGTAGGGCAAGCTTGTAGTTAAGAAGTATAAAGAGATATTAAGGAAAACAATAACATACTGTATACATATCTTGATGATAGTACAGTAATTTAAAATGCATATCATTGCAACAGACTTGGCAACTATTGACAGAAACCTTTCAAATGCCTGCACTGAGGCTGATGATGTGACGTTTCAATATCACCTTACTGCATAGTTTTGTGAAGGTGCATATTGCTACAACATGGTACAGTATCAGTTTATGTCAAATACAGCAGTTGGAAAGGCTATCTTTAATATGTTAATAAGTTACTTCCCCGTCCATTGATTTTTCTGATGTAAAAGTACTGGCAGCTGTGAGACAAATTCTGTAATTTCTAAAGAATTTAAACATAATTGTCTATTATTCATTAGGCAAGTACTAAGGAATGGTTTTTTCTCTTGGTAGAAATATTGTAATGTATTCCGTTGTACACACATGGCAACTGGATTCAGTGAGGCTTACTGTGCCGGGGTTGTCTCGCACAGGCTTCTCTGAAGCAGTTGCATTCAAGACATAGTACAGTGCAGTAGTTCACTCACCTGGAACACCTGTATGTACCGTACTTGGTTTTATACTGGTAAGGTTTATATATTGCTCTTTATTTATTTTTCTTTTAATGTGTACAATTATTTCTTTCCTATTTATAGCATACTTTACTGTGTGTGTGTGTGTGTGTGTGTGTGTGTGTGTGTGTGTGTGTGTGTGTGTGTGTGTGTGTGTGTATATGTGCACAAGGAATAGGCCTCGCGGCTGAGTGGACAGTACTCGGGGGTCATGGTCCTAAGGGTCCGGGTTCAATTCCCGGCCAAGGCAGAAACTGGGCAGTTTTTTCACCCTGATGCGCCTGTTCACCTAGCAGTAAATTGATACCTGGGAGTTGGAAAGCTGCTATGGGCTGTTTTCTAACTGCTGGGATCCAAGGGGTCCAAGAGCTAATACCTTGATTCTGCAGGCACAAAGAGTAAATACATATACAGTACTGTACATATATATGTTAAGACCCCCACTTATAACTATATACCAAATAAAATGTTAAATACAATTATCCTTAGGTGCATAATGCATTTATTTTTCCATATTGTCTTGTCATCTCTTTTGATTTCCTCTATTTTCCCCACTGCAGTGTGTGGGGGAAAGGTACAGCATTATGACAAGCAGGGTTCACTTTACATTCCTTTTACAGCATTTTCTGCTAGCACCAATACACACATTTTGCACATTTTGTTACAGGATACAGTTAACATCTTGAAGGCTGAGGGACACCACATGCCTACTGTTAGCGAGAGCGATGCCATGTTCACGGCTGACCGTGCACCAGACTGGGCAGATGGCGAGTGTTGCCACCGCTGTCGTTCACAGTTTACCATGATAAGACGAAAGGTAAGAAGGCTGCTAGGAATGGGCAATATTTTTTTTAAATTACATTAAAATAAAATGTGATAAGGCCTAAAAAAGGCCTAAAAACTTGAAATAATAAGTACTGTACTGTATTTATTGTGTACATTTCAGCATCATTGTCGTGCCTGTGGTCAAGTTTTTTGTGGGGACTGCTCCAGCAAGTATTCAACAATCCCCAAGTTTGGCATTGAGCGGGAAGTCCGTGTTTGTGAGTCATGTTTTGACGACATAAACAAGTGAGTTTAATATCTCTGTCCTGTTGGTGAAATTTTGCTTCCCATTCTCGGCAACCAAACCCATTTTTTTTCCCCTTCTCAATTAATATTACATTAAGTACATTACAATATTATATTAATTTAAATGAGGATACTGTATTCTGCACGTTACAGATTAAGGAATGAGACTCGTATAGCATGACAGTAGTACACTTTGCATATTCTTTATTTCTAGATCCACTGTACAGTACTTTACAAATTTGTGGTATTGCATTATAAGTGCACTTCAATACCTAATTCAATTATGATCTGGTTTTATTTAACTTTGACCATTAAGAAAACTAAGATTGTGAATGTTTACCCATGTTATCTCTCAAGAGACAATTTCTTATTTTGAAATCTGAATTAGAGCAGTAGTCCAATGTAGTAGTAGTAGTTAGGCATCCATCAGTCTCAGGAGATTATGGAGTTGTGCTCTGGTTGTTGGTCTGGGGTGGCAGTGATAAGTTCTTGGTACATGGGAGTATTTTTAATACTGTTAATAGCAATGAATTATATTGAAAGATATTTTTAGGAAAATTAAAATGCTATATTTGAAAAGGATTAAGCAGAGAGATGCAATCAGGTTTGTGGTAGGCACAAGTTTTGTATATTGTGTGAGAGAATGAAACAGAGGTAAAGTGCTGATTGATTGATTGGTTTTAAATGGGGCATGTATCAATATTCAGAAGGAAAGGTGCAAAGACTTACAGACACTGTAGAGAAGAGGGCTGGATTACTTAGGCTTAAAGTTAAAGAGGACAGGATAATTAAGCTAGGAGGATATATGGGTTAGGTGAACAGGTCAGGAAGGGCTGGTTGAGTTAAAGGTTTGTGGGGGGGGGGTTATGCCAGCTTTTCAAGTCAGATCCTCGCCTTCAGATAAATAAAATGTTAGTAGGCGGCAATACTAATGTTTATAATCCATTTCAAATGTATGCAAAATACTTGTAGAATGAGTTGGAAGTTTCTGATTCCAGAGGATGATACTGTAGTTAAATGAGAAGTGGGGTTAAGGGGGAGAGGAAGAAATCCTATCATAGATAATGTTAGATGGATTATGTCATAAATATCACCTGTGACAATTACACGTAACACACTAAAGCTTGCATGAGAGTGGTGTAGCCTGTACTTTTGTTTAATTTGAGAATTTGTGTTTTAAACTTAGGATGGGTGGTGGTTTGTTTTATTTTATTTTTAGGAATGAAATGGAAGCGTTTAGGAAGAAATGGAAGAAGGAAATGCACATTGTGGTGCAAGTGTTACATTAGTAGGGGCAACATGTATAGGGAAGGGTTATTATAGGATGCTTTATTGCATAATGGGAAGTGTCTCTTGACATTGACTAGATGATTGAGGAGAAAATCAAAATACTTTATGGTACTTGCTTATTGAACCTGATTTTTGCTCGGGTGAAGTGATGTTTTGTATATATATATACCAGGACATGTTTGATTAAGGTATTAATAATTAAAACAAAGTTGATTTTTTCAGGTAAGAGTTTATTAGATTATAATTTTAACTTAATATTTTTATAGAGCACTATTAAATTCATTGTTATGACTTCTTTTTATAGTTTTGCATTTCATCTTTGTTCCTTAAAACTGGAACTACTTCTGTAATAGATTATTATAAATTGTTTTAGCCAGAATTCGGCTTTAGAATATCATGAGGTGAAATGATCAAAGTATTCTGTACTAACCTACCTTTGAATTCTTCTAATGCTTTACATTGAGCTGTCAGTGGCTGTTTGGAGAAAGTGGCATCTTTGAGTCGAAGCAGCAGCACCGAATCTCTCGACCTGAAGAATGTAAAAAAATTTTGCATTATTTTACTGCATCCTGCCCTAAGTTTGTTCATTTCTGAAAATGAGAACAATGTTTATCTCTGCCCTTATATATTTAATGTAGAACATGAACATCTTAGCATACCAAGCAAATTTTGGAGTAGAGAATGACAAATTTTTTAATCGAAACCTTACAAAGTTTCTTTTAATAGTCTCCCAAGAACAAATTTGAGTTGTACAGTTGCGGCATTGTCATTCTGCCAAATTAATTATTAATCTTCATCAGATTGTTTGGACCATAGATCATTTACCTCTTATAAATGTTGTCGTGTTTCTCAGTAACAGTACTATGGAAGAGCTCCCTGTAAACTATTAATGTAGTACAGTACTTGTATAGCTTTGAGGTTGAAAATTGATGTTGCAGAGTCAGAGTTGCATGGAGTAATATTATGTTGTACAATAGACATTTGTTAATGCAACATATCTGTAGTTTTGAGCTACCTTATCTCAGATTCTTTGCTAACACAAGCAATAACAGAATTAATTTTATCATAGAAATTTTTTTTATTATCATACTACTGATAATAAGGTAAATTCTTGATAAAATTAACACGTACAGTATGTTATTCTGAGAGGGCCTTCTTGGTACCTTTCCAAGTTCTCCGGTACCACCAAGCCTTTGTCCAACACACTAAACCTTGAAATCCATCTGTCATCTACCAGGATCCCAGATCAGAATCTGGCTCTGTAAGTGGTCGGTAGAGCAATGATCTCGCTCCATGCAGGTTGGCGTTCATTCCCAGACTGTCTAAGTGGTTGGGCACCATTCCTTCCAGCCTCTGCCCTGTCCCATCCAAAAATATAGTCGTAATGGCTTGGCATATAATTTCCTTCCCTTCTGAATGTGGCGAGGGGGAACGGGAGTGGCGATCAACCCCAGAACAGAAGAAACCCCACCAGAAAGTACAAGTGCAGGGCCGCTCCAAGCAAATAGCCTGTTGGACCAAGCTCTCACAGGTTGAGCCTAGCCCTGGGGTGGAATTAGGGAGTAGAACTCCCAGAACCCCATCCAGGTACAGTTCAGGTGCACTAAAACATGCAACTGCTTGCGAGAAATTAAACACCCCTAGGTATACAAGGTAAATGCTTCACTTCCCCTGAAACTAAATAACTCCTGACCACTGCCAGATATCAGCTTAGGTTACTGGAGGTCTTGGCCATCCTGCCCTTCCACTCTGGAGCCACCTGTGCTCCAAAATGACTCCATGGTGAAGAACAGAAGCTGTCTGTCCCCTGCTTAAGAGCAGGGACAGAGAGCTACTGGGGGCATGCAAGAAAGGCTTTCATTCATTACACTCGATGTTTGACTTCTGGGAGGCACCTCTCTGTATCTCCCAGAGCTTTCTCGTAATGACGCCTTAATTAAAGAAGCCAATTTTTTTTCCCAAAGTGCACACAAGCATGGCTAGACTGAGGGACAGAATAAGGAACAGTTAGTCATAATCAGGACTAATAGAGACTGTAGCCTGAATATCATCCATGGACAAGGTGGCAAAGAAACCTTTGAAAGAAACATACAGCCACATACCTCCAGATTGGAGGCAAATTTGCTGGCTGGCTGTTGCAAACCATCACACAGAGGACCTGGTAACAGCAGGCCTTGACACACAGGGTGTGAGAAACAGGAGTGAGAGAGTGATGGGTGCGCGCGCGCAAATTCTGCACATCAACCAGGTGACAGAACTCCCTGGTAGGGGATTAAGGAAAGCCCAAGACAGTTGAAGAAAGAAGTGAGAGTACAGCAAGAGACACTGTTAATGTCAGAAGAGACTAGGAGACAGTATGTACTGAAAAGGTAGCAACTGGGGAATAGAAAAATGCCAGGACAGAAACGCAGTACCAACAGAAATTGACGTGAAAGACTCGCTCCAAAGAGAGGAACATGTTTAAAGCCCTCAAGATCATCACATAGTGCCACCATGAAGAAAGACTCCAATGTGGCACCGAAAATGCCTGCCGCCTGACTATCACCACAAAAAGACGTGACACAAGGCCAAAAAAATCCCCCACATGAAGATCAGTGGAGAGCCACAAAACATTGAGGCTGGATACTCTGACAAACCATGGAGAGAGACAGAACCTGGGAAAGGAAATGGGTCACATTCTGGCTGTGACGCCTGTAGGTGATGGATGGGTCTTGTAGCTTGGCTTGTTGAGCTAAGGCTTGGTGGTACTGCATCACAGATAAGCTTTGGGGAACTGCTGGGGACCAACCAAAAAAAGGCATTTCATTACAATCGACTCTGATTTTTCAACAACTTCTCTGACCATTAGAAAATATTTGGGCACCTTCATTCCTGTATTTAGTATTTTGTTCTGTGCGGTCATGAATGGAATACATCTTGTTTGAAAAACTGGTGTGCAGGGAAAATAATCATACATAAAGGTGGTACTGTATTAAATTGATATACAGTACTGTAGTATCTCGTCAAAATACTTTTATTCTAAATTACAATTCAGACTGCAGAATAATACTGAACAGCAATATCCTGGCTAGTAATAGCCAAGTTTGAGGGCAGGCTGCTAAAGTGTACGGTCTAAAAATTATCAAAGTTGTCTGTAATAAATTAATAATACAAATTATTAATGTGGTAGAAATATATACTACTGTACATCTTGATCATTTTTCCTTAGTAATCTTGCCCATAAATTTCAGAATAGCCGATATAAAATGAACTTTATTTTTGTTTGTGTTCCGGGAATAAGTTAGAATATTAAATATTGTATAGGAATCTGTTCAATACTAATCTGAATCACTTAAGTAATAATGACACTGCAGCCATATTAAAAGGTTCATTGTTTTTGTGGCTGCTTGGTTTATTACCCTTTTATCTTAATATATCGTCAATGTTTTATTGATCAAATTAGTTGGTGAATTCCTTTACCGACGTATTTCTAGCACCTGCCTTGTTAATGTTAGATAACATGCAACTGAAAGTTTTTCTTTTGATTTATGTACTCTATACATTACACTTTAATTGATTTTCTTTCGTACATCAGAGTAGGTATGTTAATACGTCATTTGTTTTAATTGTATGCTGAAGAAAGCAGACGCAATAGTTTTCCACCTTTTATTCTGCCCAGATCCACAATTTTGGACCCAGCGACTTGGGACCAAGAGACCAGACCGACAGAAAGGTTAAAAGCTTTCGTTATTTGTGATATGATCAGCCGTTACGAGCATTACCTTTGTCAATACCTCCCATGCATGTCAGTTGCCAAAGTTTGTGGGCAGAAATGATTTTTAGCACTAACGTTTTTGTATGTAGTTGTAGCTACCGTATTTGGTTAAAGGTTAAAAACTTTGAGGCAGGTAAACGAGGTCTTAATTGGCCCCGAGAAAACTTTAAAATAAGTACTGTACAGTATCACAATGTTAATATTTCCTTTACACTGTAGTTATTCAGAATTGTTAATTTACATGCAAGTACAGTATTTTTCATGGGTGGCAGGTTTCCTCTGTTGCATTTGGTTGAAAATGGGGAGGAGTTTATATGTAGAGTAGAGGCAGAAGTTCAGAAATTTTCAGTTGTGTTCATGCACGGTTACAATATTTTATAAATTTAAAACAATATAGGTGCTAGATAACTGACAACAAATAATTCTAAATTTGTTGTAATAAAGCTCTACAAGATTAGGGATGTGACCTTCATGACTAGCTGCTTCATATCCTTCTGTGGTTGTAAGAGCTGGCTGGGGCCCTCTACATTACAACATGAGCTTTAATCAAGAGTCATTGTGTAGGGATATACACTGAGAAGTGAGAACTTGAGTTGCATACTGCATGTATTCCAAACACAGCCGGGCTCATGAAATTTGATTGGGGTAGACATAGGTTGCCATGACTGGGTATACTACATGCATTTATGAAGAAAAAACAAGGCCTACTGAAAATTGTGTGGCAGTTGCTCTAAATTATCCACTCCCTTATCAAGATGGAATTATATTTAGAGTGTGATCATTCATGGGGAAAATATGTAAATATTAGTAATAAATTTTAAATTATGCAGAATTTATATGGAGTTATTAGCAATCAAATTTAAGTTAGTGAAATTAAATTGAATAATTCTGAAATTTAAGCTATAAGGTTTCTGGCAAGACATTAGATAATAAAGTGCAGGATAAGATTTTTAGATGGGTGATGCGACTAGGCAAGTGGAAGTAGATTCGGTGAGTTCCAGTCTTTTCTGATTAAAGATGAACTAATTTGCAGGAGGACCTTTGAACTAAATTTTTGTGAATTTTAGCTTTGTGAATATAATAGTTGGCAGGAGGAAAAGCCAGCTTCCCAAGAGCTGGATAGTCCATGAATATAATACTAAAGTTTTTAAGAATTTTTATATAGTGAGTAATTCTGAATAATGAGAGGATATCTAAAATATCTTCGACAGTCTAGGTAAATAACCATTGTGGTTACTGCATTAGCCTTTAAATATCCCCTAAATTCATCACTTTAAATTACTACAATATTCCGAATGTTATTTCCACTTCTGAGTGACTTCTTAGTCAATTTGACCTAAAGTTGAGGATGCTTATCAGTGCAATATTTAAGTTATCATTGCCTTCAAGTTATGGGCATTGGATGTTAGTGAGTCAAGTTTCATTCTAATAAAACTGTGTTACTTGGAATCAGAAAGAAAGCAGTTTCATGCCAACATAATTAGATTTTTCACCACTTGCTGCCACATGGTTGTATTGCTTCTGTCAGCTGTTGAAAGAATCGTTTTAAGAACATAAATAGCAACAAATCTACAAGGGCCGTGATGAGCGTTCGAACCTGCGTCCAGGATGGTCCCAGGACGCGCCTTAGTCGATTGCACCACGACATGGTAAAAGAATTGCAACCAAGAATGCTATTGCCCTCACACTGATCCCGCAGATCATCTGGGATCATCCTGGACGTAGGTTCGAACCCTCGTCACAGCCCTTGTGAATTTGTTCATTTGATGTATCATGCTATTGTGATTTCTGTGTACATAAATAGGAGTTGCTGCTGCAGGTCAGTTGGATCATTCTGAACTGTGCCCATCTAAATCTTAGCCTTCTCTACTCCCATTTAGATAACAAGTCTATTTTTAAAGGTAGCAATGCTACTTGCCTCTGTGATGTTGGCCGGCAAACTATTTTACTTGTCTATTGTCCTGTTGCCAAACCAATACTTCCCTATATTCTTCCCAAATCTTAAGTGCTCCAGCTTACAGTATAATTATTTATGGGTTCTGTCCTGATCTGATAGTTTCAAGGCCTTGCTTGTATTAATCCTGTTGATACTCCCTCATCCACTTGAAGACATTGAACATATCTGCCTTGCCCTATGCATCTCCAGTAAATACAACCTGAACTCTCTTGATCTCTTCTCAGGGGATTTGATGTTGACTCTGTAATACAGTGACGAGACTTGGGCATAGTAATCTCAGTGGGGCGTTAACATGGTTAAATCTAATTGGAGGACAATGCTTGTGCATTTATTTCCCTGAATTCACCTGAGGGTCACTATGTACCTAATGGTCTGGCACAGGAAGCCAGTGGCTTGTCAAAGCCTGGAATTTGAACTGCATTAATGTCTTGGCATTTACGGCATTGGCGAGGACGTGGTACCTTGGCTTTATAACTATGGGTGGAAACGAAAAATAAGTGGCTATATAACTGTGGGTGGAAAAATCCTGGTTGTGAACCCTAACATTGTTTACTGTATTACATGTGTTGACACACTTCCAATCATGCCATCCCCGTGTCTCTCTTTGTAACTTGTTTACTTAATTTGTCTAGTAAATGGTGCCACTATAATTTTGTTCTAATCTTGTAACTTTCAGTATGGTGTACATGTCTTCAACTCTTAACATTTTCTTTGCTTTACGCTTTTGACAAGTTTTCTGATGATGGCGCTGATCATACTGCACTAATTTTGATTGTCACGATTTGTCGAGTTGAAGATCTTTCATATTTTTCCCGTTTTTAATAGCTTGAACCACTCAAATTTGTATGAGTGGCTCTAGTAATTTACTTTATATACTGCTTGGATAACTTCCAGGGTAAAAAAACACTGTACATCCTTGTCTATACAGTAGTGTTATGACTAGTATGTATTACTGAAAATACAAATATAATTTAAATGTGGAAGCCTAAATAATGCACTGACAAAATTTTAGCTGCTTGGACCTCCTCATATAGCTATTTTAAGGGCAGGAGTCATATGTCTGCAAGTTATTTATTGAAGATACAGATGCACTCGGTACTTTTAGAACCACCTCTCATATTCAAGCACTGAAATTGCCTCGATTCTCCTTCAAGCCTTTATGATAAAAGTAAAAACTGACATAGGCTCACTGCAATGTTGATGCATTTAACAATTGTATTAGTATTTATTATAATATAAATTGATCCTACATCTTGGATTTTGTATTTAAATATAATACGTGCACTAATTTCTCTCCATGTGTGTATGTGGAAATGCAGGAAAGCTATATATTTAAATCAAATACATGAAATATAGAATGACAGCACTAGTACAGTGCTGTCACTAGTCAAACTGGCACTAGTTAATCTTAAAATAGGTATTGCATTTAAGGTTAAGATTGCAGGTTTCTTTCAGCTCGGATCACACCAGTTTAAGTCTTATAAAATGCGAGTTTTGATCATGTATATAAATACTGTACTAAATAGCTCAAATCAGCTGATCATATTACCATTCTGTTTTGTGTGGTTTGCAATAAATTTGTTTATTATAATACAAATAACTCAAACTAAAGGAGAGAGCACAAGCATTTAACACAAGTCACCTGTTGTCCCACCTATAACACACACCACACTTGTAATATTTTGCCTGTACTGTATGTGTTTGTAAAAGTATCCAGATATATAAAAACTGACTTGGATGTAAAGTTGTAGCAGTACTTTGCTTGCTTCACCCTGCAGCTCACAACGGCCCACTACCAACACCACTAAGGTGGAAACTGAGGAGACCGGTAGTCCTATGACCACCAAGGTTAGTTCTGATTAATTAGTGCACAGTTTGTTCTTTTTATGGCTATGCTAGTGTTTGGTTCCCGCAGGATTAGATCATGATGGTGTTACTCAAGGCCTTGATGTAATCGGGTGTTGCGTGTTAACATATCATGGAACGGTGAATGTCTTGTTGTTTGGTTGACGAAACCTTTTGTAGCACATTCATTCTCTCGTGGATGCCGTGTCTTAAAGTATATACTCATTACAGGTTCTTCAGGAAAAGACATTCAAGAGTACTGTACTGTATTCCCCTTGTCTTTTATGATGGTATTTACCAGTGAGTAAATCACTAGAAATGGTAATCAAAATTAAATGAGTTGAACATTTTAAATTGGACAATAAAATAGCAAACATGCACTTCGATTTTCTAACAGTAAAATTGAACATTTTAAATCTGTAGTTTTTATGGCAGCTGTTAGGATTTGATAATAAGAGGTGGTTGTGTAGACTGTAATGGAAAGGCTACTAATATGAATGAATGGTTAGTAAAAGGTTAGCAATAGGTCTGGAAGACTTGGATACGCCAGAAGAGAAGAGGAAATGTCGCCATTAGGAGACGTACTCGACAGACCACTGGAACATTATCTAACACAGTGCACATTATAAACCAAATCAGATTTCAGTTGATATTTATCAGTGCATAAGAAGTTATTAAACACAGTGGACATAACTTTATTGAAGCTAGCATAAGTGTCATCAGTATGTCATCAGTACTCGTCCACTGCCTAAGACAGCAAAGGGTCTTAGCGAGACCCTTTGACTTAGACTTAGTTTAGAGCCAGTCAAAGCTTAGAGCCCTGACAGGAATATCTTCCCCGCCCCCTCCAAAAAAAAAAAAAATATTGCACACACTAAACAACCACAGTGGTTTCTCTCATTTGTTTAGTCATTTACCCACAATGTTGTCATAAGCCTTTTTTCTCATTTCTTGAATTCATGTAATTGTATACATATTGTTATAATTTCTCTTGGCATTCTTACACATTCAAAGGGATCCTCTCTTGTGGGTTCATACTTCCATGAATAAACCTTTTATCTCTAGTATGCATCATTTCTCTGGTATATTGGGATGGTCCACATTATATTGGGCTGATGAGGATGGTAATAATAGTGCCATGCACTCTGTACTTTTGATGTGAGGAAGAGGTGGTTAAGAAAATGTGTTCACAGTTGGTACCTTCACAGCATGTGAATAGCATGGTTAATTAGATACATTTGAGACAAATAATCTGTTTATATACTGTATATAAAAAGAGTTCTAGACAATTTACCCTCTGCAGGATTGAGGTTTTCAGTCATTATTAGATTATTTTCCATTGCAATGTTGTAAATGGACATCTCGATCTGTTGTAGGTAGTAGAGCTGATTGCTTTGTGGAAGTAATATTTATTGGAAATGAATTTAGAATAGTTGTCCCATAAAGATATTCGCTACACAAAGAACTGTAGTGCCATTTAATTCCCTGCTTTGTTTTCTCATTATCCACATTCTTTTTCATTTTCCTACTCCTGCATTAGATGAGTCTGCAGTAGCAACTTTAGACCTGTAGATACTTTGGGGTCTTGCACCGTGAACATGCACCTTACCCTGCTGGGTACCTAACAGCGAACCTTCCAGAGAGCATATGGTGGCTGCTTCACTTGTGTGCTGATCACACCAGCATCTGGAAGTTGTCAACAAAGGCTTCAAAAGTGTCTTCAGATGTCTGACGTTTGAGAAGGGTTGACCCGGTAGTACAGTCGGGTTTATTCTCGACGCACAATCAAGAATTTCGGGTTCGAATCCCGGGCGGGACAGAAATGGTTGGGCACATTTCTTTTCACTTAATGCCTCTGTTCACCAGGCAGTAAATAGGTACCCAGTAGTCTGTCAACTTGCTGTGGGGTTGCTTCATGGGCGTGGGCAGTAATTTGACCCGGGGGGAGGGGGGGGGGGCAGAACCTTGATAAAAGCCTAACATGTATGAACACTCTGGCTTCCTGTCACCCGACACAGTGAATTATTATTATATCTAATCCTTCATTAGGTGACCTTATCAGTGAGGCTGACATTCCAAATGGAACAAGGCATAACACGACAGATACCATTACTCTATTTCCAACATTGTCTCAATTCTAATTTGTGAAACTGAGGCAAATTTTCTTATGCCTTTATTTGCTCATTATATTTTTCTCACAGAAATTTCAAAGGTACAACTTTTAGACTACTATATTGTACTCATTTGAATATACAGTAATAATTTTTTGTTGTACAGTGGAACTTGTATTTTAGACAAATTTTATCTCTGATTTCTCTCAATTTCTTGATTTCTCTTATGTAAATAATACAGTACATGTTTCCACATATTTAGACAGGAGATAATATGTTAACAATGATTTTCTGTGCATATAAATACAGTATTAAATATACAGAAACATAAGAGACCTTAATATTTGAGTTGCCTTAGTATATAGCACAGACCCGAGACACCAAAATGTGATACCACTGTCATGCTGTCTGTTGTCATGTTTGTTGTAGCCAATGGTTCACACCATTCTTTCTGTCCCAGGCTGTAACTGCAGCATAGATAGCCAGTCCCAGGCTGCAATGCTAAGCATGAACCATTTGTAAACAACATCCTAATCCTCATACTTTAAAGGTTTCAATGATTTTGTCATTACAGGTCTTGCCACCACTGTTCTTCCTTTAACTCTCTAACTCCATGATAAGCTTCCTCTGCATTTTTATATCAAAGAGTACTACAAATACCAATGCAATATTCTTGGCCACTTGCCTACCCTGCCATGATCAAAGCTATCTCGTATCCTAGCCTAATGTACTCTTATCACCAGACATGTTTCAATTCACAAATAATGTAGCCAAAGAAAAAAACCCAGCAATAATGCTTGAGTAACAAGAGGTAAGATCACATTCATACAGAAAGAAAACGCCTGTCACTTGATTGACGGTTGAAAGGCGAGGGCCAAAGAGCCAAAGCTCAACCCCCGCAAGCCCAACTAGGCGAGTACCACTAGGTGAGTACACAGTACATATGTATTCACAGTAGTTCTGGATGACACAAAATGTGTCACATGTATAAGGATTTTTGTGCAAATTTTAGTACAGCAAACGCTCGAAAAAACATTAAAAAATATAAATGCATTACCTAAAATAATGTGCACCATTAAGAGCAAGAATATAAAAATCAATCATTTGCTTGTGGACTCCAAGTATCTCTCCTAGCTGTGGATAACTAACACCCGGCTTCTGAGACCTGTCTCTCACCTACTGGGAACAAAGCCTAGAATCTGTCGGAGATGAAGGGAAACCTAGAATCGGAGATTAACCCTAAACCAGAGTAAAGCCCAGCAGGATGTGCAGATGCAACAAAAAGTGACTGCTTGAATAAGGAAGTGATCTCCCAGTAAAAAAAAAAGTAAAAAGGTAAATAATTGTTGCCACGGGAGTGCTTCCACCCTAACTTTGATGCATGTGACCATCACCAGCTGGCAGCCCAGGTCACTCGCAGTCCCAGCCCGCCTATCCTTTCCCTTAGGACAAACCCTCAAATTCCACAAGGTAGAAGTGAACAGGGTGGAGAGTGAAAATAATTGTGGGCCCACTAGAAAAGGGCATTTCATTACATTCGGTGCTTGATATTTGGAAGTGTGTCCCTTGAGAAGCACTTGGATAACCATATATTAGGTCTAGAAAATTTATATGGTGACGGGGAGCCGGTCAGCCGAGCGGACAGCACGCTGGACTTGTGATCCTGTGGTCCCGGGTTCGATCCCAGGTGCCGGCGAGAAACAATGGGCAGAGTTTCTTTCACCCTATGTCCCTGTTACCTAGCAGTAAAATAGGTACCTGGGTGTTAGTCAGCTGTCACGGGCTGCTTCCTGGGGGTGGAGGCCTGGTCGAGGACCGGGCCGCGGGGACACTAAAACCCCCGAAATCATCTCAAGATAACCTCAAGATGGGTTCAAGAGCCTTGAACCATCTGTACAGGTAGTCATCATTCTTTGGGGAGAATCAGAACCTCAGGAAAAGGATTGGGTTTGGACAACAGATGGGCTTGGAAAACTAAATCATAAGAAGAATAAACTTCACACAAGATAAGGAAACGACAACATTTTGATCCGTCTGGACCATTATCACAATAGACTTGATAATGGTCCAGGATTGACCAAAACATTGTTGTCTCATCTTCTGGTGCGTGGTTTAGTCTTGGTATCTCCAGCCACATTGTGACTCGTCTAACTCATAAGCCCTCAACTGGGCCAGAAAAAACTGGATTGAACCATCTGGACAGGAAAAAAAGAAAACTGGACTGAGGGGGGGGGGAAAGAAAAGCAAACAGCAAAGGATCCCTGGATAAGTGTAACTACCACCACTACCACAACACTACCACACACACCACACTCACCACACACTACCACACTCGCCACACACTACCACACTCTCACACCACCACAGTTGCTATTGAACCATCCTGACGTTCGAATCCCGCCGTACAGGGTCAGAGCATTCCCTTACATTTCTTTAACTCATGCCTTTACATCTTCCCCCAGTGTCTTCTTGTACTATTTCAATTTATAGTCTTTCCTAATCTACCCAGGGGAGGGAAGGGAAAGGCTTGGTAAACACCACTGACCTCAGTCCAGGCAAAATGTCCACTGCACATGCCCACCAAGACTGAAATGGTGCTGTATACAACTGAAATTTTTGGTTCCCTGCAGAGGTAAACAAATCTTCATGTGGATAAGCAAACATAACAGCCAGGAGGAGGAGTCCTAATCCCCCCTTCATCCGTCAGAATTTGACGGAAGTGAGAGAGACAGAGAATGTTCAATATGCTCTGAATGTGAACTACACTGAGGACTACTCCCCCAAAGAGGCTAAATGCAAGGCTGTTATCAGAGTTCATCCCCCATGGAAATGGAGCAAGCCCATCCCCTTATTCATGAATGTGAATGAAGCTCCATCGGTGGTACACTTAGAAAAGTAAACCATTTCTACAGCCATATTAACAATATCAAATCCCCAGAAATAAACTTGGATGTTTGAGCTGCAATAGAAAATCTACACTTAGGTAATTACTTGTGTGCACCACTGGTGGATACTAGCAGGTAAGCGAGAAGCTCACAATACACCATAGATGGAACATGGTATTGCAAATATGTAGTAGAAAGTCCGAGGTACAGAGGAGTACAATGCCTCTCGGGAAGTTGTTTCATAAAAGAACATTTGTTTTTGTCAATGTTAAGGATTCCAATTGGATGGTGCACATGTACTCTTGACGAGTTTTCTATTTCTTGTTGTAAATTGAAATTACTATGTATATTTAATATTCATAGTACTCTATTTAAAAATATTTTAATGAATGTAAAGCAGCATTCTTTTGAGCTAGACAATTTTGCAGGTACTGTACTATGCTCAGCACAACATCTGCACATGATTTCACATTTAGTTTTTGCTTTATGTAGGCACCTGGGAAGAAGAGTGAAGAGGAGCTACAGGAGGAGGAGGAACTGCAGCTTGCAATTGCTCTCTCTCGCTCAGAGGCTGAAAACAAGGCGAAAGAGGTAAGGGGTATGTATGTATGTATGTAATGTGTGTATGTATATGTAATGTGAAACATTAGTCTAACTGAAAATACAGTACGTGCTTTGCTTCACTTCGTTTGCTCAATCACAGACGGAGGTGCATGCATTTCTGTGTGGAAGCAATAACACACCATCCAGAACCACTGTCCATCCAACATTGTTCTATTGGACAATTTTCAACTTGATTACATGCACAATGAATCACATTAACGTGATGTATCAATGAGAAAATTGGCAAGAGACGCGAGGAGGATCCGAACCCGCCTAGCAGTACCAAGTGAGCCGGTTTGAATCCTCATCACGACTTCTACTAATTTTCTCATTGATACATCACGTTAGTGTGATTTCGTTGTGCATTGGCGAGAGACGTTGAAGGTTGAAGTACAGTATTAGACTAAGCCATAGTGTATCAGGGCAATGTATGAAACCCTGACTGGGCCTTGAGTTGGAAGCCTCAGGACCCCTAGAGGATTCGATGGCATGCCAGGTTGCATTACTTTTGATCATGTTATGGTGTGGTGATTTTGGGGAGGTGGGGGGGGGGTGTGGTTGGGAGTACCAAGATCAAATTCTCTACACTGCTGCTATAGATTTC
>WNGS01169498.1:45927971-45982474 GCA_020271785.1 Procambarus virginalis
AAAAATCTTAATTCTACATTTAAATGTGAACATTGAATCTAGCCTATTATCAGCCTTGTTGGCCATTTATTAGACATGGTATGTATTAACCTCATTCTATACTGTCTTGAAAATGAGTTGCCGCGCCATAACCTTAAACACTTAAGCGCCTTTTGAATATCCCGCACTTTTGACGGTGCTGCATAGCCTCCCGGCTTGGTATCTTTTTATAATTACTTCCCAAAAGAGACCACGTGACTCGCTGGGTCAACCTCTTTGGTGAACCTTTTGTTTACAGCTTCCTGCAGTTTACAGGTCCTGCGATCCTGCCCCCCCCCTCCCTCACTGTTGAATTTTGCTCGTCACCTTCACTAGGCTCTTGCACGAAGGTGACGCTCCTGCCGACCCCGTCGCACACCCTTTTGCAAGGCGACTATAAACACCCATCTGTTTACGCCTACAATTTCTCTTGTCAACTACCCGTGTCATTAACATAACAAGAATAAAGGTAACTGCAGAAAGCCTATATTGGCTCATACGAGGCAGCTCCTATTTATAGCCACCCAATCCCACTCATACATGTCCAACCCACGCTTGAATCAATCGAGGGACCCCACCTCCACCACGCCACGTGGCAACTGGTTCCACAAATCAACAACCCTGTTACTGTTTTGGTTAATATTACCTCTGCTCCCTTCCCAGACACTATTCCAGTCCTATATGTTACCTCGTAAATTATGCTTCTGAGCCCCCACCGTTAACTAATAGAGAAACCTTGACTTCTTGATTTTCAAGACAATCGTATGTTCCTCGTGGTAATTTGTCCTACAAAATCCTTGGCGAGTTTGACACCTTGATATCGCCTTGTGTGCTTTTGTTCTCGTATTTGCGTCCTCTCTGATATTTAGCGGCTTATGAATATACAGCGACACTGATAATGCTACATAGTCGCCCCGGCTTCGTGCCTCCTTTTGATAATTACATTCCTGGCTAATTCTTTGATATATATACCATAGGAAAGTGTTCATATTATAGAAGCTTGGAGGGGGGGGGGGGGGAAGTCGTCATTGCTTTGTGTGTTACTGAAATGTTACGCTCAGTGCCATAAATATTTGTCATGTTCAAGAGTTACCCCCTTAAAAGTTTTTTTTTAGTTTAGTTCATTTATTATGCACCCCATACCCATCTTGTAGGCGATAGTGGAAAGGGTTACAGAGGCACATAATGGGCTCACGGACTGAACCCCACAATTCATTTAGCTAAGCAAGTTACAATCTTGAAAGGACATGATAAAATAGGTTTCAAACTATTTTGTACACTGGAAAGTTATGGCAAACCTTTATTGCTATTTTAACATTTCTTAACTTCAAATTGGGACTATGAAATTATAATTTTTTATGACATGAAGACAAATGGGGGGGGGGGACCTTTGACAAACCGCCTTCTTCCTTTCCTCGAGGCCATTAGTGTGTTAAAGGCCCTCAGGTAAAGTTACATTAAGTTTCGCGTCAACCCAGAACATATAATACTCTATCATAGCTGATGACTTAATTGGACGACGTGCACTACATGCAGTAGGGGTTTAAAGGTTGAAGTAGCACTTTATATTCCTATGAGTGAAAAAAAAATTACTGTTTCCAGTCCAACATTGTGGCGTGTTGAGCTTGAAGCTATTATCTTTCAGAGAGGTCATCTGAATTAATATCCTCCAACTATAGGGATGATTACCTTTAGATAAATTCAGAAGTGAAAATTAAAATGATGGTTTTTGGAGCAGTAGAGAGATTGGGTGAGGTTTGTCTAATCTTTTTTTTCCAATATATATATCACTCATACATCAATATATCATATAGTTTCCAATAAGGTAAAGGAAGGAAGGAAACCACTTTACATCAGTGTTGACACTATATTGCTTTGGAGAAAGTTCAGCATAGCGAGAAAATCATCCCAGAACTCCGTCGACTTTCATACCAAATACAAATATTTATTCAGGTAAAGTACATACATACAAGGTAAGATACAAAACGTTGATGGATTTATAGATAGAGCTAGTACATACAATGCCTAAAGCCACTATACCAGACACAGTTGAGGGCCACAGGGCCAATAGCACTACAACAGTTGAGGGCCACAGGGCCAATAGGACTACAACAGTTGAGGGCCAATAGGACTACAACAGTTGAGGGCCACAGGGCCAATAGCACTACAACAGTTGAGGGCCACAGGGCCAATAGCACTACAACAGTTGAGGGCCACAGGACTAATAGGACTACAACAGTTGAGGGCCACAGGACCAGTAGCACTACAACAGTTGAGGGCCACAGGACCAATAGGACTACAACAGTTGAGGGCCACAGGGCCAATACCACTACAACAGTTGAGGGCCACAGGACCAATAGGACTACAACAGTTGAGGGCCACAGGACCAATAGGACTACAACAGTTGAGGGCCACAGGACTAATAGGACTACAACAGTTGAGGGCCACAGGACCAATACCACTACAACAGTTGAGGGCCACAGGGCCAATACCACTACAACAGTTGAGGGCCACAGGGCCAATAGCACTACAACAGTTGAGGGCCACAGGGCCAATAGCACTACAACAGTTGAGGGCCACAGGACTAATAGGACTACAACAGTTGAGGGCCACAGGACCAGTAGCACTAAAACAGTTGAGGGCCACAGGACCAGTAGCACTACAACAGTTGAGGGCCACAGGACCAATACCACTACAACAGTTGAGGGCCACAGGGCCAATACCACTACAACAGTTGAGGGCCACAAGACCAATAGCACTACAACAGTTGAGGGCCACAGGACCAATACCACTACAACAGTTGAGGGCCACAGGGCCAATACCACTACAACAGTTGAGGGCCACAGGGCCAATACCACTACAACAGTTGAGGGCCACAGGACCAATACCACTACAACAGTTGAGGGCCACAGGGCCAATACCACTACAACAGTTGAGGGCCACAGGACCAATACCACTACAACAGTTGAGGGCCACAGGACCAGTAGCACTACAACAGTTGAGGGCCACAGGACCAATACCACTACAACAGTTGAGGGCCACAGGACCAGTAGCACTACAACAGTTGATGGCCACAGGACCAATACCACTACAACAGTTGAGGGCCACAGGACCAATACCACTACAACAGTTGAGGGCCACAGGACCAATACCACTACAACAGTTGAGGGCCACAGGACCAATACCACTACAACAGTTGAGGGCCACAGGACCAATACCACTACAACAGTTGAGGGCCACAGGACCAATACCACTACAACAGTTGAGGGCCACAGGACCAATAGCACTACAACAGTTGAGGGCCACAGGGCCAATAGCACAATTGGGAGGATATTGATCTAGACAACTTTGAAAGGTCAAATGTAACACATTCAAGGGGCAACTGCCTCAGCGTTGAACCAACCCCAGTCTTGGATAGTGGCCCCTCAGGCAAACACATACTGTATTAATAATTCACTGTGTCAGGGGACAGGAAGCCAGAGTGTATTTATACAAGTTAGGTTCCCTCCCTCCCCTAAGGTGGCGTTACTAACCCCGCCCAGGAGGCAACCCCATAACAAGCTGACTAACTCCTGAGTACCTGCTCCAACCCGTGCTCACTGCTAGGTGAACAGAGGCATTAGGCGAAAGGAAATGTGCCCAACCATTTCTGTCTCGCTCGGGATTCGAACCCGGAATTCTCGATTGTGGCGTCGAGAACGAACCCTAACTCTGGGCCAATGGGTTGTGAGCCGACTTTACCATATACCACTGTAATAGTCTCATACTGTATTCAAGTTATAATAAATGTAGTTATAATAAACCCATAACTTTAATACTTAATACGCGATGAACTACAAACAAATTACAATATCATTTAATTATGCAAACCCCCTTTAACATTAATAAAAAACACAGCAATCCGTGCGCAGTAAGGCTTCTCACCTTAACATTATTTCTAAATACGCATTAGGAGAAAACAAATCAAACATCAAATTATCCCCCCAGTTCTATATTAATTTCAAAATTTTTAGTTTTAATTTTATAGATAGAAAAGAAGGATTTATAAAGTACATCAGAAAGACGTATATGAGATAGAGAAGTGAGAAACACTACAGAGGATCAGCTGGTTGTTGACAAATAGGAGTTGCTTAGTGAGTCATTAAGGTGGTGTGTGTAGGAAGACTTAACCCGCTCCTCCAGTCATGTCCTCCGAGATTAACCTCTTGCTGGGTGAGTTGGCACACAATTAGGATGTGTGTGGGGCCGTAGTGGCCACGGGGTTGGTGTAGGTGTTTGTGGAGTGAGAGGTAATGTGGCGCAGTCTGCTGTAGGTCTTGTCTTACGGCAATACTAGATTAAGTATTCACAATATGGGGCAGACGACGACATTTCGGTCCGTCCTGGATCATTATCATGGACTATATTTCATATGCTGTTTAGTGGAATTAAATACAAAACTCTTCCCGGCGATAATAATAATAAAGGGTATATATGTGTGTGTGTTTTGGAGGGTTGGTGACGGGTGTGGCATCATTGATGACATGAAGGTTGAATTGATGCTGTAATGACACCTGTCCTTATATCCCAGTAAATCCCATTGAAGCCAGTAAACATCCTCAATGGCTACTTTACACCAGTGTTGACACTAGCAAGATTAGACAACATCCCATTATCCGCACAAATGTTTAGAGCAGGTGAAGAGGATGAATTATGGGATATACCCATAGTAGGGCACATAGGAAGGAAGGAATTACCAGGAAAAAGTGCCAAGCCATTGACTATATAGCACTTGGAGGGGTTTAGGATAAGGATTTGGGATGGGACGGGGAGGGGGGGGGGGACTGGTGCCAATAGACACCCTTCACCAACCACCCAACCACTTGGACGGTTGGGGATTGAATGCCGACCTGCGTGGAAAGAGCATAATCAGGAAGGGCATTGACAAACTAAACGATAATGCCGCAGGTGAGGATGGAATTTGATCCAAAAGACGTAAAGGAAAGGGCAGATGAACTATGCCTACCACTGAAATACCTTTTCAGAAAATCTCTGGACCAAGGGATAACGCTGCCTCGAGCTCTTATGTAGTATCTAATCACAACAGGCGATACATTCACTAAGGCCGTGTCAACCAATTGTGTTTTGGAGTTTATTCTGCAAATTTTGGTGCATAAATTGTTGCTTTTGTGCACTTCATGAAATGGCTTCATTTGTTATTTATTAATGCGTATACATATTTCAAGTGATACTTTTGTACACATTCAGTATTAAAAAACATTACTTTTCAGAAAAGGCAACTAGCCCATTATTGCTGGACATTGATTGGGATTCCACACTTCACATTGTTGATCTCATTCGTCAAGGAGATGTTAAGTGAGTAGCCAAGCCTTGACTTTATTTACTAGCATTTATTAAAAGTTTGCAAAGATTGAAGGAAACTTCAAATTGAGAATAAATGAGTGATGATGAGTTTCATCTGTAGGCCTAGAATTTCATCTGACCTAGAATTTAATAAAGCCACAGGCAAAACATTGTCTTCAAAGAAATCTACTCTCTGGTTGGTGTTTTTTCTACATTGTCATTGGCACTTTGTGCTGTATTAAACCAACATTGGCAAAGAATGAATATAGATTGTAATTTGCTGTATTTTGTAATTCATGATTATGATCATAATGTAGGATGATTTGACAGCTGGAAAACTTCAGCAATGTAGCAACTTGCTATAATAATGGACGTAATGGCATCGGGTGTAATTGACTAATAGATAATATACTAATTTTGTGGAGGCAGGTGAAAGTCCTGTGCACCCACGGGAGTTGTAAATCTTGCGTGATACTTTAAAACATCTCTGGCCACGTTGTACTGCTTACCAATAATTAGCAAGAACATCCCTGGTTGTATTTTGTAGTTGAAGGGTTAGACAAACGGAAGAAAAGTGTGTGTATGTATATAAATAAATATACACACACAGTATTGCTATTTTACATTACAATGAACAAAATGCCCAGATTTTGTCATCAAAAGTGTACGGATAGGCTTGTACTAGAGTTGTAGGTACGGAGATGTGTGAGAGCTATTCTTTTGCGTCAGGAGTTGGTTTGATTCTATCGTCGATAAATGTGAAGACATTCTGGGTCCAGGTGCCAGTCTTGAAGGCCTTAAGACCTATTCAAACAGCACAGAATTTAGTAATTATTTTATTGATTATTGGAGAAAAGTTGGAGATTGCAGTGAAAGAGGATTTTTATTTATTTGAGCATAATCAAATATTGCAGTGAAAGGGTTAAGAGATTTTTCTTGTTTTTTTTCCAGCCCAAAAGCTGCTGTGCAGTCACTTGTCAATCGCCTCAAGGACACCAACCCCAATGTGGTCTTGTTGGCACTGCAGGTGTTCGAGTCGGTTGTTAAAAATTGTGGTCAGTCTGTACATGAACAAGTTGCTTCCCGTGTGATTATGGAACAGGTCCACGAAGTCCTTCGCACCAACCCTAATGATGAGGTACGCAAGAAGATCCTGATGCTGCTTGCTACGTGGGTGTACGCCTTCCGGAACGAGACCAAATATCGCGCTGTACAGGTAAAGAAGTTTTTAATGAGGTTTTCTTTGCATGTACTTGTTAAATGGAAGTTAAACACAACTAAAAACTGTTAATGGCTTGGTCAGTTCATTGGTTGATTGATTTTGAATAATTAAGCATAAACATGCTTAATATGCTGTAGTTATAAATACAATCTGAGGCATGTTATGTTGGTCACCAAAAGTTATATAATCCCTGGAAAGACTTGTGCAGTACTTGTACTTTTCATACATAATGCACAGTTCATATAGAGTCTGGACAGTGATTGTTGGAAAGTGAGTAGGGCAAGCTTGTAGTTAAGAAGTATAAAGAGATATTAAGGAAAACAATAACATACTGTATACATATCTTGATGATAGTACAGTAATTTAAAATGCATATCATTGCAACAGACTTGGCAACTATTGACAGAAACCTTTCAAATGCCTGCACTGAGGCTGATGATGTGACGTTTCAATATCACCTTACTGCATAGTTTTGTGAAGGTGCATATTGCTACAACATGGTACAGTATCAGTTTATGTCAAATACAGCAGTTGGAAAGGCTATCTTTAATATGTTAATAAGTTACTTCCCCGTCCATTGATTTTTCTGATGTAAAAGTACTGGCAGCTGTGAGACAAGAAATTCTGTAATTTCTAAAGAATTTAAACGTAATTGTCTATTCATTAGGCAAGTACTAAGGAATGGTTTTTTCTCTTGGTAGAAATATTGTAATGTATTCCGTTGTACACACATGGCAACTGGGTTCAGTGAGGCTTACTGTGCCGGGGTTGTCTCGCACAGGCTTCTCTGAAGCAGTTGCATTCAAGACATAGTACAGTGCAGTAGTTCACTCACCTGGAACACCTGTATGTACCGTACTTGGTTTTATACTGGTAAGGTTTATATATTGCACTTTATTAATTTTTCTTTAATGTGTACAATTATTTCTTTCCTATTTATAGCATACTTTACTGTGTGTGTGTGTGTGTAATTACCTAAGTGTAATTACCTAAGTGTAGTTACAGGATGAGAGCTACGCTCGTGGTGTCCCGTCTTCCCAGCACTCTTTGTCATATAACGCTTTGAAACTACTGACGGTCTTGGCCTCCACCACCTTCTCCCCCAACTTGTTCCAACCGTCTACCACTCTGTTTGCGAAAGTGAATTTTCTTATATTTCTTCGGCATCTGTGTTTAGCCAGTTTATATCTATGACCTCTTGTTCTTGAAGTTCCAGGTCTCGGGAAATCTTCCTGTCGATTTTATCAATTCCTGTTACTATTTTGTATGTAGTGATCATATCACCTCTTTTCTTCTGTCTTCTAGTTTTGGCATATTTAATGCCTCTAACCTCTCCTCGTAGCTCTTGCCCTTCAGTTCTGGGAGCCACTTAGTAGCATGTCTTTGCACCTTTTCCAGTTTGTTGATGTGCTTCTTAAGATATGGGCACCACACAACCGCTGCATATTCTAGCTTTGGCCTAACAAAAGCCGTGAACAATTTCTTTAGTATATCGCCATCCATGTATTTAAACGCAATTCTGAAGTTGGAAAGCGTGGCATAGGCTCCTCGCACAATATTCTTTGTGGTCCTCAGGTGATAGTTTTCTATCTAGAACCACCCCTAGATCTCTTTCTTTATCAGAATTCTTTAAAGATTTCTCACATAATATATAGGTTGTGTGGGGTCTATGTTCTCCTATTCCACATTCCATAACATGGCATTTATTAACATTGAATTCCATTTGCCAAGTGGCGCTCCATGTACTTATTTTGTCCAGGTCATCTTGAAGGGCATGACAATCATCTAAGTTTCTTATCCTTCCTATTATCTTAGCATCATCAGCAAACATGTTCATATAATTCTGTATACCAACTGGTAGATCATTTATGTAGACAATAAACATCACTGGTGCAGAACTGAACCCTGTGGTACTCCGCTTGTGACATTTCTCCAGTCCGATACATTGCCTCTGATCACTGCCCTCATTTTCTATCAGTCAAAAATTTTTCATCCATGTTAGCTTACCTGTCACCCCTCCAATATTTTCCAGTTTCCAGAACAACCTCTTATGTGGAACTCTGTCGAAAGCCTTTTTTAGGTCCAGATAGATGCAGTCAACCAACCATCTCTTTCCTGTAATATCTCTGTTGCTCGGTCATAGAAACTGAGTAAATTCGATACACAGGATCTTCCAGATCGAAAACCATACTGTCTGTCTGATATTATATCATTTCTCTCCAGGTGTTCTACCCATTTAGTTTTAATTATTTTTTCCAATATTTTGACTATTACACTTGTCAATGATACAGGTCTATAATTAAGGGGGTCTTCCCTGTTTCCACTTTTGTAGATTGGAACTATGTTAGCCTTTTTCCACACATCAGCTACAGCTCCTGTACACAGGGATGCCTGAAAAATCAGTTGAAGTGGAATGCTGAGCTCGGTGCACATTCTCTCAGAACCCATGGTGAAACTCCATCCGGACCAACTGCTTTGTTCTTACCTAGCTCCTTTAGCATTTTTTCCACTTCGTCTCTAGACACCTCTATGTGCTCTATGTTGTTCTCTGGAATTCTTATTGTATCTGGTTCCCTGAAGATTTCATTTTGTACAAACACACTTTGGAACTTTTCGTTTAGTGTTTCACACATTTCCTTTTCATCTTCCGTGAATTTATTTCCCATTTTCAACCTCTGAATATTATCCTTTACCTGCAATTTGTTGTTTATGAATTTATAGAATAGACCTGGTTCTGTTTTACATTTGTCTGCAATCCTTTTTCAAATTTCTTTCTGCCTCTCTCCTCACTGCCGTGTAGTTGTTTCTCGCATCTTTGTATCGCTGGTATGTTTGGGGGTTCGGCCTNATTTTTTTCTAACTTTCATCTGTGCTTATACCTTTTTACTTTACTGAGAGATTTTGTTTTTCCTTCAGTATCATACAGTATATAATAACAAATTATATATCAAAACTTCAGAAGACCTGTATTTATATACAGTAGTTATAAAGATTACATACATCTTGTTTTAGTATTAAGTACTGTATTAAATATTGCACCGAAAATGTACCGACTATTTAAAAACCTCGTATTGAACCTGAAATGATGTGTGTAATTAGTATGGAACTTTTTTTATTATTATTATTATTATTATTATTATTATTATTATTATTATTATTATTATTATTATTACAAGAATCTACTGTGAAATCGGTTTAATCCATCCTGCAAAGTGCACATTGCAGGGGAAGATTTGCTGAATCATAGTTGCACTGTGCATCACAGGGAGATAACTTGGCCTCTATTTATGTCTTCCTCTTTCCTTCTCATTCAGATACTTCTATTTTATATGAATTGCATCTTAGGAGGATAGGAATTACTACATCATAATGGCCAAATTTTATTTAACTTGTAATTAGTTAAATAAATTTTTCCAGAATTGAAATATGGCCTGGTGTTTGTACGAGCATTCGCCATCATGAAAATTCCCTCCTTTTAAATGTTGATGTAATGCACAAGTTCCTTCGAGCAGAAACGGCCTATGATGTTTTACGGAAGTGTGGACAACCGAATTTAGTAAGTATTTTTTTTGTGTGTGGGGTTGGAATATCCATGGATGAGGTGAAATAATTTGACTGCTGTGCACAACTCTTCCTCTGTGATATTCTTATCTTTGCATTCATTTGGATAAAAATTTCTTCAATGATGTAATTCAAAAGAAAAATGATCTTCAAATAAATTGGTAACCTTAAAAAAAAAGGCTTAAAGGTGCAAAAGTAAAAGCAGTAACAGTTATGCTTTTGTCGGGGACAGGAAGCCTGTTAAGTTTATCGAGTTCTCTCTAGCCAATGATTGATCATTTGCCAGACTGTAACCTGGACCGGTTGACACAGTGATGGCATATTACCTTCTTAAAATTGTTAGATTAACCACTTAACTGTGCCAACCGAGTATTCTCGGTCGGCGGGAAACTGCGCCAACCGAGAAAACACTTTTTGATTTTTCCATACTCGTTCTAAATGTGTACGAGGTTGGTTGTGTACGAAATGGACTCTTAAGACCTCCAGTGAGAGGCAGCCATCTTGGAAAAAAAATCCCAGAATGCCCTTGGGATGCTTGATGGGTTAGTACCGAGTGAGCAACCATGGGTAGCGCACGCGCTTCTTGTAACACGGGACGGGTTCTCACTTCCTTCTACCCTCTTTTTCTCTCTTTACCCGTATTCTTTACTTTGGTTCTTAACCAAGGGACCCCACGACTTTTACTCGAGCCGACTCCACGCCACGTGGTCTCAAGACGATTTACCGACTTGAGATTCTACAACCCGTATGACGTGAAAATAGACTTCTAGCAGAGTTATAGGATCTCCTTTCCGCCGCCACCACCAGATCGGTAACCAAAATGAGCAATGATCGAGATCTGGTTCGATCACTCTAAACAATCAACCTTGGGGCTTGATTCCCCACTAGTACAAATAAACCCTGGATCTTACGTGTGTAGTTAATTAAAATCAACAGGAGTAATAATCCTGATTCGGTGTTAGAATCGGCGCCCAATTCAACTCGGCCACGTGGGAACCACGTGACAAGGACAATTCACATAAATATAACAAACACATGGAAATAATGAAAATGCAAAATTACTATTTATTTTAATAAATAGTAATTAATTACATTTATTTTGGACACATTACTGACGCATGTATCACAGTTCCATGGAACATTATAAATGTTCTACTGTATACATATTGTAAAGGGGACAAATATGCATCATATACGATAATAAAACCCGATGCTTGATTGGCCCATGCGACCGTGTCTGGGCGATTCATGCACGGGCGACCAGGCCTTGATGACGTCACAGCGCACCTTGTCCACGTCCCCACAGCCAAAGTAAGTGGAATTTGGTATTTATTTTTACATAGACATGTTCAGGGAAGGGAATTTATCATTTTACGAAGAAAAAAGAATTTTTTGGGAACACTTTATTTCATGTGCACGGGGAATTTCACAATAAACTCGGCGCAGCACAGTGGTTAAGGATTTGCTCGAAATGCTATGCATGCTAGTGGCTTTACAAGAATGTAAAACTTCACTTCTCTGTACTCTAATAAACCCACCATTGTATGTTGGTATACATATTATGGTCCTCATCATTACTACAGTATAAGTACAATACTACCAAAACAGGAGGATGGTCTGTAAAATTGGTAATGCTAAAACATTGCAGAAATTCAAAATCCAACTGGATAAAATCGGGACATATTGGGAGGGGAAATTGTTATTGAGGCACTATTATAGCAAAGCCACTTAGGTGCTTTAAAATATATTGACTCTAGTAACTGTAGTTTCTACACTAATTTCACATTTTCTCATTTCCTGTTAAACAGAAAGCCGAAGCTGCCAAACATTTGCTAGGATCTATTGTAATGACACAGTACAATGAGAGAACATACAGAGTGGATGAACTGGACTGGGAGCTTAGTCCTACTTCCAAGTTTTCCTACAGAGGAGGAGAGATAACATACATGGAGTATTATGAGAAGGTAAGAGGAAAATATTTTAGAAGTGATCAGGTGTTGCTGTAACAGTTCTTTAACCCTTATTCTTGGAAACAGTCATATATTGCATAATAGTTCTAAATTGTTTTATGGTATATATATTGATTGCAGGTATGCCATATGATATTTTATCACGCGGCGAGTGGCATATTGCATTCACAATATGTAGTGTTGCCTGTCATCAGCAGATGGCACCGAGGTTCAAATAAGCCATTGAGAAAATATCATTTGCATTTGTACAGTACTAAAATAAATATAAATACTGTAATGGATAATTCTCAAAACGAGGTTTACTGGGAGGGGTCCCAGTGTGGATCCCTGTTGCTATCTGGTCATGTAATGGCTCCACATGTCAAATTGCACAAGGTCTTTGTGAGTTAAGACCCTACTGGAGACAAGAGGCCAAAACCTGTTCCCTTCAGGCACAAAGAGTAAAGGGTGCTAGACCACCCAAATCGAGGAATATACACCAGAATGGTTGAATGGTGGAACGAGATAACTTAACAGCAAGGCAAGAGTAAACAAAACTGAAGAGAACACCCAGCAGTTGAGTAGTGTCATGGATAGTTGTATCTCTCCACTACCAGGTGGCAGCACTGATAGCTGGTGGCTCAGGACAAGAACCCCAATCAGCCATTTGCCTGGTACTGATATGAACAGTACTCCCATCTGATCAACTTAGTGCTCTTTAGGTCCCACGTGTTTTCCAGATAAGTAAGGTACATCCTTTGGACTCTGCTCTATGGGGACCTATTTGCCTGTGTAATTCATTTATTATTTGCTTCAGTTGCATGTTTTTTTCTATGCCTAGCTTGTGTGGACTCTTGATAAACTGTTCACTTTAAACTGCATGCGTCTAGTTTGCCTTATCTAGGCTTGCACTAGTGTTGCATCTGCCATGAGAGTTGTCTTTCCTAATGGGTGGCTATCTGAGAGGCCATCCTCTTGTGGAGGGTCTCACCGTGGGCAGTGCATGCATCCGACTCCTCTGAAGCTGGGAGTGGTCAGTTGTTCTTTGAGGGGCACACAGATTCTCATGTTTCTTTCATGACAATCTGCTTATACTCTTCACTTGTGCCTTTGTCTATA
Source organism: Procambarus virginalis (assembly GCA_020271785.1). Taxonomy (NCBI): domain Eukaryota; kingdom Metazoa; phylum Arthropoda; class Malacostraca; order Decapoda; family Cambaridae; genus Procambarus; species Procambarus virginalis. The sequence goes on from WNGS01169498.1 coordinate 45,941,184, forward strand.
GGAAATTGGGATGTCTAGCTTTTAATTTTTATTAATCTAACTGTTTTATTTTAATAAATATAAGTTTGTCTTGTTAATTTAAATATTTTGTTTAAATTGCAAAAGTTTGCAAGTAGCCATGTGCATGGAGAGAATATCGCTTAAGTAACTTTTTCCTGTACTATTGTATTGAGCCTCTCCTCTTTGTTCTCGTCAACCAGAGAAGGTGTGTGTGTGTACTCACTAGTTGTGTTTGCGGGGGTTGAGCTCTGGTCTTTGGTCGCCTAACATCAATCAACAGGTGTACCGATTCTGAGCCTATAGGGCTCTTTCATATCTACACTTGAAACTGTGTATTGAGTCAGCCTCCACCACATCACTTCCTAATGCATTCCATTTTCCAACCCCTCTGACACTAAAAAAGTTCTTTCTAATATCTCTGGCTCATTTGGGCACTCGGTTTCCTCCTGTGTCCCTTGTGCATGTGCCCCTTGTGTTAAAGAGCCTGTCTTTATCTACCCTATCAATTCCCTTCAGAATCTTAAATGTGGTGATCATGTCCCCCCTAACTCTTCTGTCTTCCAGCGAAGTGAGGTTTAATTCCCGTAGTCTCTCCTCGTAGCTCATACCTCTCAGCTCGGGTACTAGTTGGTGGCAAACCTTGAACCTTTTCCAGTTTAGTCTTATCCTTGACTAGATATGGACTCCATGCTGGGGCTGCATACTCCAGAATTGGCCTGACATATGTGGTATACAAAGTTCTGAATGATTCTTTACACAAGTCTCTGAATGCCGTTCGTATGTGGCCAGCCTGGCATATGCCGCTGATGTTATCCTCTTGATATGTGCTGCAGGAGACAGGTCTGGCGTGATATCAACCCCAAGTCTTTTTCTTTCTCTGACTCTGAAGAATTTCCTCTCCCAGACGATACTTGTATCTGGCCTCTACTCCCTACAACCTATCTTCATTACATTACATAATGTAATGTGTGTGTGTGTGTGTGTGTGTGGGGGGGGGGGGTGCTGTGATTGCACAGATGCTTTACATAATTGTGAGGGTTTTTCCTCACTTGTGATTTTCACCATGAAGATCTTTGTTACAACACTTGTGCCAGTAATTAAAACAATATAATTATTATATTACAGCTTATAATTACTGGCATATAAGTGGTGATGTATCGCATGTTGTATGAAAATTTATCTGAGAGCCACCGTCTCTCCTCAGGTTTTCATATTGTTCCCGAGTATATTTTATCCAACTGGATTTTGAACTGGAGTAATGTCTTGGCATTTATGGCTTTGGGCAGTAGGTGGGTCCATGGTGTTTGTAATCCTACTGTATAGGTAAAAAAGCATCTTTTGTTGTACATTGTGGTTTGTTGAGCTTGAAGCTGTTGCCATTGTATGTGTGCTCTATCTTTTAAAGAAGCGGTCTGGATTAATATCCTCCAACATGTTAAGTATTTTACGTCGTAAGATCAGCCCTATCATGTCAGGTTTGCAGTGTTAGTCTTCAACATTTCTTGATATAAATCAACTTTGTTCTGGGATGATTTTTGTAGCTCTGAAATTTTTCCAAAGCAGATACTGTGTGTTCATTCAAAGGTGGGAGTCTCCATGCTTGGATTAAATAGTCCAAATGAGGGTTGCACCAGGGATGTGCAGTTGAATAACCACTTTCTTTTCCTTTGAAGTCAAAAGGTTCATTTCAGTAACTGGTGAATCCTGATTTCTAGGAACTTTCCTTCATCAATCTATTGCAGGATAGTGTTGTTGATTTGATAGTTATGTGCATAAAGAACAAATCCACAAGGGCTGTGATGAGGGTTTGAACCTATGCACAGGATGTTCCCAAAAGTGCCTTAGTCAACTGTACCACGACATGGTCAAAAGAATTGCAACTGGAGTGCTGCTGCCCCTCACGAGGATCCTGAAGCTTCTCCGAAGGCCAATCGGGGGTTTCACACAATTTCCCCATGCACCCGGGCTCTGTCAACCAAATGTTCTACCTCTACGCCCTTGCTTCCTACACACAGAAATCACAATAGCATGATATATTAAATGAACAAATCCATAAGGGTTGTTCATCAAATCCCTTGTGGATTTATTCATTTGATTTATCATGCTATTGTGATTTGTGTGTATTACATGTATTATGCCCCACATTCAAGGGCTGGCATTTTCTGTATTAAAAAGCCTTTACCAGTCTTCTGGCTATTTGTGAAGGCAGTGTAGATCTCTATAAGGCTTCCTACTTACTGTAGATCTTGGCATCATCTGCAAATTTGATGTGGTTTGTAATATTTGCATATATCATCTGTCAACAAAATCATATTGTAGATTTTGTAGATTGTACATCAAGGTGTAAATGATTCCTTCCCTTCGTTAGGACTTTATCAGTGAGCTTGCCTATATTTGAGGTTAGGCTGATTAGTTGGTAGTTGTCTGCTGAATTTTGTCTACATTTTTTAAAATGGGAGTGACTTTACAGTGTAAAGTCACTGGGGGGGACTTGGCCCATAGATTTCTCTGAATAAGAGTTAGTAGTACACATTTCTTCAACCCGTTGCTTCATGATTTTGAATTGAATTCCATCGAACCATGTGCTTCAGGTTCTTTTAATTGATCAGTGTTCTCCCTGATTGTTTTGTATGTTATGAGAATTTTCATTAATTCTATCCCCCCCTCCCCCCTCCTGCTTCAAACATTTGTGTGGGTATTGGGATGTTGTCTTGTCTATTTAGTGTGAACTCTGATGTAAAGTATTCATTCAGTGTTGGCTGCCTTTTTATTTATAATTATAACTTTCTCATCTTTTAAGGTTTATACTGAGTGGTGACCAGAAGAAAATTGACATGTTTGTAATTTATATGACTGTTAATGAAGGGATGTGATCACCTGTCTGATGAATCTGTTTATGGTTGGAGGAGTATAGTAGTTGTGGTTATTTACCCATATTGCTACGTAGTTTGAATGACTTGATAATGGTCAGGACGGACCAAAACGTGTCTTTTTCCATTTTCTGATGTGTGAGTTGGTAGTCGTGTCTCCAGCCATGTTAATGTGTCACTCATCATCTGCAAATGGACGAGTAACTTTACATGACTGTGACTTTATTACTTTGTAGACTTTGTAGACAAAGACTTAGACTTTGTAAACTACTTATGTTCTTTCTTTTTTTTTCTCTCTCTCTCTAGGCTGATACCTTCTGGAAATATTGGTTTTGTTACTTAAACAATATTTTATAATAAAAAACAGCTGGAAGTAGCATGAGTTTCTTATTAGAAATGTACCGTAATAATACATATTTAAAAAAATTAATATTTTGGTTCCAATTTCTACCTTTGATAGAAGTAGTAAGGTTGAAAAAATGGTGTTAGAGATAATTAACCTTTTATCTTAAATTACAGTAATGACTCAACAATTGGAGTGTTAGACTTAAAATCATTTTAGTTGATATTGGAAATAGTTTTCCTTTATTTCTAAGAATTGTCACATGATTTGTACATTTTTTGTTTTAGAATTATCAAGTAAAGATTCGCGATGTCAAGCAGCCAATGATCATGTCAAAGCCGAAGAAGCGTGACTTACGAAGAGGCTCTGGTTTCATTTATCTTGTGCCAGAATTGTGTAAAATGACAGGACTTACAGATGACATGAGAGCTGACTTCAATATGATGAAAGACCTTGCTCAGTATATGAGGATGGGCCCTGATAAACGTGTTCAAGCCTTGCTGCGTTACAACAAGAACTTGGCAACTAATGTGAAAGTAAGTATAAATGTAGTATAATCCTGTTAATTCGATGAGCATTTCATGATATAGCTTGTCAGTCAATTTGAGAATGTACTTCATTATATCAAGGATTCCAGAGGGTCACCATTTCCAGCTGTTTATATATTTTTGTTTAATTGCTCTTTGTACAATTGGGTTTTGATGTTCTTTATCCCAATTTATTTTTCAAGTATTATTGCAAAGTAGGGTGTCGGTAGTACAGTTGGCTTGGTTCTCGACTCGGTTGGAAATCTTGGCCTGGGCAGGACAGAAATGGTTGGACACATTTCCTTTCACTTAATGGTAAATAGGTGCCTGGGAGGTGGTCACTGGTTGTGGAGATGCATTAGTTCGACCTTGAAAACCCTTGATACCAGCCCAATGTGTGTTATTTATTATTTTATGATCACTATTTTTTTTCTGTTAATCATAATTATTTCAGCTTGATTTTGCTACTATATATAAACCCATAAATATTGTACAAATTGTTATTGATACCATGTTAATCCTCACCTTTAATTTGTGGTTAGATACACAAGACAAGATTGGCTCCAAACCCTGTGTGTACAGTACTTAGTGGCTTTATAAGACAAATGCATTTCCCTGTAATACACACTTATTTATCCTCTTGTTTATTTTATTTAGGTTACAATTAATGTCTTTTATTATAAAAGCAAATTAAATAGTGTTAATTTCTTCAGGCGAAACAAGAGATGACCCACTGGGGCCTAGAGGTGTCTCCATCATTGGTGTCGGTTCAAGGCCGGATGCTGCCTGAAGAACAGATTATAGTAGGAGGGCAAAGTATAAGTTTTAATCGTAGAACTTCAGATTGGTCTCGAGAAACACGTTGTAAGTAACTTGGCACCTTTTAAATGCAATAGAATATAAGAGATTAACCACTGCACTGCGCAGAGCACCTTGTGGGCTAGATCGAGGGTGTGGCATGTAGAGGTTTTAGAGATGGGGAGAGATTCAAAACTCCTGCGAGTACACGGGGCTCAAATCCTGTGTCTCGGGACTCCTGTAAACAGACGCCATTTAAGAAAAAAAAATCATGGGTAACATTCCCGGCTTTGAGAGCCTCGGTACTAAGTGAGCAACCAAGGCTGGCACATGCAGCATGAGCTAACAGCACCGCTGTTCAGTTTGTGAGCACAGCATCGCCTAAATATTTCAAAATGTACATGTAACTATTATATAGCGAAGATAGTATTACAGAAGACCTCTGACTGAAAAAAATGGCCAGGATTCTGATAACTCTAGAGCATTCTTTGTTCGCAAGAGAATGCTCTAGAGGAATATATATATATAAAATTTCACCGAAGCCGACGTGAGACCCGCACCAAATAAAAAAACTGGCGATCGTTAGCTGTGAGTGCCAAACAGCTATGAAATGTTTATGCTCTTTCAGGTTTGTCAACCCCAGAATTGTTCTACGTCGCTAATTTTGTTATCACTGTGATTGCAATAAAATTCCGTACAGACATATGAATAGAAAGTACAAAACATAGGCATGCCCCACCAGTAAGACCGTGGGAAGTTGCCCAAGGGTTACCCGCTACCGCACGCCCAACTGCACATCGGCTACACCCCTACTAAAAAGTTCATACACTTTTCATGTTTTTTACCATAATTTTCGGTGTACGTGTTACATTTTGGTATCAATGTGTTCCCAATGAAATGTTCTAGAGGAACATATGTATAACATGTCACCAAAGCTAACGTGATGCCGGCACCAAATAAAAAAAAAAAAGTTGTTTGTTAGCCTTGCACGCCAAACAGCGCAAACATGTTGCTACTCTTTTCAGGTTTATCAAATCCAATCTTGTTTGACATTGTTCTTTTTTGTATCACTGTGATGACAATAAAATTTCCTACAGACATATGCATATAAATTAGACAACATGGGGGCGCATAACCCGCAACGACCCCTAACGTCGCCAAAGCCTTACCCGCTAGAGGACACTCATTGCCATACCCACTACATCCAATACACCAGACAAACACGTACAGTTTGCTAACAGACGTTTTTGTGCAACATTGTTCATTGTGATATCAAATTATTCGCAATAAAATGCTCTAAATAGAAAGACAAATATAAGCAATAACAACCGCACTATATAAGCAATACCAATAACAAAGTATAAAGACTAAAAGTCGGCAAAGTTACCCGTGAGCGCGCAAAATCAGAAAAATGTATATACTCGTTTCAGTTTCCTCACCTTATTTCGCATGCTACATCGTTTTTGGTATCATTGTGTTCGCAATAGAATTCCTTATAGTGGTATATTCATATAAGGTCTAAAAGCCCGGAGTGAGTCCCATAGCAAAGACTAAAGTCGGCCAAGTTACCCGTGAATGGGCACCAATTGGCACAACGACAGACTAATGTGTACTCATTCAGTTTGATAACATAAATTTTCGTGCTATGTCTTTCATTTTGGTATCAAATTGTGCCCAATCTAAAGGCGCTCATTTTGAAATTGCCTAGAAATTGATTGGATGACGATTTAATTTTTTGTAAATATTTTGGTTTGACGCGCGAGATAGTCATCGAATTACATTCGGGAGAAAAACTTATGACGATAATAGGAAGGCTCGGAGTGCGATAGTGTTAAGCTGCGCAAAACGTCATATGAAGTTGGACATAGAGCTTAGTTTTTAAAATTTGCTGAAATGCTTTCAAATGTTTTTTGCGTAATATACTAGGCAAATGCTACAACTTTGTCTAAATGATACCAACGTAACTTGAAAAACTAGAAAATAAAAAAAATAATTAAAATTGAACATTGAAAACTGTTTTAAACTGTTTGGTGTTCTTATGATCTCAGAATAGCATATGATCTTCATTTTCATATATTTAGAATACAGTATAGGTTTTCAGTATAGTTTACTGTAAAAAAAAAAATTGTCAATGGTATTTGAAATATACGCAAATTTAGACAACAAAAATTTCATTCCAAATGTTTGGGGTTTATGAAAAATCAATTCTATAGGGATTGTAAAACAGACAGCTGTGCACACTATATGTAAAAATGGTGAGAATTGGTAAAAGTAGATTTTTGTATACTGGAGCAAGTTGAAATTCTAGTTATAGTTGAAGTTATCAACAATGAACAAGGCAGTTCTAATTCGTGAATTTACCTGCACATTTTAATAAGCATTGTTTGGCATTCATACTCGAATATGTGAAAGTTGTTGGTCAATGTGTTGAATTAAAATCACTGAAAATACCCCCCCCCATAAAAACAAAATATAGAGATAATTATAATAATTATAATGATTTAGGGGATACATTTAGGGTATACTTTATACAAGTAAAAAAACCCTAAATGGGACCCTAATAATCAGAACAACCTTAAGAGAAAGAAAAGTTTGAAATCTGAAAAAAATCAGTCAAAAAAATTCAGTCCCAAGTTTTGCCAGTTGACTGATTTATTTGTTGACCAATATCATTCTATCTTCACATAGTTAGGGACTTGTATGCTCTCTCCAGGATTTGAAAGTTACAACAAAATCAGATAATAAACAAAGAAGAAAAAACTAAAATCTTAAAAAAAAAATAATGTAATTAACAGATGTTAATATTGGGCAATGTATTTATATGATATATACCAAAATAGAACATAAAAATATACTTGCTAATTACTATTTGTGTTATGTATTACTGAGCTTGCATCTCTTTATTATTGCATTATTCATCAGTTCCAGTTAATAGCTGTTCTTATCAACAAATCATTCTTTTTAAAAATTGTCTCGTTAATTTTTGAATATTTTGATGAAAGCTTCATGACGCTGAAGCCAATATGTTGGAGATTTAACATTAAGTAATTTTTACATAATTTGATTATTTTTTGCTTCCATGCCCCTTTTGCTGAGCAGTTTAAGGGTTAAGGCTGTGCAGCACGGTGGTTAAGAATACAGTTTATATAATACAGTACTCAGAATTGTTGGTCACCACCTAGGATAATGTGATTTTTGTCAAGGTTGTTCTTGAATAGTAATATTGTACAGTATTCATGAAGAAATTGACAAATTTTGTGCCATGATTGTATTTTCCTTCTAGCAATGATTCTCAACACACCTGTTGACCTTAAGCACTGGGCGATTGTCTACCCAATTAAGTTCAGTGATGATGCACGTGAACTGGTTACCCATTTGCAACGGATTGGAAAACCCATGGGCATGAATCTTGCCAATCCTTCTACGTAAGTTAGCTCAGTGTTGAAATTATATTAAGCTTTTGACCACCATGCATATCAATAACTTGGAACTTGAGTTTTATTTGGTCATTAATTTAAATCCATATTCTATCATATAAAATATTGCATGTTTTCCCCCAAGTATACCAAAATGTTTCACAAAGTGCTTCTCATTAACCCATCCACTGTGCATGTCATATATCTATATGATTTTGGCCTGACTGACTGGATTGCTGATATCATGTATGGGGGGATTTATAGCACTGTGTAATATTTGTAAGTCCTGCAGGTACACGGGAATCACATCAGCTTTCTTAGCCCTCCAGAAAACAAATGTCATTTGAAAAGAAATCATGGACACTGTTCCTGGGTGTGAAGGCCTCGGTACTGAGTGAGCAATAAAGGCTCACAGCACGAGTTAAGAGCAATGCTATTTAGCTTGTGTCCACATCATCATTTTAAAAATGCCGAAATATATAAGTAACTATTATTTTGCGATGATAGTATGGTAGAAGATCGTAACTGTAATAAAGGCTATGTACAGTGTTCAGATATCAGTACAGTACACGATGCTATTTATGATGATCACAGTGTGAGCATCCCAGCCAGCCACTGCACTCTGCTATTGTTTGGTGCATCCATGCATACGAAATGACCTTGTGTGCCTTTAGAAAATTAACGTGTGTAAAAATGATTCATATTCAGGATTTAGTGAGAAGGATGCTGATAATAGCAACATTGTACCTAGAGTTGGTGATAGGCATGTTGTATTGGAGGTATTGTGAGGAGTCGGGTGACTAGTGTTGGTGCAATGTTGTGTATGGGGCCCCATCATACTAGCTTAGTGGTTCACTATGGAACACAAAAATGTGGATGGTTATACAGTAGTGTATATGTATTGAGAATATAATAATCTTGTCAGTAACATTTGCACAATATTTTTGAGTACAGTGGTACCTTCGTTTACAATCCTAATCCGTTCCCAGAGACGAGTTGTACACCAAAAATTCGTAAACCAAAACGAATTTTCCAAATAAGAAATAATGTAAATTGAATTAATCCGTTCCACACCTCCCAGAAATATTAACTAGAAATACATTTTATACGGAATACCACTCATTTTTTACTACAGTACAGTATGTATATCTTACTTTATTGAGGACTCTTGTTGGCATACGGAAGACAGTGAGGAGGAGGAGGAGAGGTGTTAGTGTTTGAAAGGGAAGTCCCCTTCCATTATATCAGGCAGTGATAACTTTTCTTGGGGTACTTGCTGTCCTACATTTTGTAGTCATACCACTGGGACCGGGTTGTGGCTCACTGCTTGTTTCTCACTAAAAACCTGTCTATTGACACTTTTTTTCCCCTATGTTGTAACACTTCTCTGAAGTGAGACATCACATTGTCGTTAAAAAGGTTAACACAACGACCTGCTACATCTTGATTTGGGCGACACCTTTCGGCAAAACTTTGCAGTTCTTACCATACCGCACATTTTCTTAATGAGGAAGACGCATTCTGTACTGCCTCCTTCTCCCCTGAAGAAATTTCCTCGGCTGTATCTTGCTTCTACTCTTTGAGAAGGGCTAAGAGTTCGCCGGTGGTCAGTTCTTCGTTGTGTTCCTCCAACTCCTCCACATCAGCACCATCCAACTCCAAGCCCAATTTATGGCCCAGAGAAAGAAACAATTTCCTCAACAAGAGGCTCTTCAGGCTCAGGCTCAAATTCCCTCAAAGTCTCGTCCTGAAATTCATTCAGGCACAAAAGCCATACTGTTCTCCAGCCAGAGATCCTGGTTCTTAGTCACTTCTTCCCAGTCTTTGTCTATGAGTTTTAAAGGACTCGGAATGTGAATGTGTTTTTTCCAGAACTGAGGGTGAGGTTTGTGGCATCAGTCACTTTGACACATCTCTGGAAAAGTACCCTGCAGTAAAGTTTTTTAAAATTGGAAATGATTTTCTGGTCCATAGGCTGAATTAAGAGTGTTAGTGTTGGGAGGAAGGAACTTTACTGTAATGAAACTAAATTCTTCCAATAATGAAGCCTCCAAGCCTGGAGGATGAGCAGGAGCATTGTCGAGGAGAAGCAGGGCCTTGAGTGGCAAACTTTTCTTCTGCAGGTAATTTTTGAAGGAAGGGCAAACCACTTCACTCACCCACTCGGTAAAAATAGCCTTGTCACCCATGCCTTACTATTAGCCCTCCATATCACACTTTTGCTTTTCTACACGTTATATTTTTTGAAAACCCTTGGTTTTTTGGAATGATGCACAAGCAAGGGTTTAATTTTAAAATTGTCACTCACATTACTCGTCAGCACAAGTTAGCCTATCTTTCATAGGCTCTTGTCCGAGCAATGACTTCTGCATAATGTGTTTTCTTCAGCATTTTTTTCCAGAATAGCTCTGTCTCGTCACAATTAAACACCTGTTGTGGTAGGTATCCCTCACTACAGTATCTACAAAATTTTTAAATTCACCAACAAATCTTTTGGCCACTGATTTGTCTTGAGCTGGCACCCTCCCCATACCTCACAACACTATGAATGACACTTCTTTTCTTTTAAAGTTCTCAAACCATTCCCTGATTGCCTTAAACCCTCTCATATCTGCATCACTTGTTCCAGGGGTGTTCTTTGTAAGATCTTCATGCAATAGGCTTTCTTTTTCACAAATGATGGCCTCCAAAAAGACTATCGCCTGCTAACTGCTTGTCGTTTATCCAAAATAACAACTTTCAACATCCCCAAGTGTTTGTGTTCTTTGTTTCGTGATTGTTGACACGCCTTTTGCCACTTTAGCACCCATAATGTCCTTCTGCTAGCAATTACGCTGGATATCGTTGACATAGGTTTGTTGTACTGCTTAGCTAGTTCAACAACCCTCATACCATTTTCATGTTTACGAATGATCTCTTGATTTTCCTCCGTCATCCTCACAACTATTATTTTAGGTTGAACTTTACCACTGACTTTCTTGGGATCAATGGTGTGATGTATAATAAGAACTTTTATGTTCAGAAACCCCAAAAGCACAAAAACAATTAAATTTTTACAAATAATTCAAATGCAGTCGTCACTACGCGGGATACACTGGTAAACAACCGAGTGTGCTTCGCCCTGTGCCCCGAGCACCACGAGCTTGGTCGACCCATACACATATCAACAGATGTTGTATTACAACGAAAAAGTTGTACACCAATTCAAATTTTACGATGAATTTGACGTATGCCAAAAAAATCGTACATAGGGCAGTCGTACATGAAGGTACCACTGTATAGCGTTCTTTTGCATATTTTATTATATAAATTTATTAGCTTGTGCACTATTATCAGCAATAGATTCATTGCTACACTCGAGATGTATTAAAAGTTTGCGTTCCTCCTGTAATGATCAGCTCCTTTAGCCTCTGCTTGCTTCTAGGAAGTGCATAGGACATGTCTCCATTGCAAACATTAACTGTTTGCTAATGTGATGTGTCTGGCCTTGATTTGATGAGTGTTTGTGTCTTTGCAGAGTTTAAACTGTGGGTCATGTTAAGATTCATATCTGCAGCTCGGTGCACTTTCGGAATTAAGACACTATCTGCATGTGGAGTGTAGTGCACTTGCCTAGTTCTAACTAAACCTAATCTGCAGTGATTATGCTCATCAAGGATAGCCTGTGGCCAAAATCAAGGGAGTACTGGGGTGTAATCATCAATGCCATGAGAAGCTTCTTCACAGCTCTTACAAAATTATTTAAAAAGTAAAAAGAATAGGTAATCCAACTCTCTAAACATCAGTAAATTAAAAGTTAATGATAGGAATTGTCCAATTGATGGACTTGGCTGGAAGGGGGTGATTGGCGGCAGGCCACCAGGACCTGACCCACCCACCCATTAGCACAAAATTAGGGAAAAGGCTAATTGCACAAAAGTGAAGGTGACATGTTACTTGTTTGGGTCCCATTGCTGAAGTGAGGAAGTGTGTTAGGGTTATCGAGGTGCACCTAGGCCAGCTGCTGTCTTGTAGGTAGACAGGTGTGGGTATACAGGACATGTCTTCCCAACTAGGCCTCCTCCTGTATTGTGGCCTCATGTGCAGGTTCTCAGGACCTTATCTAAAGGAGCGACTGAGAGGTACAGCATATAAATGTACATTTGATTTGTTATATTTTTAACCACAATTATATTTAAATAATAGTACCAATTTTCTGTTATTTCATATTTAATGTCAAGAATGTAGAGGAGAGTTTGAGGGCCAGACTTATTCTTTGACAGATTTGTTTTGCGTGCCGATAGTGCTCATGACTATGTAAGTGTGTTGAACCAGTGTGCAGGAATGGAGCTCGTGATGGCGATACTGCCCAATAATCGTGCTGATAGATACAATGCCTTCAAGCGTCATCTTAGTATTAAAATGGGTATCCCTAGTCAGGTCAGTTTAATTAAACTATTATTATTTATATTAAAATCATATTTTACACTTGCAGTTGTAAAACCTAACCACTTGGGCTGGACGGTAGAGCAACGGTCTTGCCTCGTGCGAGTCGGCATTCAATTTCCGACCATCAAAGTGGTTGGGCACCATTCCTATTCTGTGGCACATGTCAAATTTTTATCCTGATCCCTTCCAAGTGCTATACTGTATAGTCGTAATGGTTTAGCACTTCCTCCTGATAGTTCCCTTCCCTTGCAGCTGTAAATGAATATAATGGCTTTGTACCATTTAATATTTAAACAAATTTGTTTAATTCTATTCCATCTTTCCTTCTCCCTATTCTTTCCTCCCCCTCCACTTCATCTTTCCCCTTCTTACTCTGCTTCCTCTATCTCCACTGTCTTTCAAAATTGGTTTTCCACTCAAGTTCTCATTTATACCATATTGTCATACCTCCCTACACCATTCTCTTTCCTCTTTGAACTGTCTGACCCGACCTTCTCCTCCGGTGAAGCTGTTTGTTCAGTCCTAATGTTAGCCCGGCAAGTTGCCCTCATTGCATTACGTTTTGTACACCTTCGGGTAATGTTTCTCTCAAGGGCTGTGTTGTACTGTCTTGTATTAATTTTTGTTTCAGTGTATTTTGAGTAGAACACTCTTCAAGAAGCAGCGCTTGATGTCTGTAGCAACAAAAGTTGCTATTCAGATGAATTGTAAATTGGGTGGTGAACCATGGAGTGTTGCAATCCCCATTAAGGTGAGAATAGTCAAATAACATTTTACATTTGCTATGTGATCTCAAAATCCTATGGAAAATAATATTGTGAAAAATGATTCGTATTCATAATTTAGTGATAGGATTCTGATGATAGCAATGTTCATAATAATAATAGTGATGTGCGTAGTATATTTCTGGGCATTTTGCTTGGTCAGGTGATATTATCTGTAAAAGACGGCTGGTTGTAGTGTGTAGTTCTATACTGTACGGTTAACACTATCGCCCGCGCCACGAGAGCGGCACAGACTTTGACGTCATGGGGCTAATGGTGCTGGCGAGCATGCGGCGACGCCTAAATGTGTATACTCGTTTCAGTTTTCTCGCCTTAATTCTCGTACTACGACGTTCATTTTGGTATCATTGTGTTCGCAATTAAATTCCCTGCAGATGTACATGCATATAATGTCCAAAAGCCTGGCGAGACTCCCCACAGCAAAGCCTAAAGTCGGAAAAGTTACCCGTGAGCATACAAAATCAGTAAAATGTATATACTCGTTTAAGTTTTCTCACCTTCATTCTCGTGCTACGTTATTCCTTTTGGTATCATTGTGTTTGCAATTAAATTCCCTGCAGATGTATATGCATATAATGTCCAAAAGCCTGGCGATATTCCCCACAGGAAAGCCTAAAATTACCCATGAACGAGCACCAATTTGCACACCACAACCTAATGTGTTTACTCGTTCAGTTTGATAACATCAATTTTCATGTTACATCGCTCGTTTTGGTATCAAATTGTTCGCAATATAAAGGCGTGTATTTTAAAACTAGTCCCATAATAATAGCACAATAAATAGAATTTTAACAAATATTTTAAAATAAAAAAATTACACCCAAAACGTATTTATAATCTTTCAAGTGTTCTGACATAAAGTTTCGTGTTATATTTTTCATTGTGGTATCAAATTGTGCGCATTCTAAAGGCGCTTATTTTGAAACTATCCTGAGGTCGATCGGATAAAAAATTAATTTTATACAAATGTTTTTGTAGTGAACGCGAGTCCTGTCCACGGCTAGGACTCGAGAGAGAAAAAAAAATGGACGTAATCGGTGTCCAAAGCGACCGATATTGTTAAGATTTTATTACCCCACACACCAGAATTACTTAGTGGTTTGTTATAGTTTATAAGAGTATTATAGTTTATATAATACTGTTATAGTTTATAAGAGTATATAGTTTATATAATACTGTTATAGTTTATAAGTTATAGTTTATTGTTATAGTTTATAAGTTATAGTTTATAGTTGGTTATAGTTACATAGTTACAGTTATAGTTACAATAACTATAGTTATAGCTATAGTTATAGTTACAATAACTATAACTTTATATATAAGTTATAGTTATTGTTATAGTTTATAAGAGTATTATAGTTTATATGTTATAGTTTATAAGATTTATATAATGTGTACTGTATATAGTGTAATAATGGCAAAAACTGTTTTATTGATTTAAAAATATAATGTGTCAATAAATATGAGCACCATATTTATGAGCATAGCCATGTTCCAAACATTTAACTACAGGGGGCCGGTCGGCCGAGCGGACAGCACGCTGGACTTGTGATCCTGTGGTCCCGGGTTCGATCCCAGGCGCCGGCGAGAAACAATGGGCAGAGTTTCTTTCACCCTATGCTCCTGTTATCTTGCTGTAAAATAGGTACCTGGGTGTTAGTCAGCTGTCACGGGCTGCTTCCTGGGGGTGGAGGCCTGGTCGAGGACCGGGCCGTGGTGACCCTAAAAAGCCCCGAAATCATCTCAAGATAACAGTATATAAATTCCTCACATTACACTATTGAATATTATTATTACCAAAAAAAAAAAATTACATAAAATCCATTCCAAGATATGAAAACTATTATGTAACAATGTATTTGTGGTATCTCTTGCCACACTGGCGGTTGAAACACACCGCTGCTGGCGAGTACTCTATCAGCACCTAAATATTTCCAGACTTCCTACACCCATCATGGGCCTAAGTACGTCTCATACAATATATACATATACATTATTTTTCCAGTGATCAGAGAATGCATTCTATCTATTAGGATTGAACAAAATTTCTTGGGAATTATATGTGCACAGGGTGGTTGTCGAATTAAACTAAGGTGCAGAATACGGGGTTAGATTTCATGGTTAGATTTCATGGTGCGCAAAAAAAAAAAATATATACAATAGTCTTTCCTTGTTGTTTTTGGTTAAAATTAAATGTTAATTGAAGGGTTAAATCCTGAGAATTTTGTAACCATGTAGGAGCATTTACTGTAGTGATAGTTATGATCTCAAATACAGTATAGTCTTAGTATTAAGTACAAATGTGTGTGTAATGAAGTATACCAATTACACATTACAGTATCATACTTATGATTACTCTGGCCCTATATTATTACTCATTCATTACTGTGAGAACTGTTTCAGAATGCCATGGTTATTGGGTATGATGCCTACCACGACAAGGTGGCACGTGGTGCTTCATATGGTGCAGTTGTGTCCTCTCTAAACCAGCCCTGGACTCGCTACCTCTCTCAGGTCGCCAGACATTTTAACCAGGAAGAGCTGACGGATAACTTTGCATTGGGTGTAAAAAGTAAGTTTATTAAATTTTATGTAACGTGTTATATGTATCGATAAATTGTTTGTACTGTATGTACTTAATGTTTGCTGAAGGTTCGTATATACAGTACATAAGTCAAGGATGATGACCATCCTTCCATCTACCCCCCTCCCGTATCCGTCTATCCAGTCCCCTCACAAAAAAGTAAAATCCATATGTTTTTGACCAAATCTTATGATCATCATCTTAAATTGTTGGAACTGTATGCAAATGCCCACAGTCATTAACCTAGTCCCTTCTCACTGTTTCATTCCTTTTCCCTCATATTTGATTTAAAAGAGGATAGTGTTATCAGTGTAGAGATCTTCATGAACTCTACAAATGGTCAAAGCTTTGCAAATGTTTAATTTTGAAACACTGAAGACCCTGCATGTGCATAACAGTGCACATAACAACCATCATGGCAGCAGAGTGAAGAAGAAAAGAACCTAATGGTCTGAATCCACCAGTTGTTGAAAGTTGCACAATGAGTAATTACCAGTGTAGTTACAGGATAATAACTATGCTCGTGGTGTCCTGTCTTCCCAGTAGTGTCATATGATGCTTTGAACTGAATCTGAATTGAAACTATTGACAGTTTTGACATCCACCAACTTCCCATTGAACTTGTTCCAACTGCCTACAAATTTACAAAAATGGACTTAATGTTTTTGGCAGCTTTGTTTCTGTAGCTTAAATCCATGACTTCTTGTTCTTAAAGTTCCAGGCTTCAAGAATTCTTCTCTTCATGTTATTTTATTCGTACGGGTAGTGATTATGTTGCTTTTTTTTTCTTCTAGCTTTGGCGTATTTACCACTAGCCTCTCCTTGTAGCTCTTGTCTGTCAGTTCCAGAAGCCATTTTGTTGCACGTCTTTGTGCCTTTTCTAGTTGATATACTTCTTGAGATATGGGCACCATACAACTGTTGTATATTCTAGTTTTGGTCTTGCATAGGTTGTGAAGTTTAGTATTTCACTAACTATGTATTTAAAAATTTGAAAAAAATTATTTACGAACAGCTCTACTCCTACCTCGTAAAATTCAACATACTAAGTCTGTCAGTTTAGCTTCTGCTCCCAAAACAGTACCAATGATGCAATTATTAGTCTGCTCGATATAATCTACACAGCCTTTGACAAAAATGAGTTCTCGATTGTACTTGTCATTGACCTGAGAAAGGCCTTGATATTGTTAACCATAACTACCTCTTATACTCCACCATAATGGAATCGGAGGCCTTACCCTGAACTATATTTGCTCCTATCTTGGTGACACACCATTATGCAGCAATCGGTGATATAACCTCTCCCACTCTACCATTAACCGTAGGAGTGCTACAGGGCAGCATCCTAGGACATCTTCAAAAATACAAGTAAAACCAAAAAATACCTAATTTCATCCCCATAGTTTCCTACCAAACTGCCTTAAACTTGCACTGCATCTTGTGCTACCTACTGCAATATATGTTCCTATATTGACTTCCTAAGCCATTCAACTTCACCATTGTAATCACTGCTATCATCTTGTATCATGGTTGTTATATAGAATGCATATTGTATTACTTTATACCTAGAAATAATCCTTAAATTATGCTACAATGTTCCTGTTGATAATCCTCAAGTTTTGCTATAATGTACCTACTAATCTTTGTCAAATTATCTTGCGATGTATCTGTTAACATTTCTCAATTTTGCAAGAGATTATCTACTTAAAATGATCTGTTAGATTAAGGACCTGCCCAAAATGCTGTGTTAGTGGCTTTACAAGCATGTAAAAGCATCAATGCTGTGTACTCATAAACCCAATGTACCGTCTTGTATATATATAAATAAATAAATAAATAAGAGCGATTCTGAAGTTGGAAAGCATACCATATGCTCTTTGCACAGTGTTCTTTGTGCTCCAGAACCACTTCTGGATCTCATTTAGTTCCTTTAATTACTTTCCACTAAATTTATAGGTTGTCTGTGGCCTGTATTCTCCTATTCCACATGCCATAACATCGCATTTAATCACATTGAATTCCTTCTGTACACATTTTATCTAGGTCATTTTGAAGGGCATGAGAATTGTCTTAAGTCCTTTATCTTCCCAAGTAGCTTAGCATCATCTGCAAACATATTCATATAATTCTTTGTTCCTACTGGTAGATGGTTTACATAGATGAACATTACTGTGTAAGAACTGAACCTTGTGGTACTCTGCTAGTAACACCTCCAGTAGCACTGCAAACCAGACATGACAGGGCTAATCTCATCGAAACTTAAAATACTGAACAAGTTGGAGGATATTAATCCTATCAACCATTCTAGAAAGATTTCTATATTGTTGACTGCAATAACATACTGGGGTTATGGAATCGAACAATTTCTTGATTTACATTTAATTCATTTATTTGTATAACAGAAGGTACAATGGGTTGTGAAAGTACATTTCATTGGTAATCATGCGGTACATTCTTGCAAAGCCACCAACATGCAAAATGTTTTGAGCAGGTCCTTAAGCTAACCAATGAACATAATGATTGTTACCTGTTACATTTGTAACAAAATTTGCATTATTACTCCCTCAGCACAAGTTGATAAAATATATTAGTGATGTTGCATTCCTGTATTGTAATAAACTGGGTGAGTGGGTGACAAAAGATACAGTGTGTTAGTAGTATGGGGTGGGGCATAGATTTAGTTCAATTCTCAGAAGTAATTATTTCTGGCTTATGGTTTCTATTACATCTATGTAGGAAGAGTTTAGAAACAATTAAAATATAGGAATAAGATTTTATAAGTGTAAATAGCAGAAAAGAATGTGTTTGTGTGTGTTTGTACTTACCTAGTTGTCCTTGCAAGGGTTGAGCTCTGACTCTTTCGTCCTGCCTCTCTACTGTCAATCAACTAATGTACAGGTTCCCGAGCCTACTGGGCTCTATCATATCTACACTTGAAGCTGTGTATGGAGTCAGCCTCCACCACATCACTTCCTAATGCATTCCATTTGTCTGCTACTGACACCGAAAAAATTCTTTCTAATGTGTCTATGGCTCATTTGGGCACTCATTTTCCATCTGTGTCCCCTAGTGCATGTGTCCCTTGTGTTAAATAGTCTGTCTTTATCTACTCTATCAATTCCTCTTAGAATCTTGTATGTGGTGATCATGTCCCCCTCTAACTCTGTCTCCCAGTGACGTGAGGTTTAATTCCTGTAGTCTCTCCTCGTAGCTCATGCTCAAGTGTGTTGTGTGTAATATGTTCAGGGATTTAAACAGTCTAGTATGGTATAATTAGTAATACCAATGATTAGTTTTGACTTGGTTACCTTATGTCACCTTTACCTATGTGCACTATATTTGAACTTCTATTTTGTACACAGTAAACCCTTGGTTTGCATAAATTCGTGCATGCAAAGCACATGTTAAAACAAAATGTTGCCTAACAATTGCTTTGTGTTATTGTAGGCTTTGAATTGCAGCAAAATAATAGGAAGCACACAAGTTTAAAAACACAACACACAAGTTTACAAATTTTATTCATAGCTGTTTGGTACACTTTGGAATAGGTTTTACTATTTTTGTATCAACCTAATCATACGTATGTATGTACCTTACCTGAATAAAAATTTATTATTATTATTATTATTATTATTATAATCAATCTCTCCTCTCCCCTCATATATTATATTGTATTATGATGCCTAATGTTTTGATTGGTGCTTCATAGATGCAGTGACTTGGTACCAGAAAGAAAATGGCTGTTACCCCAACATGATAGTGGTGTACCGGGATGGGGTTGGTGAAGGACAAATTGAGTATGTCAAGGAACACGAAATAGCTGCAATTAAGGTGAGATCATCAGATAATTGTTACACTTTTTGCCATTTCTTGTTATCTTTGTATGAAATTTTTCAATGTTTTATGAAGTTGTCTGTAATAAGTGCTTGTGCTTGGTCTTTGGAACATCTCCGTACGTTATATTGGTCCAAGATGGTGCACGACTAGAACTTGTGCATGACGTAGCAGTATTTTTCAATTCTGTAGAGTGGCCTGCTGCTATGACTGATTTGATGTGTTGAACACAAGTGGCTTTAATGACTTTAAATATTTGTTGTAACATAATTTTTCCAGAGGTGTTTTGCAGAAGCGCTTCCAAAGCCACCGAGGTTGGGTTTCATAATCGTGTCAAAGAGGATCAACACTCGTATGTTTCTGGAAAATAGAGGCCAAATTGAGAATCCATTGCCTGGTACTGTGATAGACGATGTCATTACACTTCCTGAGAGGTCTGTATCTATATATATATCTATATATCTATATATGTATGTATAATTATGTATGTACCCTCATCAGAGATTTTTTTCTCCCTAAAATACAATTAGTAGGCTGTACTGAATGACTCATTATTGTTCAGATTTGTTGCTTCTCGCTAGTATTTTGTAATATGAGGTATGAACTAGTTAACATTTAATGTTGCTGCAGATTTAACAGTTGCTGTAAATATTTCTCAAGTTAGTAATTTATAAATTGATACAAACGAAGTGGTGATTGTCTTATAATAGTAGCTTAGTGATGAGCATTCTTCCACGTTTCTTAGATTCCAAGTTCAAAGTTAAAGTTCCTGATTACAAGTTCTAATGGACATTTTTGCAAGTTCTTCCATTACTTCTGCTGTGTAATTTTCCTGTAAATCTCTTCACTGTGTGATTGTAACAATTTCAACGTTATTTGTTTGTGAATTTGTGGAGTAAATGATGGCAAGTTCGAGGGGGGGGGGAAACATTAGTCATTGGCAATAAGAATGAATGGCAAAAGTGCAGCTTTTGAAGTAAACTTTGAATGATATTAATTCATATTTCTTACCAAATAGGTATGATTTTTTCTTGGTGTCACAAAGTATCAATCAGGGAACTGTGAGTCCAACGTCTTTCAACATAATTGAAGATACTACAGGATTGCAGCCAGACCACATGCAACGCCTTGCATACAAACTCTGTCACACTTACTTCAATTGGCAGGTAAAACTGTGATAAATTGTGCATGGCTATTTTTTATGAAGGTTGAGCTCCATTACAATATCTTAAATGTTTTATTACTGCCAACTGGCCTACTTTTAATTTGAAACATGTTGTAGGAAATACAGTATAGGTGGTTTCTATTGCACCTTAAGGAACATCAAGGCTGCTAGACTGAGCACTTGTAAGTAGTAGTGATGCTGGTTTTGAATTACATGCTACATACTGGCCCACGTGTTTAATTTTACACGTATATGCTGCCTTGCTAGTACATACAATAACAGAACATTTTCAAAGTTCAAATCTAATTGTTTTGGTGAAGTTAGTGTCAGAAAACATTAATGCTTCCCTTGCCATTTTAAAATAGTTTTAGTAATGCATTATTTCAGGGAACTGTACGTGTACCTGCGCCATGTATGTTTGCACACAAACTGGCATACATGACTGGTCAAACTATCAATGATCGGCCTCACCAAAACCTAGTGGATCGACTGTGGTGAGTTTACTTTGTGATTTGATGTTTGATTACAATACTTTCATTGTGACTGTCATTGTTTGTAAACTACATACTATACAATATTTTCCTTTGCTCTTTTTCAAGGCTATATATGAAGAGCACATCAAAAAATACTATAAAAGAAAAAGTGATGCCTAATTATTGTGTAAGCTTTTATATCTGCCTCACCAAGTAGTATAAATCTTACTTTTTAATAATAATAATACAGTACACAAGAGTTCTTACATTCTTGTACATTCGCTAGCACGTGTAGCGTTTCGGGCAGGCCCTTAATCCAATGTTCTCCAGAATACGACCCCACCAAATCATTTTTAACAACCAGGTACCCGTTTTACTGCTGGGTTAAACAGAGGCTACAGTTAAAGGTTTGCGCCCAGTAAATCCACCCAGGACAAAGCGCTCACGAAATGCCAGGCGAGTGTCTTACCACTATGCCACAGGGATTTAAGTTTAATAGTACATAAAATTTAGATTAAAAAATATAATTTTCAAGTACTGTTTCACATTAAAAAAACTCTAATCTACTAAATTATTATTAATCATTTCTGTAATTTATGTAGGCTTACATCTAACAAGTATTTCTCAAATGTAAAACTTGACACTTGAATTATGCATGAAAAAGTGCACATAATTAGTGGCTATGATCAGTCAACTGATCTTGTGTATGTCATAAATAAAGTATTATACCACCACCACTTGTATATCACAAGGGGGGAGGGGAGACCTCTGACAAGCCACCTGCTTCCTGTCCCAATCCTAGATACTGAAGACGAGGTAAATAATTCTACCACTGAATAATACCAAATACTGGTAACATAATCATGAGTACATGGAGGGGCCTGACAGCTGAGAGGACAGCACTCTGGATTCGTAGTCCTGAGGTTCCGGGTTTGATCCACTGTGGAGGCGGAAACAAATGGGCAGTTTTTTTCACTCCAATGCTCCTGTTCACCTAGAAGTAAGTAGGTACCTGGGAGTTAGACAGCTGCTATTGGCTGCTTCCTGGGGGTGTGTAACAAAAAGGCCAGGTCAAGGACTGGGCCGCAGGGACACTAAGCCCTAAAATCATCTCAAGATAACATGACCACCACCACCACCCCCTCTTCCTCCCTCCTGCTTATCATCTTCCTTCCCCACATCAACACAAGCTTATTCTCACAACACCAGCCTGTGCTCCTTTCACTCTCTGCATTCTTGACTCCCTGGGCTGCTCATAACCTCCTGTATAAAGCTATATAATTAACATTGTATAGCTTTACAATACTAATTTCTATCCTGAGGTATGCTGGTCCACTGATAGCCTTTTCTTTCCCCTTCATGCAATCAAACCACATTTAGTTTCATGTTACTTTGTACACCATCTGATTTTCTGTATTGTCATCATTTGCTACAGCTCATTCCCAACAGGCACTGAACCTTTATTGCATGAAACCTTGCATAAATGTACAGTATAGACATTTGATTCCTATTTTCTTTTCAGGTATTTGTAAATGAATTGTGGTGTTGACCATCAGCCAGGTCAGATGTCAATTTTATTAAAATGTTTAGTTGGCTGAAAATTATATAGTATTATGCATATAATCATTCAACTTCAGCTGGAAAATTAAGTACTGTAGAGGTATTCATTGCTATCAGAAAGTTGAGAGAATGCCAATGAAGTATGTGTTAAATTCACATTAAAGTTATTATGAAAAAATATAAAGGATTGAAGGCTAATTAGCAAATTTATTGAAAAATCAATAGTGCAGGAAATTTGTGATTAAATGCTTGATAGTTTACAAAATACGGCTAGTCACCTAGAACAGGTTAAGTTCTATAGTGTTCACCTAGAACACTATAGATCTATATCTTCTAGGGTTATCCATATAACTTTATTCCATTTGTGGCTGGATGGTGGCAGTGATGTACTGTGTTGGGCATGGTGATGCTGGAGGTCATTGATATAGCCGCCAATGGTGTGTGTAGCTGGGAAGCTAATTTAATAATTTTGCAACATTTTGGTTATAAAAACTGTGTACATTTTCTATTAAATGTTTTTAGAAAACTTTTGTAGAGACCTTAAGTATTTTTTTTTACTTATGGAACCAAAATGTTTGTTGCAGGAATGCTTCCAATTATATAATGGTAGTCAATGGTGAATTAGGATTTACCTAATGGGATTTCACTTTGGAGAGCTTCTCATGAACAAATTTATACCGTATAGTGAGTAATGTCTGTAAACGGTTTAGTGATTATTTCAAGTGTCTCGGTGGAAGCTGTAGGTTGATGAAGCTTGATGTGTATTGACAAACAGTGAGACATCAACCAGTCAGTTGCCTGACTTTAATTTTCCTAATGAAAGCTGTCAGCACACATTTTGTGCTCTTGGTGTTTATATTGTTGTATGCCTAAAATCATTCAACTGCATTAGGTATGAATAAGGACATAAGGCACTGACTATGATTCTTTGTAGATGTAGGGTTATGCAAATATTAAATTGGAGTTTAGTTTAATACTGTAAATAGTAGATACTGTACTACCAGTAACAGTATATGTTATAAGATTAAATTACACACGTGACATATATGGGAGTAGCTATGGCAAGAATTTTGTTTATATTTTGTATACATGTACTATATGTGGTTACAGTACAAATTGTTGTAATAATCATATTGAGTTAGTATTAGGCAAAAGCAGTATGTTAATTGAAATATTGAGAATCTTCATTTAGCTTGATTGAATTCTTTATCTGCAGACTTGACCTGCAAATGCTCAGTGTTTACTTGTACTGAATTCAATTATTATTTCAGTTTCTGGGTAATATCCAATACTGTACTTAAATGTGTTTGGGTTCTTGTATATTAAAATTTAAGGCTTGTATACTTGATAAACTTGAGTGATAGAGAGGACATCATAGATGTCGAGTGATTATTGCACAGAGCAACCTGGAGGTACAGTATATGGGACTTGTCTAATTGTATACCAATATTTTTGTGTACGTAATAAAATATAATTGAAGGCTCAGATCAGCAGTACTGTTGTTACCAGTGCCATCTTTAATTATATTTTGGCTCATTTTATTGTTGCATTAAATAAGAGGCTCAAATTTTATATTTTGATTTAAATACCTAAAGAAATCTGTATTGTAATGTTGATTTACCATTATTTACCAGCTGTTTATGGTGGCTGACTGAAGATGCAGCTTGACCAGCACATGTGAGAAATTTTTAATATTTGACTTTTTTTTTTTTAATTTTGCTTTGAAAGACTAGTGGTTCACTACTAGTAATGACTTCTTTAATTTGTGAAATGAAACCCAAGCACCAGTATTAAGATTCTCAAAGCTTATGCAAAATTACACACAAAGACTTTACATAAAGGATGTGATGGGGGGGGGGGGAGACTTGATTTATTGCTTGTTTGTGCGTATGTACTGCATTACGTTAAGCACTTTCCTTGAATTGCCAGCCCTTCACAATGTGGCCTTCCTCCTACCACCGTAACTGGCGGTGCGAAATGGCTCTGACAAGGTTGCATATTGGCCATACACGCTTAATTCACGGACACTAAATGGAGGGCCGCCCTGCTCCCTATTGTCCCTCTTAGTCATGCATATCCTTGTTGAATATCCTGACTTCCAGGATGAACGTGTGTCTTGCTTTCAGACCGTCCCTCGCAGTCACTTGTCCCTGGATAGAATTCTTGGCGAATCGGATACTTTTGATATCGTTCGCCTTATGCGTTTCTGTTCTCATATTGGCATCCTTAGTGATGTTTAGCACCCTATGATAATTCTGCACATTTGGTGGCGCTATATAGCCTTCCCGGCTTGATGCCTTCTTTTGATAATTACTGTACTTCAGACAATGTAATTTCTGTTCCACTCTGTCATCAGAAAAGAAAAATTGGACATGATCACACACAATTATCATTTGAATAGGCATGACAGACAACCATATTTATCATAGAGGGTATATGAACGAGACCCATGTAAAAACTGTGCCTGAACGAGCAGCAAGACCTTAGAAAACATTAAAGTGTCCGAGTAGGGGACACATTAAATGTGTTTAGGGAAGAGATGGAAACAAACGCCATACATGGCTTAATGGTCGCTGTGACGGCTTAGAAACTAATACACCAATCACTGTTGTGATTGTGAGGTAAGAGGACCATAGTGCTGAAGAATAGCAGTTGCAAGTACAAATAGACGAGTACTGCCACCAAAAACACTGGTTAGTGGATAAATGAATCTGCTAGTCATCTTGGTGATTGCACTGATGGTAAATAGGGCTTTTATCACTACAAAATTCTAAATGCATTCACCAAATATGTAACACCATTATATGCACTGTACCCATTAATACATATACCTGTAATCACAAATTCACTAATTTATTCAGATGCATACAAAGACACAGATGTGAAGTGAAATGATCAAAGTGCAGTACTGGAATTTTGTGAAATGCTTACAATTGGATACTGTATAAAGAGAATATTGATAAAAGTATAAATAGGAAATTGGGTGCCGTCTTGGATAAAATTTTGAAGTGGAACATGCGCATTGTGAGGATCAAAGTTATATTGGTGTAGAGATAAAATGGAAAAAATTGCCAAGCATAGTTAACACTTCTTGGACAAGGTTTATGGAATTAGTCTGTTTTTAAATGTGGACGAGTGAACAGCCATTTCTGAAATCACAAACAAAAATTGTGCCTGTACATTATAAAGTGTTCAGATTTTGAAAAACAATAAATTTAAATTAAAAAATTAATTTGAAATATATCGATTTGAAAAGGTTTATTAGCATTAATAATGTTAGCATGATTAATGCTAGGGGGGGGGAGGATTCTTAAAGAACTTTCTTTAGCTTTGCCAGGATACCACCCACAACAGTTCTTAATTCCTGGCTCCTGGTTATAAGTGAAGTCATCACTTAAAAAAAGTATTATTAATCACTAATGTCACTTGCAGTCATATTCAGTATATTCAGTAACTATTAAGGACATTTGTAATTACATTAATGACATCTCTACAACAATACATGTTCCCATGGTTTATATTTCGGGCAGGTCTTTAATCTAACATACCAGGCAAGATGAAAGGGTACAAATTGCAGCAAGATTTTTATATCAACAGATAACTACAAAAGTTGAGGAGGTGATTACACTGGTAAGGATATGTCTTAAGTACTAATATTGGGGAAGTGGGTAGTACAAGATAGTGAGTTGGTTTCCTACCATGCGCTTCAACAGAGGATGAAATTAGGTACTTTGTTTTACTTTAATTTTGAACGGCATAGGTTGGGACAATGTTTTAATTTATCAGGGAGTGAGTTTTTAAGACTGTTGACCCATTATTGGGTCAACCAATAATAGTTGGGATAAACACTGGATATGCTGCAAATCTTCTGCAACATCCTTGACAATCCTCGGCAACAATGTAACACTTGAAGTTGAAGTCAAGTTCCAACTCGAAAGATGCTTCAGCCTTGCAGCAGAGTAGACAGCCAGATTCCGGCCATACACTCGTCCTGCATTCGAGCCCTCTACCCCCAGCCATGCTAAGTTTCAAGTTCAAGTATGTTTATTGAGATAAGCAAGAAATACATCTCAAAGGGATAGAGTAGCTTAGGCTATTTCTACCCCCCGAGCCATGCTAAAGCTCTGCTCTAGGCCTCGCACAGACATCCTTGTCTCTGTCATGACACTACCATTTCCAACACTCAACTGCTGTAACCAAGACTATATTAAATAAACATAAAAACCCACAATACTCTTCGAATGTTGTCGCTCAAAATCCTATACTTTACACTTTAATTTTCTTGAAATGCGATCCTCAAACCACTAGCTTATAACTCTTGTAGACCAATCTGAACCTTGTAACCATCGTAGAGCAATCTATAACTGAAAAAATCTTAATTCTACATTTAAATGTGAACATTGAATTTCTAGCCTATTATCAGCCTTGTTGGGCCATTTATTAGACATGGTATGTATTAACCTCATTCTATACTGTCCTTGAAAATGAGTTGCCGCGCCATAACCTTAAACACTTAAGCGCCTTTTGAATATCCCGCACTTTTGACGGTGCTGCATAGCCTCCCCGGCTTGGTATCTTTTTATAATTACTTCCCGAAAGAGACCACGTGACTCGCTGGGTCAACCTCTTTGGTGAACCTTTTGTTTACAGCTCCCTGCAGTTTACAGGTCCTGCGATCCTGCCCCCCCCCTCCCTTACTGTTGAATTTTGCTCGTCACCTTCACTAGGCTCTTGCAGGAAGGTGACGCTCCTGCCGACCCCGTCGCACACCCTTTTGCAAGGCGACTATAAACACCCATCTGTTTACGCCTACAATTTCTCTTGTCAACTACCCGTGTCATTAACATAAGAACAAGAATAAAGGTAACTGCAGAAAGCCTATATTGGCCCATACGAGGCAGCTCCTATTTATAGCCACCCAATCCCACTCATACATGTCCAACCCACGCTTGAATCAATCAAGGGACCCCACCTCCACCACGCCACGTGGCAACTGGTTCCACAAATCAACAACCCTGTTACTGTTTTGGTTAATATTACCCCTGCTCCCTTCCCAGACACTATTCCAGTCCTATATGTTACCTCGTAAATTATGCTTCTGAGCCCCCACCGTTAACTAATAGAGAAACCTTGACTTCTTGATTTTCAAGACAATCGTATGTTCCTCGTGGTAATGTGTCCTACAAAATCCTTGGCGAGTTTGACACCTTTGATATCACCTTGTGTGCTTTTGTTCTCGTATTTGCGTCCTCTCTGATATTTAGCGGCTTATGAATATACAGCGACACTGATAATGCTACATAGTCGCCCCGGCTTCGTGCCTCCTTTTGATAATTACATTCCTGGCTAATTCTATGATATATATACCATAGGAAAGTGTTCATATTATAGAAGCTTGGAGGGGGGGGGAAGTCGTCATTGCTTTGTGTGTTACTGAAATGTTACGCTCAGTGCCATAAATATTTGTCATGTTCAAGAGTTACCCCTTAAAAGTTTTTTTAGTTTAGTTCATTTATTATGCACCCCATACCCATCTTGTAGGCGATAGTGGAAAGGGTTACAGAGGCACATACTGGGCTCACGGACTGAACCCCCACAATTCATTTAGCTAAGCAAGTTACAATCTTGAAAGGACATGATAAATAGGTTTCAAACTATTTTGTACACTGGAAAGTTATGGCAAACCTTTATTGCTATTTTAACATTTCTTAACTTCAAATTGGGACTATGAAATTATAATTTTTTATGACATGAAGACAAATGGGGGGGGGGACCTTTGACAAACCGCCTTCTTCCTTTCCTCGAGGCCATTAGTGTGTTAAAGGCCCTCAGGTAAAGTTAACATTAAGTTTCGCGTCAACCCAGAACATATAATACTCTATCATAGCTGATGACTTAATTGGACGACGTGCACTACATGCAGTAGGGGTTTAAAGGTTGAAGTAGCACTTTATATTCCTATGAGTGAAAAAAAATTACTGTTTCCAGTCCAACATTGTGGCGTGTTGAGCTTGAAGCTATTATCTTTCAGAGAGGTCATCTGAATTAATATCCTCCAACTATAGGGATGATTACCTTTAGATAAATTCAGAAGTGAAAATTAAAATGATGGTTTTTGGAGCAGTAGAGAGATTGGGTGAGGTTTGTCTAATCTTTTTTTCCAATATATATATCACTCATACATCAATATATCATATAGTTTCCAATAAGGTAAAGGAAGGAAGGAAACCACTTTACATCAGTGTTGACACTATATTGCTTTGGAGAAAGTTCAGCATAGCGAGAAAATCATCCCAGAACTCCGTCGACTTTCATACCAAATACAAATATTTATTCAGGTAAAGTACATACATACAAGGTAAGGTACAAAACGTTGATGGATTTATAGATAGAGCTAGTACATACAGTGCCTAAAGCCACTATACCAGACACAGTTGAGGGCCACAGGACCAGTAGCACTGCAATAGTTGAGGGCCACAGGACCAGTAGCACTGCAACAGTTGAGGGCCACAGGACCAGTAGCACTACAACAGTTGAGGGCCACAGGGCCAATACCACTACAACAGTTGAGGGCCACAGGACCAATAACACTACAACAGTTGAGGGCCACAGGACCAATACCACTACAACAGTTGAGGGCCACAGGACCAGTAGCACTGCAATAGTTGAGGGCCACAGGACCAGTAGCACTGCAACAGTTGAGGGCCACAGGACCAGTAGCACTACAACAGTTGAGGGCCACAGGACCAGTAGCACTACAACAGTTGAGGGCCACAGGACCAATAGCACTACAACAGTTGAGGGCCACAGGACCAATACCACTACAACAGTTGAGGGCCACAGGACCAGTAGCACTACAACAGTTGAGGGCCACAGGGCCAATACCACTACAACAGTTGAGGGCCACAGGACCAATAACACTACAACAGTTGAGGGCCACAGGACCAATAGCACTACAACAGTTGAGGGCCACAGGACCAATAGCACTACAACAGTTGAGGGCCACAGGGCCAATACCACTACAACAGTTGAGGGCCACAGGACCAATAACACTACAACAGTTGAGGGCCACAGGACCAGTAGCACTACAACAGTTGAGGGCCACAGGGCCAATACCACTACAACAGTTGAGGGCCACAGGACCAATAACACTACAACAGTTGAGGGCCACAGGACCAATAGCACTACAACAGTTGAGGGCCACAGGACCAATAACACTACAACAGTTGAGGGCCACAGGACCAATAACACTACAACAGTTGAGGGCCACAGGACCAATAACACTACAACAGTTGAGGGCCACAGGACCAATAACACTACAACAGTTGAGGGCCACAGGGCCAATAGCACTGCAACAGTTGAGGGCCACAGGGCCAATAGCACTACAACAGTTGAGGGCCACAGGGCCAATAGCACTACAACAGTTGAGGGCCACAGGGCCAATCGCACAATTGGGAGGATATTGATCTAGACAACTTTAAAAGGTCAAATGTAACACATTCAAGGGGCAACTGCCTCAGCGTTGAACCAACCCCAGTCTTGGATAGTGGCCCCTCAGGCAAACACATACTGTATTAATAATTCACTGTGTCAGGGGACAGGAAGCCAGAGTGTATTTATACAAGTTAGGTTCCCTCCCTCCCCTAAGGTGGCGTTACTAACCCCGCCCAGGAGGCAACCCCATAACAAGCTGACTAACTCCTGAGTACCTGCTCCAACCCGTGCTCACTGCTAGGTGAACAGGGGCATTAGGCGAAAGGAAATGTGCCCAACCATTTCTGTCTCGCTCGGGATTCGAACCCGGAATTCTCGATTGTGGCGTCGAGAACGAACCCTAACTCTGGGCCAATGGGTTGTGAGCCGACTTTACCATATACCACTGTAATAGTCTCATACTGTATTCAAGTTATAATAAATGTAGTTATAATAAATCCATAACTTTAATACTTAATACGCGATGAACTACAAACAAATTACAATATAATTTAATTATGCAAACCCCCTTTAACATTAATAAAAAGCACAGCAATCCGTGCGCAGTAAGGCTTCTCACCTTAACATTATTTCTAAATACGCATTAGGAGAAAACAAATCAAACATCAAATTATCCCCCTAGTTCTATATTAATTTCAAAATTTTTAGTTTTAATTTTATAGATAGAAAAGAAGGATTTATAAAGTACATAAGAAAGACGTATATGAGATAGAGAAGTGAGAAACACTACAGAGGATCAGCTGGTTGTTGACAAATAGGAGTTGCTTAGTGAGTCATTAACGTGGTGTGTGTAGGAAGACTTAACCCGCTCCTCCAGTCATGTCCTCCGAGATTAACCTCTTGCTGGGTGAGTTGGCACACAATTAGGATGTGTGTGGGGCCGTAGTGGCCACGGGGTTGGTGTAAGTGTTTGTGGAGTGAGAGGTAATGTGGCGCGGTCTGCTGTAGGTCTTGTCTTACGGCAATACTAGATTAAGTATTCACAATATGGGGCAGACGACGACATTTCGGTCCGTCCTGGATCATTATCATGGACTATATTTCATATGCTGTTTAGTGGAATTAAATACAAAACTCTTCCCGGCGATAATAATAATAAAGGGTATATATGTGTGTGTGTTTTGGAGGGTTGGTGACGGGTGTGGCATCATTGATGACATGAAGGTTGAATTGATGCTGTAATGACACCTGTCCTTATATCCCAGTAAATCCCATTGAAGCCAGTAAACATCCTCAATGGCTACTTTACACCAGTGTTGACACTAGCAAGATTAGACAACATCCCATTATCCGCACAAATGTTTAGAGCAGGTGAAGAGGATGAATTATGGGATATACCCATAGTAGGGCACATAGGAAGGAAGGAATTACCAGGAAAAAGTGCCAAGCCATTGACTATATAGCACTTGGAGGGGTTTAGGATAAGGATTTGGGATGGGACGGGGAGGGGGGGGGGACTGGTGCCAATAGACACCCTTCACCAACCACCCAACCACTTGGACGGTTGGGGATTGAATGCCGACCTGCGTGGAAAGAGCATAATCAGGAAGGGCATTGACAAACTAAACGATAATGCCGCAGGTGAGGATGGAATTTGATCCAAAAGACGTAAAGGAAAGGGCAGATGAACTATGCCTACCACTGAAATACCTTTTCAGAAAATCTCTGGACCAAGGGATAACGCTGCCTCGAGCTCTTATGTAGTATCTAATCACAACAGGCGATACATTCACTAAGGCCGTGTCAACCAATTGTGTTTTGGAGTTTATTCTGCAAATTTTGGTGCATAAATTGTTGCTTTTGTGCACTTCATGAAATGGCTTCATTTGTTATTTATTAATGCGTATACATATTTCAAGTGATACTTTTGTACACATTCAGTATTAAAAAACATTACTTTTCAGAAAGGCAACTAGCCCATTATTGCTGGACATTGATTGGGATTCCACACTTCACATTGTTGATCTCATTCGTCAAGGAGATGTTAAGTGAGTAGCCAAGCCTTGACTTTATTTACTAGCATTTATTAAAAGTTTGCAAAGATTGAAGGAAACTTCAAATTGAGAATAAATGAGTGATGATGAGTTTCATCTGTAGGCCTAGAAT
This sequence comes from Procambarus virginalis, assembly GCA_020271785.1. Lineage (NCBI taxonomy): Eukaryota > Metazoa > Arthropoda > Malacostraca > Decapoda > Cambaridae > Procambarus > Procambarus virginalis. Next base: position 45,973,567 of record WNGS01169498.1, read on the forward strand.
TTCATCTGACCTAGAATTTAATAAAGCCACAGGCAAAACATTGTCTTCAAAGAAATCTACTCTCTGGTTGTTGTTTTTTCTACATTGTCATTGGCACTTTGTGCTGTATTAAACCAACATTGGCAAAGAATGAATATAGATTGTAATTTGCTGTATTTTGTAATTCATGATTATGATCATAATGTAGGATGATTTGACAGCTGGAAAACTTCAGCAATGTAGCAACTTGCTATAATAATGGACGTAATGGCATCGGGTGTAATTGACTATAGATAATATACTAATTTTGTGGAGGCAGGTGAAAGTCCTGTGCACCCACGGGAGTTGTAAATCTTGCGTGATACTTTAAAACATCTCTGGCCACGTTGTACTGCTTACCAAAATTAGCAAGAACATCCCTGGTTGTATTTTGTAGTTGAAGGGTTAGACAAACGGAAGAAAAGTGTGTGTATGTATATAAATAAATATACACACACAGTATTGCTATTTTACTTACAATGAACAAAATGCCCAGATTTTGTCATCAAAAGTGTACGGATAGGCTTGTACTAGAGTTGTAGGTACGGAGATGTGTGAGAGCTATTCTTTTGCGTCAGGAGTTGGTTTGATTCTATCGTCGATAAATGTGAAGACATTCTGGGTCCAGGTGCCAGTCTTGAAGGCCTTAAGACCTATTCAAACAGCACAGAATTAGTAATTATTTTATTGATTATTGGAGAAAAGTTGGAGATTGCAGTGAAAGAGGATTTTTATTTATTTGAGCATAATCAAATATTGCAGTGAAAGGGTTAGAGATTTTTCTTGTTTTTTCAGCCCAAAAGCTGCTGTGCAGTCACTTGTCAATCGCCTCAAGGACACCAACCCCAATGTGGTCTTGTTGGCACTGCAGGTGTTCGAGTCGGTTGTTAAAAATTGTGGTCAGTCGTACATGAACAAGTTGCTTCCCGTGTGATTATGGAACAGGTCCACGAGTCCTTCGCACCAACCCTAATGATGAGGTACGCAAGAAGATCCTGATGCTGCTTGCTACGTGGTGTACGCCTTCCGGAACGAGAACAAATATCGCGCTGTACAGGTAAAGAAGTTTTTTAANCACTTGCAGTTCCTTTCTACCTCTTCTCACAGTTGTGTAATTGTTTCTTGCATGTTTGTATTGTTGGTTCCTTTGAGAGGTTTGGCCTCTTCCTATACTGATTCTAGTTTTGTCTTATGCCCTGTCACAATTTGTTGAACCAATCCTGCTTTCTAGTTCTATATGTCTTGGTATAAATTTGTCTTTTATCTTCATCACATTTTTCACAAATTAGCATAAATCTTTTTTTCTTTGCCCATCAATCTTTCCAATGAAATCATTAAAGAACTTGCTACATTCCTAATGATCCAATCTTGAAATAGTTTTAAATTGTTTCTTTTCCCATATTCTCTTTTAAATGATATGCTTGCATATTTTATTTCCAAAAGGAATGGTCACTCATGCTCTTGGGAAGAAGGTACTGAATGCCAAATCTCCTATTTCTGGGTGATATCAAATCCAGCATTGAAGAACATCCCCTTCCCTCATTGTCATAGCTTGCTTAAGATGCTGATACATGAGTGTTTCTAGAAATAGGTCATGAATTTGCCAGTCCAAAAGTCCTCCATTCTTGCTTTGTAGGCCCCAATTTTTTATTTCAAGTCACCAAGTTCCAACATTGATTATTTTTATCTATTCTTACTATAATTCCTCTCATAATTATTATGAGGCCTCGTTTATCATCCAGCTCCTTGCTGGTGGTCTGTAAGCATTTATGATTATCAATTTTATCCAAATAACAAATCTCCAGCACCATTATCAACTTCTCTTAAGTTGTCAATCATTAATTCATTTACCTTCAGGTGTTCTTTCACCAGCACCGCAACGCTTTCACCTTTCCTAATTGTTCTGTCACATTTCCAAATTGAGTATCCTCTCAGAAATAGGACCTCATTAAAAATATTATCTTCGACTTGAGGCATCAGCTCGCTAATGAAGACTTAGAGACCCATTGTAGATTCGGTCGAATCCCAGTTTCATTATTTATTGAGCATCATGGTTCAGTGCTTTAAGGTGTGCACTTGAGAGTACCCATGGTGCATGTTCAACTCGTCTGTTTGGCTTTAGTTGATTCTCGTCGATACATCAAATTTGACATCATCAAATTTGCAGAAGGCAAAGATTTATGGTAAAGTGGGAAGCGATAACGATGCCTTACAAAGAGATCTGCAGGAACTCTACAAGTGGTCAGATGACTGGCAAATGCAATGCAGGACCCTGCATGTGGGGCATAATAACCCATGCCACAACTAGCAAATTAATATTACATTACAGCAGATTGAGGAAGAAAATAACCTTTTAGTCAAAATCCACAATGAAAGTTTCACAGCAGGTAGGGGCAGCAGTCAAAAAACTAACCAAACACTTGGAATAATCAAGTGTACCTTCACTTTCAAGGAAAAGGTAGTGATTCAACTATATAAATCTCAGGTTTACCCCCATTTAGATTACTGAATCCAAGCCTGGAGACCTCATCTTCAGAAGAATACAGCTGCTCTGGAGAAAGTGCAACACTAGGCAACAAAAATCATCCCAGAGCCAAGTCAACTCACATACCAGGACGGTCGAGGGCCTCAGGGCTAAGAACACTGCAAACCAGGTATGCAGGCGATGAGTCACAATAACGTGGCTATAGTATGTTGACAGACCACACACTAGAAGTGAAGGGACGATGACGTTTCGGTCCGTCTTGGACCATTCTCAAGTCGATTGTATGAGAGGGCAGATCTTATTGAAACTTTTAAAATACGGAACAATTTGGAGGATGTTGATCCAGAAAATTATTTCAAAAGGTCAGATGTAACACCTGACATGAAGCTTAACATGCCACAGTGTAGGACTTAAAACATATGCTTTTTCACCCACAGTGTTATCAACCCTTGAGCCCTACCTGCCAAAACTGTAAATGCCTAAACTCTGCTAATGTTTAAAGTAGAACTGGAAAAGATCATAAAGGCAAATTGGAGGGGGGGGGGGACTTCAACAAGCCACCGGTTTTGTCCTAGTCGAGACAACTACTTTTAGTGACTCTCGGGTAAACTCGGATAAACATGTTATGTGCTTTAGAAAAGGAAATATGGCCAACCATGTCTCGCTAGGGAATCAACCCAGGACCCCCAGTTTGTGAGTATAGCAAATTGGCAGCTGTACTATGAGATCTTGTTAAATAAAATAACTTCTCACCATTGGTTAATATATATGTATGATTGTGTGTGATTTTAATTCACCTTTGTGCTTCTAGTTCTCCTATGCAAGAGAACTGTAATTTGACAGCTGGCTATGAAGTCTCATGGCATGATATTTGCAGCTATTACTCTGCATAGCTTGTTTTTTTTTTTTTTTTTTCTTGCTTTCTACCATTTAAGGTCTTCCCTCTCATCATTTTTCAGAAAATTACACATCCTGCCTAATGGCTTAAACAAATGTAAGAAAAATGTTGGTGATGGCTTCAACAAGCAGCAAATCAGAGAAATAATTTAATGCAGTTTGAGTGGGAAATATAACTTACAAAGGATGTTAAATTTGTTGTCCCTAGGAGTGGTGTGAGCATTTAGAAGTTAAAACCCAAGATCTTTGCCTGTCAAGTCGAAAGCAAATGATCTGTTGCTGCAGAAACTGAAAATATTTGGTAATGCTGAAGTTAAAATGGTTTGATTCTCTTTGGCAATGGTACATACAAACATATGTGGAAAAAAAATATTGTGTAGTTGCTGATCATAGGATGAAAGCGGGAAATTCATATGGGAATAAAAAATCATTTGTGTGGCCTGCGTGGCGTGTGTGTGGGGCATGTGCAGCGTGCGTGTGGGGCACGCGTGTGGCGTGCGTATGTGACGTGTCATGTGTCGTGCAGTCAATCCTCCCGAATATTGGGGAGGTAATGTAGCGGTACAAGTAAGTGTAATTATGTACTATTTCTAGCAGTCATGAATTGCACTTATTTTCACTTGGTATTAAACTGTACTGTCAAATAATCGCCAGAATATTTCAGTTTACGTGAAAAGCAAAACCATGACCTAACCTAACCTTCTTAGTGTATGAGGACAAGCATTTTATTGCTTCTTATTTACAATTAGTACTTAACCTATAGCTATATTGATATTAGTTTTATAAAACTAATAAAACAAAACTTAAAATCTTTCAGTAAATTATAAAGTAACTCAGGATATTTTCAAATTTTGTATAAAATCTTTATTGTTTAATAAAACAAAGTAATTATTCATAATTTAATACAGTACATGTGTATATAGAATTGAACATAATTTCATCCTAAAATTCTGAGTGTTTTAACAGAAAACAAGAATATATTGGGAGGTAAATGTAACAGCACAAGTAAGTGTAACTGTGCTATTCCTAGCAGTCAGGAATTGTACTTATTACACTTAGTATTAAACCGTACTGTCAATTCAGAGGATGGGTTGTCGTGTGTGTGTATGTACTCGCCTAGTTGTGCTTGCGGGGGTTGAGCTTTGGCTCTTTGATCCCGCCTCTCGATGGTTAATCAACTGATGTACAGAGTCCTGAGCCTACTGGGCTCTATCATATCTACATTTGAAACTGTGTATGAAGTTCATCTCCACCACATCACTGCCTAATGTATTCCATTTACTAACTATTCTGACACTGAAAAAGTTGTTTGTGTCTGTGGCTTATTTGGGTACTCGGCTTCCACCTGTGTCCCCATGTGTGTGTGTGTACCACCCATGTTAAATAATCCATCTGTGTCTATCCTGTCAATATCCCTGAGAATTTTATGTGGTGATCGTGTCTCCCCGAGCTCTTCTGTTTTCCTGCGACGTGAGGTGCAGTTCACACAGCCTGTCCTCGTAACTCGTGCCTCTTAGTTTTGGGACTAGCCTAGTGGCATACATCTTAACTTTTCCAGGTTCGCTGTGTGTGTGTGTCAATTCAAGCTTTGCTGTGAAATTGAATGTATAAAATCATGTGGGCTAAAGCAGAAGATGCAGAGGAGTTTGTCTCTAAATTTAAGACCAAGAATTATTTATTTTTCCTTAACAAATTTATGGGCAGTATGTTTACTACAGCATTGCCACCCAACAACTTTTCCAATCCAGTCCATTGTGCTAGGGAATAATTTTGGCAAGTGTACCTGTTTTATGAAAGTATTTTGTAACTAAAAAGCATGTGATATAAAAATATAATTGTAAAATGTCCATAATGAGTAAAAGTAAAACATTGGCAGCACATCTCCTTGATGTAAACTCCATTTACCTATTGTGTAGACATTTAGGATTGACTCACTCCTGGGATTGAATCCCAGTCTCTTCATGCCTTTATTGCAGGGGCTGGAAGGTCAAGTGTACCACAAAGGTGGTGGCGAGGTTCACAACTAAGTACTGTAAAGGGATTTGATTGTTCAATAACTCGGCAGGTGGAGACAATGGTGGTAAAGAGGTGGGAAACGGTCGGTCTATAGGACGAGGAGTCCAACGTGGGAGGAGAGAGATTAGTCAGATTGTGTGGACTAAACCTTCAACTATCACAGTGAAGAAGGGTAAGAATAACTGAAATACCTTGTATCATTTCTGTGCTTGTTATGTACAGTATTTATCTTTAAGCTTTTATATTAGTGTTGAAATATAAATATTCTGAAAGAGAAATAAAGATTCTGAGACATTTTTGAGATACAGTAGTATTGGTAAAATGTCATTATTTAATAGTATAACTCAATATGACATTTATAATGACCTTTCCATTGTATAAATGTTTAATTAAAAGTTCAAGCACACTACAATCATTGACAGGTGGTGCTGGTCAGAGCATTAATGTTTTGACAAACTACTTCAACTTGGTTAAGAAACAAAACTGGGTGTTGTGCCTGTATCATGTTGACTTTAGGTAAGTTCTTTGTCATATCATGCAATTTCATTTTTTGAATGTTTTACTTTGATTTACAAATTACAGGACTGTGGTATTGGTACATGAAACCTTTGAATCATGAAACATTGGTAAATGAAACATGAATCATTCATGTTGATTCGACATGAATGATTCAAGTCGAATCGACTTAAAAACGTCGTCGTCCCTTCATTTTCTAGTGTGTGGATTGATCAACATACTTCAGCCACATTGTGACATCGCCTCTAGATCGTATGTACGAGTCAATGAATGTATGTAACACTGAATGTAATATGACTATGTATCAGTGAATGAATAATATGAATGTACTGTATGCATCAATGAATTGACCTTAGGGCCACTGTCTTGCTAGTGGTCTCAATGAGGACAGGAAGCCAGCAGTCCCCATTTTATCGAGCTGGATTTTTAAATTCGGCAGTGATTTGCCATTTACAGCATCAGTGGGTAGGCATAATAGGGGCAATGTTAGGCTCGCAAAAGGACAGCAGTTTCAAGCTCATTAAGCCACACTACAGGACAAAACAGGAGATGCTTTTTACAACTTTAGGGTAATAAAGCAATGGAATGACCTACTTCATAAAGCTGTAAATACTGTACCTAGACAATATTTGTTAAAAAATTCAAATTCAAACTCAAATGTTTATTTAGGTAAAGTACATACACACAAGGGGTGATACAGATATTAATGAATTTATAGATAGAGCTAGTACATACAATGCCTAAAGCCACTATTACGCAAAGTGTTTCGGGCAGGATGTATTGTGGGGATGTTTGATAAAGTGCCGACTTGTTGTTCCCATTGTGGCCGCAAGAGACGGTAACATTGAACAGTTATGGGTATCTTTAGGCTAATCTGACATTAGTTATTACAATTTATTAATTTGTTTTGCAGTCCAGATGAGGATCGGACCAGAGAAAGAAAGCAACTACTAAGGCAGCACCAGGAAGTATTAGGTGTAAATTACCTTTTTGATGGAATGCAGCTTTATCTTCCCATTAAGCTTGGAGCAGAGGTACAGTATGTTAGCTCACTTCATCAGATATAATTGCAGTTAAGTGATATTTATTCAATTTTTTTTCTAAAGGCAACTGAAATGGCAGAGTATTAATTATTAACGTTAAACGTAGTGCTTGCCTATCTAACTTCAGATGAAAGATCTAGCGCATTATGCTCCGCCTTCTAGTAGTTTATACCTGATGTGCTAATTATCCCCCTCACAACATTGTTTTCATCATCTTTTCTGTTTTAAAACAACCTTTTCCCACAGTGCACTCCACTTGTATAAGAAGCATGACCTTTCTTGCATCTACACAACTTGATTTTGTGTAGCTTCCATTGATGTCCTCTTGTTCTACCTCTTAACTTAAATAGGCTTCTTTTATTCCTGTCTATTCCCAACTACTTGGAGTGGTCGGTACAACGACAGCCCAGACAGCAAATATCTAACGCAGGTCAGTGTTGGGTACCCTACGGTCCAAGTGGTTGGGCACCATCCCTTCCCTCAATCCTATCCCAAATCCTTGTCCCCATAACCCTTCCAAGTGCTGTGTAGTCATAATGCAGCCAGTTATCTGCTCACTCCTAAAGTTTGCCAAAGTTTTCCTGCAGCATCCAAGAGTTGCTTACCCTCGGTTCTTACTCTCATCGTCAACTTGACATCATCTGTAAACATAAACATATTTGCGCTCTGGGAGGTCATTTTACATAAATTAGAAAGAGCTGTGGTCCTAAGACAGAGCTCTTCATTTGGAACTACATATGCATTTTTCAAGATTTCTCTTGGCTCATTTGTTTCTGGGGGTGACATTTTGGGTTCTTCCTTGCCAATGAGGTTAGGTCCACAATCTTGCAGTGCCCAATTATCCTCCTGCCCTGGCATTGCATCTTGTTATCCCCCCCCCCCCCCCCCCGCCAACTCCATTTCTTGACCAACTTGCCATTCCATGAGTTTTTTCTCTCTTAGCATCCTCTTTCTTTTTTTCTGTCAATGAACACCGGGTGTATCTTTTCAAATCCCTCTTATTTCCTCTCTCTCAGGATTTACCCTAAGGCCTCTTAACTCTCTAGTGGCCTTGATGAGGACACGAAGTCGGCAAATTGTCAAAAGTTTTGCCTATTTGCCTTGATTTTTTTCTAGGTGGATTTAAAAGTTAAAAAAAACTTCTGGCATTTACAGCTTCAGCAGGTAGGCGGTTTATTTGGTTTTATATCCCCGTGGGTGAAAAAGCATCTTCTGTTTTCAGTTCTGCATTGTCTTGAGCTTGAAACCATTGTCTTGTTTGTGTTTCATCTTGCCTTTTGAAGAATTTGTCTGGATTAACATCCACCTAACTGTTCAGTATTTTAAGTCTCGATGAGATCTACCCTATCATGCATGGTTTTCAGTGTTGTTACCCTGAAGCCCTCAACCATTCCTGGTATGAGAGTGACTGGTTCTGGAATTTTTTTTCTTCACAAAGTATATATATTGCTGATACTGATACATACATACTTGTATGACTACCGATTTAAGTATTATGTCGGGTGGTATATAAAGCATATAACTAAAGTATATTCTTCACTGGATGACTTCTTTGGAAGGCACCCTTCACTACTCTTTTTCATCCATGCTGAGCCGTCCCTATCCTTACGGGCGGGTGGAGTGGGGGGGTGGGGAGTGATTTCTAGCTCTAGTAGAGTATAGAGGAATTTTAAGGCTGATTAGGTGATGTGATCAGTAGGGGAAAAACTACTGCAAGAAACTAGCTACAGGGATCCACCAAGGCCCTAACACAACGGGTTTCATTGTATTCAACATTTAGATGAAATATGAGTTGTAGCCATCAAGGTAGGGTTGTTGGCAGGTAGAGATGAAAAACTGTAAATTGATTATAGGAGTGAGGCTGTAGATTATGAATTTTGATGAATAACCTTCAATCCATATTTTGTTTAGTCTATATGTATATCGAAGGATT
>WNGS01169498.1:45982499-46000373 GCA_020271785.1 Procambarus virginalis
AAAAATAAGTAGTAATAAGTAGTTACAAATTTTGACCCATATTTTCCTATTTTACTTCCAGGTAACAGATCTCGCTTCCAAACGAGAATCTGATGAATCGGTATACACAGTGAGGCTAAAGTTCATCAAAGAGTTGAGCCCTTTGGATTCCCAATATTTACAACTTATGAATATTATTTTACGTCGCTGTATGGATTTTCTCGGTATGCAAGTCATTGGGCGTAATTACTTCAGTTCTAAGGATAAGTTCGGAGGAGAGATACAAGTAAGTACAAAAGTTGGATGTCAGTATTGTGGATAAATCTTTATTCTTTGAATATATGACTACTTACCTCTGGCATTAAGTTTTAACTTTAGGGCATTGTCTTGTACCTATTGTATTCTAGTACACCTGTCGTACTGGTGGCTTCTGCAATCTGCTTAAAGCTTGTTCCAAGCTTTTACCATTCTTAACTGTGTTCAAGCTAATTTTACACATCGAGCTCAAACTTTAGCTAGACTTTTTTTCTAACTTTCCATTCTGTGCTTATACCTTTTACTTTACTGAGAGATGTTGTTTTTCCTTCAGTATCATACGTTATAATAACAATTATTATACAAACTTCAGAAGACCTGTATTTCATATACAGTAGTTCTAAAGATTACATACTCATGTTTTAGTATTAAGTACTGTATTAAATATTGCACCGAAAATGTACCGACTATTTAAAAACCTCGTATTGACCTGAAATGATGTGTGTAATTAGTATGGAACTTTTTATTATTATTATTATTATTATTATTATTATTATTATTATATTATTATATTACAAGAATCTACTGTGAAATCGGTTTAATCCATCCTGCAAAGTGCACATTGCAGGGGAAGATTTGCTGAATCATAGGTTTGCACTGTGCATCACAGGGAGATAACTTGGCCTCTATTTATGTCTTTCCTCTTTCCCTCCATTCAGATACTTCTATTTTATACGAATTGCATTCTTAGAGGATAGGAATTACTACATCATAATGGCCAAATTTTATTTAACTTGTAATTAGTTAAATAAATTTTTCCAGAATTGAAATATGGCCTGGTGTTTGTACGAGCATTCGCCATCATGAAAATCCCTCCTTTTAAATGTTGATGTAATGCACAAGTTCCTTCGAGCAGAAAACGGCCTATGATGTTTTACGGAAGTGTGGACAACCGAATTTAGTAAGTATTTTTTTTGTGTGTGTGGGGTTGGAATATCCATGGATGAGGTGAAATAATTTGACTGCTGTGCACAACTCTTCCTCTGTGATATTCTTATCTTTGCATTCATTTGGATAAAAATTTCTTCAATGATGTAATTCAAAAGAAAAATGATCTTCAAATAAATTGGTAACCTTAAAACAAAAAAGGCTTAAAGGTGCAAAAGGTAAAAGCTAGTAACAGTTTATTGCTTTTGTCGGGGACAGGAAGCCTGTTTAAGTGTTTATCGAGTTCTCTCTAGCCAATGAATTGATCATTTGCCAGACTGTAACCTGGACCGGTCGACACAGTGATGGCATATTACCTTCTTAAAATTGTTAGATTAACCACTTAACTGTGCCAACCGAGTATTCCTCGGTCGGCGGGAAACTGCGCCAACTGAGAAAACACTTTTTGATTTTTCCATACTCATTCTAAATGTGTACGAGGTTGGTTGTGTACGAAATGGACTCTTAAAACCTCCGTGGAGCGGCAGCCATCTTGGAAAAAAAAAATCCCAGAATGCCCTTGGGATGCTTGATGGGTTAGTACCGAGTGAGCAACCAGGGGTGGTGCAAGCGCCTCTGGCTCCCAAACACCCCTCCGACACGGTGTTGAAAGATAACGCTCTGTCGGTGAAATTCAAACCTTATTGTTTGAAGAACGTATGGGTCATAATATTGGTGAAACTAGGCGCAATAAGGACCTACACCACAAGGTTGGATGCAAATGATAGTTTCTATGAGATGATACAGCGAGCAGATCCAGTTGTACTCGAGCGTCACCCTTGCAATCCCATGCTATCTCCAATATTTAGATGATGCATAGATGAATCTTTTCTGCATTAAGTGATGGTGCATCTGATCCAGTAGCATAGGTGAACATGTTTATGTGGCTTCCATGGTGGTGTTATTCATAGATAATTTTTCAAGAATACCTGAGATCTCTGCTTGACTGACAGACACTCTTTGAGGCTAGCTGAATCTCTCTCTGACTGACGGACACTCTTTGAGGCAAGCTGAATCTCTTCCTGTGTGGACCTTACAAATTGATCTTTTCCTATATCTTTTCAAGACTACCTTACAAATTGATCTTTTCTAATAATCTTTCAATACTAACTTATGCTTTACAAGCTTGGCTACATACAACCTACAAGTACTAAGCACGGACGCCAAACGTTGGGCTTCAGTTGATGTTTAGAAATTTTAGTTTTTTATAAATAATGGTCTTACAAATGTGAAATCCCACCCCTGTGTTATGGGGTCAGCTTACCATTCAATGAAACACACAATCTAAGTAGGAACTCATAAAGCCGTGAGTTTATTTATAATTCATGATTTTTTGCTGACATGAGCATCTAACCAGAAATAAATATCTTGATATTCTCAGAGTCAGACTAAATCTGCGCAAATCAAGGACCCAGTCTATGGAACTCACTCCCTAATGAATTACAAAATTGTCCAACCACTCTATTCAAAAGTAAGCCAAGAAATATCTATTCTTTCATAATATCATCATACCTTGTGCTGTTATCTCATGGCATCTTGTGCTATTACTTCTCCACGGTTTTACAACAGAATAACACCTGCTGAAGTAGAACTGACTAATAAACTCTTATCAGCAGAACTGTTTACATATTGTACGTCACTATGTGATTGAATGTGAACAAATTGAAGAATTTAGAAACACCTATTACAAATAGTCAATGTGTATTTCATTCAAAATGACGTAGTAGTAGAATTTTTTGCAAAATACCCCAAGCTTGCTTACTGTAGATGTAGATGTAGATAAGTGTAGATGACAGTAGGCTTCCCCCCCCCCCCACCCGCTGGATGGGGTGGGGTGCATGATAAGCAAACTGAAATTATATGTAATTAGTTCACCACAAATGTAAAGTGCTTAGCTTAGAGATAATGTGATCTAGTTTTTGGACCCAGTATGTGACACCGAAACCATTTTTGCCACTCTCCCACAGTTAACATGGGAGTGGGGCCAATAATAAAATAATAACTAATATATTCTCACTCATGTTGGGGACTCTTGGGGTCATGGCTGTATTAGTTTGATACACTATGTAACTGGCTTAACAAGGCTGCAACTTGCTCAGCTAAACTACACGAAGGAAGGAATTAGGACAGGAATATCCTTAAGTACATTCGTACTTAAGTAATAATACATCTTTATATATATATTATATATATATATATATGCAATTGACGATCACTAAACACTGATCATTTGTTTCACAGATCACATCAGACTGAATCAGTGAGTCTGATGTTGACAACGGCTTTCACGAGTCGAAACGTTCATCTCTCTCTCCATTTCTTTGTGGTTTTTCCGCATTATATTATATATATATATATATATATATATAATATATATTATATATATATATATATATATATATATATTATATATATATATATACTCACAGGATGGGTATGGGGTCCATTACCACCCACAGGATGGGTATGAGGAACCACTACCGCCTACAGGATGGGTATGGGGAACCACTACCGCCCACAGGATGGGTATGGGGTTCATTACCGCCCACAGGATGGGTATGGGGAACCAGTACCGCCCACAGGATGGGTATGGGGTGCATTACCGCCCACAGGATGGGTATGGGGAACCACTACCGCCCACAGGATGGGTATGGGGTGCATATAATAATACTCATGTTCATTATAACGACTCCAAATTAGGTATACTAAAACGCACGGCTAGGATAATTGAACTGGCGTACAGGACTTGCACAACTAACATGCTTTAAGCTCTTTTTGAAGGCCTCTGGCTGCGGCTAGGGCACTAATGATAGAGCTGAGGCAGACTGGGAGATCTTTGTCAATGGCCTCAATTCTCACACTCCGCTAAGCCGGGCATAGAAAGATATCAACAAGATTAAGGCTAAAAATACTGCACAGATCTTGCACCCTCATCCCTCACACAGAGCAAATGAGCTGGTTGATGCTGGGCCACCACTTCTAGCTGCAACAGTCTGCCTCTACCCACACACAGTAAATTAAGGGTCCTTGACTTCATTCTCTGTAAGGATGATGACTGTATCGTGCTCTTCACTGAATTCGGACTAAACTCAACCCTACATTTTCTCTATTTTTCAACGTATGATCATTGTATGATCATCTTTATAAAGATCCTTTACCCGAATAAACATCTTATCTTACATAATGGTCGAATTAATTGCATATCTCCCGGGGAGGATGGAATCACTTATGATGTAATGTGTTTGCTTTTTCTATTGCCAGGAAATCCTGTGTTTGAAGTGTGTAACATGAACCATGTAACTAGGGAACTTTCTAATTCATGGACCAACAGTTTCATTATTCCCCGCATTCCTAAAGCTAACCAGCAGAGTTCCTTACGCCAGTTTCCCTCACTATTTGTACTGTAAGACTTCTGATAGGATAGTTCTAAAGCGCTTCCTTCATAGAATTAGAGTACTTGTTGTCTCCCAGGATATATGGCTTCACGCATGGAAGGAGTATATGCTTCATCGCAGTACAAACTTCCTCCCTACATACTGAAATATCAAGCACAGTACTACTTTCCTGTATCTGAAGTTAGCCTTTGGCGTTGCTCAACCGGCGTGTCGTTTTGGGTGAACTCGCCAGAATTGATAAATAACTCATCCAACGACTTCGTTGGATGAGTTATTTATCCAACAGGGACTCATCTGTAGTGTTCCCAAGGGCATACGTAAACGTGAAAAGTATTGGCCCATATAAGGTAGCTCCTATTTATATTCTTTAATTGTGCTCAAACGAGTATATGTATCCAAAGTTTACACGTTAATTGTAAGTAACTCGGTCATTCTTGATTGCCCTCAACTCCTCAAGATATTTACTAACGTGCTTGTGTTCCCGAAGCTTGGCACATATAATAATCATTGATGGTATCAGACTTTGTCTCCTGGACGAATCCTTATTCCTGACGAAAGCATTATACTAGTTTATTCCATTTATCATCATACTGTAAAGCATATCTATGGGTCACCTAGTAAGGTCAATGGACTTCTATAAATGTTCAAGCTCAAGTCAAATTCAAGTAGTTTATTGATATAATTCAATACATCTCAAAAGGATAGGGAAGCTTAGGCTATTTCTATCCTCACGTCTATAAACGTTACTACTGCTAGACATGGTCTAAGCTACAATTCCTCTAGGAGTTTTCACCACCTTTTGAAGTAGATCTGACCCAGTGTAATCTGTCAGGTAGAATAGTCACATACTTGCGGCAGTATGTAATTGAATGTTTAAAATTCAGAATTCAGAAATAATCCTTTTACAAACGTTCAAGGAATGGGTATTTCATATAAAATGATGTACTACCGGAAAACTTATATATAGAAATTTTGCGTAGTACATATACATGCACATGATTATAAACTTTCCAGCGCCGCCCATTGGATGGGTGTGGAGTGCATTGATTACTAAATTCAACTATACATCTAACTAGCTCACCAGACATGCAAATTGCCCAGCTTAGAGACTGTTGCGGTTCACCTCCAAAACGAATTATCTTATAAAAGACTTGATACATATACATTAACAGTGTAACTCTAGCTTACCAAGACTAACTCGCTTAGCAAAATTAATTTTGGTTGGTCAGTTCGTGAGGTCATTCTGTACCTTTGTCAACTTGCCCACTACCACCCAAGGGCTGGGTGTGGGTGCTTGATATATGAACACAACAACCAATCAAATTTTTAATACGATTATGTATGCAGAAACGCTTCCATTTGCTAATTCATTCGTATGCTATATTCACTATTCAAACGTAAATATTGTCCTTAATAATTTAGAATGTATTACATAATTACTGTATATATTTGTCCTGAAAACAACAGGGAGGAGGAAGGGGTGGGGGGGTGGGGGACAAACATTGCCACTTTAGAAGTAGATTTAACGTATTAAATCCACCTTCCACAAATCCTATTCTTAAATCCACCAACTGTGAAATACTTACTCATCTATCAATCCAAACAGCGGCCTAAAAAATCAATGTTTTAAACAAGAAGATTTGACTTGAAACTTGAAAATTAAGAGTTGGAGTCTTTGGAGGTGGACCGGGGGAAGGGAGTGAGCAGACTGGTGCCAGTGACGGGGGGAGGCGCTGTAGGTGAGTGTTCCTGCTGTATCCTTCCTCATCCACCTCGCCCGGGGCGGTACTGGCCGCCCACGCCCTCTGCTGCTACGCCCGCCCCACTGGCAATCTTCCTGGTGTCTGAAGACATTGGTGTTTGTTGTTGTTGATGTCAGGATTAGGATTTGAATGGGGGTTGGTGTTTTTCTTTTTTTCTAATAACGAAGTCTCTACTTCAAAATGCCAACGCAGCTAAATACACCGGCTAAGGCGTAGCCAAATTCTCGGTGTGTGTGTATACCCAGAGCTAAGTTAAGTCCATTAACTATGTCCAATACCAAAGTTTACTGGCAAGATGGTAAATTATTGTTGGAATGCTGGTGACCCGTGCCCAATTTCCAGCGCGGTGAGTGACAACGTGGCAGCCCCACGTACCCAAGCATTGTTGTCTTGAAGTAAAGTGTTGATGTGTTGGTCAGCCTTAGGCCTAGTTATCGTTCTCGCTAGCAGATAAATGTCATGGAGGAGCGGCGAACCCCCCCTCGTTGTTGCATCCTGTTCCACCATCCACGGGACGGTGTTGGGCTCCCTGAACTGTAACTCTTCCACGACCCACAGGACGGGTGTTGGGCTTCTAGAACTGTAACTCTTCCACCACCCACAGGACGGGTGTTGGGCTCCCTGAACTGTAACTCTTCCACGACCCACAGGACGGGTGTTGGGCTCCTAGAACTGTACTCTTCCACCATCCACGGGACGGGTGTTGGGCTCCTAGAACTGTAACTCTTCCACCACCCACAGGACGGGTGTTGGGCTCCTAGAACTGTAACTCTTTCACCACCCACAGGACGGGTGTTGGGCTCCTAGAACTGTAACTCTTCCACCACCCACAGGACGGGTGTTGGGCTCCTAGAACTGTAACTCTTCCACCACCCACAGGACGGGTGTGTGATACTTTGGTAACCCTTGCACTACTTTCAACAGTATGGGTATGGGGTGCCCCTGTAACCTTTCCTCTTGCCACCTACTCTATGGGCATGCTTTGCCTTGAGGCTACCTTAAAGTGGTTCTGAGGATCGATATCTCTTGAAGGGCAGCTTCTAAGTTTCTAGTTGGTGGTGACTGATAGACATCGCTGCCTGCAGTCTGATGTATAAATTACAGCCAGATTGCTCGGGTATCCTTTGAAGATGTTTCAAAGTTCCCTTTTGAACACCATGAGAGGTCAGTTATGTCCCTTATGTATTGAGGGAAGGTGTTGAAAAGTATTGCCCTAAGTTACTAGCATACCCATTGCACCTCTACTTTCCAAATGAGCTACAGTATTTTGGAGGAATTGGGTATTCCCTGTATGTAATCCTTCCACTACCCTCAGAGGTGTATATGGGGGTGCCTCTGTAACCCTTCTATTATCAACCAGGGTTATGCAGGTGCCCTGTACCTTGCTTCCCCCGTATCCGAGAACGAGCTTAGATACAACTTTAATGTTAATGCAAGTGTCTGGTAACCAGATACATACCCAATGCTACTGTTTTTTTATGGTTGGGTATATACCAGAATTTACCCGACCGCCACAATCTCTCGACCTCATTGGAAACGAGAAGCTGGTAGCTTGACAAAGGCAACCCCCCCCCCTATTATTCTTTATCTTTTCCAACTTAATTTTAAACTGAAGTACAGTATAATTTATATCTGAAGTATAATTTTGTATCACTTAATTTTAAACTATAAGAGAAGTAAAATATGATACAAAAATTTGCTATTTATATATTTTTCTAAAGAGATGTTTAATGATGGATATATATATATATACTTTAATTTAGATACTGTAGTTTGAGGTAACTATACAGATACTGTACATGTTTTAATATTCACTAACAGCGAGCACAAGTTGTCTTATTTAGGATGAATTGCATGAATGAAGAAATGCTTTGAGGTTCATTAGGTATTTCTTTGGTTTCCTTTTAAACTGATTGAGATTTACAGCATTTTATTGCATTTGGCAGGGCATTCCTCAATTTAAGACCCGTTAACTCCATGGCATTTCTGCTTTGGTAGTCATGCTCTTGAACATCAAATATTACCAAAAAATATATCAAATATTACAATTATTATTGAACATCAGTATTACCCTAAAATGTACAAATACTGGTACTGTACATTAATGTAAAGGAATGACTAAAACACTGCTATAATTACCCGAAAGCCACCGACACTAGTGGCCTTGACGAGAACAGGAAGACAGCGGCTTGTCGAGGGATTTTCCTTGATAATCTTTTCCGGTTGGATTTTGACATTTCTTTGCATTTATAGCTTCAGTGGGTAGGCAGTTCTATGAGTTTATAAATTAGTGGATTTATAAAAATACAAATGTACCTAGTCCTGGTAGTTGTCAGGCTTGTACAGTACTAGTCACAATAGAGAACCCTGGGAGGGACAGAAATGGTTGGGCACATTTCCTATCACCTTATGCTCCTATTCACCTAGCTGTAAATAGGTACAGTATCTAGGAGTTGGTCAGCTTGTTGTGGGGTTGCCTCCTGGGGAAGATGGTCACTTTGATCCATGGCAGGGTTGGGGGGGGGGGACCTCTGTATAACTAATGTAATATTATATTAGGTTTATATATGTACTGTATGTATAAACTGTGTGCCTGTCCTTTGACACAATGAATTATTACAAAAATATTTACTCTAATATGATCCTTTGTATGTTTTTAAATTAATATTTTAATTTTATCTTAAGGTACAGTACTGTATTGATATTATTTTGTAGTAAAATTAAAATTTTTGTAGGTGACATTTGAACATGGTGTCATGGCCCCCTACACTCATAATGTTCAGTTTTAACATGTCAGAGATTGTAAAACAACTTGATTTTGGTTTCCCAGTAGTTCAGTCGGGTTTGTTCTCGATGCACAATTGAGAATTCTGGGTTTGAATCCCAGGCGGGACAGAAATGGTTGGACACATTTCTGTTCACCTACTGCCTCTGATCACCTAGCAGTGAGTTGGTACTCAAGAGTTGGTCAGCTTGTTGTGGGGTTGCATCCTGGGTGGGGTCAGTCATTCGACCAGAGGGGGGGATTAAATCCTAACTTATACTCAGGCTTCCTGTCCCCTGACACAATGAATTATTTTTCTTATTTTTTTTTACATTCCATGCATTGTTTGGGAAGAGGAAGCTTGATGGCTTATTGATGTCACCATTGCCAATGATTGACCATTTCCCAGAATGCAACCCACAAGTGAACTAATGTCTAGGTTCCTATTTACAGGTAGGTGACAGAGGCATTAAGTGAAAGAAAACTTGGTCAGACATCTTGCCTTGACTGTGAGTTGAACCCAGGACCATTCATTTGTGACCCTTACTGCACTAACTGCTGTGCTTGTGGGGGAAGACAGGCTTACTCTTAAATAGCTACAAGGTGGGTGAAGTTCCGCTTTTGAAAGACTTTAGTCATATTAATGTGAAATGTTGTATGTGAGCATAATAGTTTTTTATGTGAGCATAATTTTTACCAATTTCAGTCCCTGAGCTCATTATGTGCCTCTGTAACCCTTTCCACTATTGCCAACAAGATGGGTATGTGGTGCATAATAAATGAACTAAACTAACCAACTTTCATAGAGGAGTACAGTTTAGTATTTATTTTGTACTAGAGTTCAACAAAATTTAATCCAAATGATACCGATTTACTGCATTTAGAAGTTTGGCTTAACAAAATTAATTTTCATATCGTTTCATATAACTAATATATAATTATTTAAAGCTTTTTGGCTTATCAAAGCCGTTTTATACATGGATTTAAAATACTGATTTGCATTAGGTAAACATAATCATTGGTTATGCAGTACCAGAACTGTTTATATGCAAGGAATTTTATCATTGAAATTACTGCTAATTAATGTGTTCTAAGAATAACAATTTGGGGTAGCAAAAAAAAAAAAAGATTATCCAAAAGTTTAGATTATACTGACGGGGTCCAGTTCCAATTACAGTACATGTACTGTACAATAATTTGTAATTAATTTTGTCGGGACAGGCAGCCTGTGTATGTATGCATGTCAGGATTTTTTTTGTGGTCCTCTAAAGATTTGTGCTACTGACCTTTCTCAGGAGTCAACCCCATAACAGTAGTCCAACTTCTGCATACCTATTTACTACTAGGTGAACAAGGCATTAAAGGTGATTGGAAATGTGCTCAACCATTTCTGTCCCTCTGATTTGAATCCAGATTTCCCAATTAAGAGATGAGAATGAACCCAACTGTAATAATACACACACCTTTTGCAATGTCAAATAGTTTTGACATTGTGGTATAAGCTAATTATGAAATCTTTTATGAATTGTGATCACAATTTGCTAATTGTGAAATCATTGTGGAAGAAGTGAAGGGAACTATCAGGAGAAAGCGTGTGCAGGTACAGTGTGATGCGTGTGCAGGTACAGTGTGATGCGTGTGCAGGTACAGTGTGATGCGTGTGCAGGTACAGTGTGATGCGTGTGCAGGCACAGTGTGATGCGTGTGCAGGCACAGTGTGATGCGTGTGCAGGCACAGTGTGATGCGTGTGCAGGCACAGTGTGATGCGTGTGCAGGCACAGTGTGATGCGTGTGCAGGCACAGTGTGATGCGTGTGCAGGCACAGTGTGATGCGTGTGCAGGCACAGTGTCATGAAAGCTTTACAGCTTCACTTTTTTTATTCTCTTGGTTGGTTATTGTTCGAACACTCGAATGATTTTGTCAAATTTTAAGATTAATCATGCATTACCTTCCTCACAATATGGACAATCATTCATATTTGCAAACATTCAAGGTTTAAAGCCAAAGTCAAGAAATAAAGTTCATAAATAGCCTCCTAATAGTCAAACTCAATATTTGGGTCATTCACGGAAACTCGTACAAAAGATTACATGGATGGTGAAATCTGGATTCCAAATTATAATTTATATAGATGTGATCAAAAACTAGGTCAAATGGAGGAGTAGGTCTGTATGTTAAAGAAGACCTGGTATGCACAGAGCTACTAAACTCAACCAATGAGGTGGTAGAGGTACTTGGAATTAAGGTAGAAAAACTTAACCTAATTATTAATCTAATATATAAACCGCCAGATATGACGGTTGAGGAATTCAGAGCAAATGCACAAAATAGAGAACATCCTTGATAACCTAGCAAACCCAGCTCCAGATATTATCTTCCTTGGAGATTTCAATTTACCAAGTCTAAGATGGAGAATGGTAAACACAAATATCATAGCAGGGAATGACCCGGGAAATATCCAACCACAGGTCAGAGAACTTTTGAGATTCTGTGATAAATTCTCGCTCAATCAACAGATTACAGAACCAACTAGGAACGAAAACACACTAGACTTGTTATTCACAAACAATGATGAACTAATCAGAGACATTACAATCTCAGATACTACATACTCGACCATAAGCTCGTTGAAGTGTGAACTAGCATAAATAACGGTAGTAGGTCTAAAAGACCCAACAAGCGAGGAGTAGTATTCAATCAATTCAATTTCAACAATAAGAGGATCGACTGGGAAAAAATAAATGTAGACCTTGCAACCATTCAATAGGAGACGGTCTTAAGCGACAAAACTCCTACACAGGGAATAGCTCAACTGACAGCTGAAGCTTACAAGGTCTGCTTGAAGTACATGCCTGTGAGGAGGTTCAGAAAGAGGGCCACTATAGAAAGAGAACGCAGACGACTGTACAGGAGAAGGAAAAAAATAACGGAAATGCTTAGGCAGACACGACTATCACAAGAAAGGAAAATAAACCCAAGCAGGGAGATTGAAGAAATAGAACAAACGTTGAAGCGATCACATGAGTCTCAGGAAATGGAATTGGAACAGAAAGCTATACAAAAGATAAAGAAAAATCCAAAATATTTTTTCACATATGCAAAATCAAAAACCTCGACCAGTATTGGACCGTTAATTACAAATGAAGGTACGTACATAGAGGACAATAAAGAGATTAGTGAAATTCTAAGAAGCCAGTATGAGGCTATGTTTAGCACACCAATAAACAACATGAAAGTTGATAACCCAGACAGCTTCTTTATGAATGACATTCAAGCTGCAGATAATATAACGGATATTAACACGAACTTGGAAGACTTTGAAAGAGAAATTGACAATATGCCCATGCACTCAGCTCCTGGGCCTGACTCATGAAATTCAATATTTATAAAGAAATGTAAAGTACCAATAGTGTGAGCACTCAGCGTAATATGGAGAAAGAGCCTGGATACAGGGGAGATACCAGCTGCACTTAAATCTACAGATATATCTCCTCTGCACAAGGGGGGATAGTAAAGCCTTGGCAAAAAATTATAGACCAGTTGCACTAACATCACACATAATAAGTGTTTGAAAGAGTGATTAGGAATCAAATTTCTAGTTTTATGGAAAATAATGAGCTACACAATCCAGGACAACATGGATTTAGAGTGGGCAGATCCTGTCTGTCACAGTTACTCAACCACTATGACAAAATCACAGAAGCTCTAGAAGAAAATCAAAATGCAGATGTTGTATACACAGACTTTGCAAAGGCGTTCGACAAATGTGACCATGGGGTGATAGCACACAAAATGAGGTCAATGGGAATAACTGGTAAAGTAGGACGCTGGATACTCAATTTCTTGTCGAACAAAACACACACAGAGTAACAGTCAATCAAATAAAATAGTCCAAGTGCAGTTAAAAGCTTCGTACCTCAAGGTACAGTCCTTGCACCGCTACCGTTCCTTATTCTCACATCAGATATAGACAAAAATACACGTCACAGCTTCGTGTCATCCTTTGCAGATGACACAAAAATCAGCATGAAAATTACCTCTGCTGAAGACATTGAAAAATTACAAGCAGATATCAACCAAGTTTTTGATTGGGCAGCAGAAAATAACATGATGTTTAACAGTGATAAATTTCAGGTACTCAGGTATGGCAAAAATGAGGATCTGAAACATAATACAGGGTACAAAACGCAATCGAATCTGCCCATAGTAGGAAAAAGGCATGCAAAGGATTTGGGAATAATGATGTCCGATGATCTAACGTTTAGGGAGCATAACCAAGCAAATATTGCGTCAGCCAGGAATATGATAGGATGAATTACGAGAACTTTCAAATCCAGGGATCCCATCACAATGGTTGTACTCTTCAAGTCACTTGTGCTGGCCCATCTTTAGTACTGCTCATTACTCACTTCCCCCTTCAAAGCAGGAGAGATTGCTGAAATACCTGTAGAGGGAATACAGAGAACATATACGGCACGCATAGACGAGATAAATCGCCTAAATTATTGGGATCATCTCAAAGCTCTCCAAATGTACTCTCTAGAAAGGAGACGAGAGAGATACCAAATAATATACACATGGAAAATACTGGAAGGCCAGGTCCCAAATCTACATAGTAAAATAACAACATAGTGGAGTGAACGATATGGAAGAAAATGCAGAATAGAACCAGTGAAGAGCAGAGGTGCCATAGGAACAGTCAGAGAACACTGTATAAACATCAGAGGTCTGCGGTTGTTTAACGTCCTCCCGGCGACTATAAGAAATATTGCCGGAACAACCGTGGACATCTTCAAGAGAAAACTGGACTGTTTTCCAAGAGAAGTTCCGGATCAGCCGGGCTGTGGTGGGTATGTGGGGCTGCGGGCCGGTCCAAGCAACAGCCTGGTGGACCAAACTCTCACAAGTCAAGCCTGGCCTCGGGCCGGGCTTGGGGAGTAGAACTCCCATAACCCCATCAACCAGGTAACCAGGTATTACCATAACTTTGGTAGATGTAGGTAATTTTGTCTCTTACCTTGTTTTGATGTGGTTTTGAGGTCTGACAAAGTATTCTGGTTTAGTCTGGTCAACCAGGCTGTTAGATGTTGCCGAACATAGTGACAATGTCTGGTTAATTAGATACATACTCATTGGAGTTATTACAGTAATTGAATATACAGTACTGTAATTTTTATATTAAAAATAAGTTATCATTGCACAATTCTCTCTTCAGGTTTACAAAAAGTGAATAAGAATGGACAGGGGTAGGGGTCGTGGACAGGACAGGGGCCGTGGTCGGAGCAGAGCCAGGGGGCAACAACCACCAGCAACCCCCACAGAGTCTCCTGGTGCTCCCCCATCTCGTCTACCAACAACACCACATGGCCGCCCCATTACACCTGGTCAGGTACAGTACTTATTTTTGTATTTAGTGACATGTTGCAGAAAGATTTGAAAATGACTTAATATAATGTACTGTACTACTGTTTAAAGAAATAAACCTGAGGGGGAGCCACTGCTGAAGATGAGAAGCTGCCAGTTTGTCAAAGGTCCCTCCCATTTGTCCTGATGATTATCAGGAATCTTGGGTTCGGATCCCGGTCTGGACAGAAATGTTTGGGCAAGTTTTATTTCACTTAATGTGTGTGGTTACGAAACAGTAAATAGGTACCTGGGAGTTAGTCAGCTGTTGTGGGGTTGCATCCTGGGTTTGACCTTGAGGGGGGGGGGATCTCTATATAAGTATCGTATATTTACCCAATTTACCCGAGGCCGACTAACCCTAGTGGCCTCGACAATGACAGGAAGCCACTGACTTGTCGAAGGTCCTCCCATTTGCCTTGATGATCTTCCATCATCGGTTCCATGGGTTAATAACCCTGTGGGTGAAAAAGCATCTGTTCTCAGTCCTACAGTGTGGCTTGTTGAGCTTGAAACCGTTGCTCGTTGTTTTTGTTACATCTGACCTTCTGAAGAAAATATCTGGATTAACATCTTGTAAATTGTTCAGTATTTTAACCCTTAATATTATCCGTTAGATTAAGGACCTGCCTGAAACGCTATGCGTACTAGTGGCTTTACAAGAATGTAAACTCGTCATGCTGTGTACCCCTCATAAACCCAGTGTACCTTCATGTATACAGTATATATAAATAAAAATAAATATTGCTCGGCTTGGACTCGGCTATAAGTATCTCTAGGAATTTTCATTATCTGCTGATGTAGACCTGATCAAATGTAAACTGAACAAAATTATTCGCACACCCTGTCACTATGTGATTGAGTGCAAAAAGATATTGTACTTGAATTCAGAGACAATTCTATAACAAATGTTAAGAGGTGTAACATTCAAATTTATCTGCTACCAGAAATCTTAGCCAAATATCCCCAGTTTGGTAATTGTAGGTAGTAACTAAGTGAATTTAACCTATTCACCACTGCCCATTGGATGGGGGGCAGTGTGCAGGACAAACATATCAACTGTGACACTAGCTCTCCACATGTCAGTTGCTAAATTTAGAAACCGTACTAGTGGTCGGTCTGAAGCCCATTGTTGTGATGATGCGCATTGAATTTTGTAACTAGCTCAAGATTGTAACTTGCTTAGCTAAATGAATTGTAGGGTTGTCCCTGAGCCCATTACATGCCTCTGTAACTCTTTTCCACTACCTTGTAGTGGAAAGATGGGTATGGGGTATATAGTAAATGAACTAAAGTTAAAAAAAAAAAAAACTTTGGATTCTCTCTGAATTTTCAGATATGAGAAATTAGGCTGATCATTTAGTAGTTTTCTGCTGAACTCTTTCTGCGCTATTTTCAAAGATTTTGGATATTAAGCCAGACCACTTCTTTAAAATGAGAAATGCAACCTGTACTAGGAGCAATAGCTTCAAACTCGATGAGCCACAATGTAGGATAGAAAAAAGGAATGCTTTCTCAACCTTGGGATTATAAACACAGGTGACCGCCTACCTGCCACAACTGTGAATGCCAGTACATTACTTTGGTTCAAAATCCAGTTGAAAAAATCCTTGGGAACAAAGGAGGAACCTTTGACAAACTGCTGGCTATGTCCTTTTTGAGGTCATTAGAGATGGTGGCCCTATGAATTAATAGGTAGATTTTGTGTACCTTTCAAAATATTTGTATCAAAGGTATTTGTTATTCTTTTATCAGATGCCTCAGCCAGGCAAACAACCAGATGAGCCGGGTTCTTTAGTACGTTCAAGAGGGAAAAGTCGAGGGCAGGTGTCAGAGAGCCAGCAGCAGCAACCCTGGCAGCAGCAGCAGCAACCCTGGCAGCAGCAGCAGCAACCCTGGCAGCAGCAGCAGCAGCAACCTAGGCAGCAGCAGCAGCAGCAAGCCTGGCAGCAGCAGCAACCTAGGCAGCAGCAACAGGAGCAACCCAGGCAGCAGCAGCAAGCCTGGCAGCAGCAGCAGCAACCCAGGCAGCAACAGCAAGCCTGGCAGCAGCAGCAGCAACCCAGGCAGCAGCAGCAAGCCTGGCAGCAGCAGCAACCCAGGCAGCAGCAACAGGAGCAACCCAGGCAGCAGCTTCAAAAGGGTCTAGAGCCTGGAAGTCCACTAGATGCTACAGGCCAAGGTCCAACCCCTCAGGTATCTATCACTTATTATTTTCTTGACTATTCAAAACTTCAGAACCCAATTTCTGACCTGTTCCAAATGAAAATTAGTCATTATACCTGGCAGATGCCAAAATTCTCAGTAGTTTGTGTTGACAGATTACTGGGAAGATGGGGCGCCGTGAGTGTAGCTCTCATTCTGTGAACCACACTGTATCTTGTTCTACCCACTCCCTCAATATTAGTACTCAAGACATGAATCTTCACCAGTGTAATCACCTCCGTCAATTTACATTGGTCATATGTTGATGTAAAATCTTGCCACAATGTACCTATTAATCTTGACTGATCTGTTAGTTTAAGAACCTGGTAGAAATGGTGTGTAAAATGCAAGAATGTAAAAGCACACCAATATTATGTACTCACTAACCCATTGTACCTTCTTGTAAATAAATAATGTAAATTACATTACTCATCAAAGCCACTATCTGATGGCTCTTTGGTAAAGTAAAATATTCATAAATATTATATTAAATATAATAAATTTATTAATTTTTCTAACTGATCCAGCAATATTTTTTGATTGAAGAATCAGGTGTATCAAATGGTTTACCCCTGCTCTTCAATTGTGCTTAGGGCAGCCCAACTTTCATTGGAAATATTTTACACTTTTTTATATTTTATATATATACAATGCTGAACTGTAATGTCAATCCTGACCTTAAAAGCTTCCTAGAAGGTTGTAACAAAACCCATGAGCACCACACCAGAAACAAATACCTATTTGATATTCCAAGAGTACGACTATATCAAACTAGGAATGCTCTACAAATCAAGGGACCCAGAATGTGGAATGACCTTCCCAGTCATGTTAAAGACTGTACCTCTCCCAACCAATTTAAGATAAAAACTAAGCACTACCTAATTAACTCCCTGTAACCTACCTTCCCCCTAAAATGTCAACCCATGTCTGCTATTTTTAAACAATGCTGTTTGTCGACCAAATTGTATTTTTTGCTATTTTTCTGCCATGTTCCCCCTTTTTATTTATATATGTTCTCAACACAATTATACTTTAATCTCAATTAGTATTAAGTTTGAGTTTTTTGTGTGTTGCCTGCTCGAAACGCTTTGCGTCATAGTGGCTTTAGGCATTTGTATGTA
>WNGS01169498.1:46000737-46031234 GCA_020271785.1 Procambarus virginalis
CTAGCTCTATCTATAAATCCCATCAAATGTTTGTATTACACCTTTGTATGTTGTACTGTTACTTAACCACCGTGACTGCGCAGAGTTTTTAGAGAAATACCCCGGTGCGCATGAAATGAAGTGTTCCCAAAAAATTCTTTTCTTCGTAAAATGTATAAATTCCCTTCCCTGAAATCATGTATGTAAAAAAAAATAAATACATAATCTCGATTACTTTTGCTGTATAGGGACGTGGACAAAGGCGCATGTGAGTCATCACGGCCTGGTCGCCCGTGCGTGACTCGCCCAAGAACACGGATTGCTGAAGGGCATATCAATCACCGACGGTTGTTGCACAATATATTTCAATTATTGTTTATGTGCAATTATCCAATGGGTTTTATGTTGTTTTTTAATCGTATATGATGCAATAGTTGTGTACACCTATTACAATTATGCAAGCAGGGTAGAACGTAATATTATGTCATGGAACTGGAATAATGTGTCATAATGTGTCCACAATAAATGTTTATTGTACGACAATAATTACCTGTTAAAAATCCATAAAATTTCAAAATGTACAGTTTCACACACTATTTACACATAACACATTGTATTACACACTCAGTACTAAGGAATTTGAATAATAACGAAGTAGCCCCACTGGTACACATGCACGAACTTCGCTTCAGTGCACCAGGTAACAAAATTAAAATTTCGCTGCTTGTTTCTTCATTCTGTGTGCTGCAAATAACGCAACTCACGACACTCTTGGCATTTAGTACTTTAGGTTGTAAATGTAAACCAAGCTTAGTAAATAGCATAAGGTAGTTTGAAAAGAGTTATAGGAAAAGATCAATTGTAAGATAGTCTTGAAAAGATCGCTAAACATTTTATTCTTTTTGTTCAATTAGCATTAAGTTTTAGATATTAATGTTTTCTTGCCCGAAACGCATTGCGTAATAGTGGCTTTAGGCATTGTATGAATAAACATCTTATCTTACATAATGGTCGAATTAATTGCATATCTCCCGGGGAGGATGGAATCACTTATGATGTAATGTGTTTGCTTTTCTATTGCCAGGAAATCCTATGTTTGAAGTGTGTAACATGAACCATGTAACTAGGGAACTTTCTAATTCATGGACCAACAGTTTCATTATTCCCCGCATTCCTAAAGCTAACCAGCAGAGTTCCTTACGCAGTTTCCCTCACTATTTGTACTGTAAGACTCCTGATAGGATAGTTCTAAAGCGCTTCCTTCATAGATTAGAGTATTGTTGTCTCCCAGGATATATGGCTTCACGCATGGAAGGAGTATATGCTTCATCGCAGTACAAACTTCCTCCCTACATACTGAAATATCAAGCACAGTACTACTTTCCAGTATCTGAAGTTAGCCTTTGGCGTTGCTCAACCGGCGTGTCGTTTTGGGTGAACTCGCCAGAATTGATAAATAACTCATCCAACGACTTCGTTGGATGAGTTATTTATCCAACAGGGACTCATCTGTAGTGTTCCCAAGGGCATACGTAAACGTGAAAAGTATTGGCCCATATAAGGTAGCTCCTATTTATATTCTTTAATTGTGCTCAAACGAGTATATGTAACCAAAGTTTACACTTAATTGTAAGTAACTCGTCATTCTTGATTGCCCTCAACTCCTCAAGATATTTACTAACGTGCTTGTGTTCCCGAAGCTGGCACATATAATAATCATTGATGGTATCAGACTTTGTCTCCTGGACGATCCTTATTCCTGACGAATAAGCCTATAGTGGCCTCTGAATGCACAATAGAACTAACGAGTTTACCATTGCATTATACTAGTTATTCAATTTATCATCATACTGTAAAGCATATCTATGGGTCACCTAGTAAGGTCAATGGACTTCTATAAACGTTCAAGCTCAAAGTCAATTCAAGTAAGTTTATTGATATAATTCAATACATCTCAAAAGGATAGGGAAGCTTAGGCTATTTCTATCCTCACGTCTATAAACGTTACTACTGCTAGACATGGTCTAAGCTACAATTCCTCTAGGAGTTTTCACCACCTTTTGAAGTAGATCTGACCCAGTGTAATCTGTCAGGTAGAATAGTCACATACTTGCGGCAGTATGTAATTGAATGTTTAAAATTCAGAATTCAGAATAATCCTTTTACAAACGTTCAAGGAATGGGTATTTCATATAAAATGATGTACTACCGGAAAACTTATATATAGAAATTTTGCGTAGTACATATACATGCACATGATTATAAACTTTCCAGCGCCGCCCATTGGATGGGTGTGGAGTGCATTGATTAATAAATTCAACTATACATCTAACTAGCTCACCAGACATGCAAATGCCCAGCTTAGAGACTGTTGCGGTTCACCTCCAAAACGAATTATCTTATAAAGACTTGATACATATACATTAAACAGTGTAACTCTAGCTTACCAAGACTAACTCGCTTAGCAAAATTAATTTTGGTTGGTCAGTTCGTGAGGTCATTCTGTACCTTTGTCAACTTGCCCACTACCACCCAAGGGCTGGGTGTGGGGGTGCTTGATATATGAACACAACAAACCAATCAAATTTTTAATACGATTATGTATGCAGAAACGCTTCCATTTGCTAATTCATTCGTATGCTATATTCACTATTCAAACGTAAATATTGTCCTTAATAATTTAGAATGTATTACATAATTACTGTATATATTTGTCCTGAAAACAACAGGGAGGAGGAAGGGGTGGGGGGGGGGGGACAAACATTGCCACTTTAGAAGTAGATTTAACGTATTAAATCCACCTTCCACAAATCCTATTCTTAAATCCACCAACTGTGAAATACTTACTCATCTATCAATCCAAACAGCGGCCTAAAAAATCAATGTTTTAAACAAGAAGATTTGACTTGAAACTTGAAAATTAAGAGTTGGAGTCTTTGGAGGTGGACCGGGGGAAGGGAGTGAGCAGACTGGTGCCAGTGACGGGGGAGGCGCTGTAGGTGAGTGTTCCTGCTGTATCCTTCCTCATCCACCTCGCCCGGGGCGGTACTGGCCGCCCACGCCCTCTGCTGCTACGCCCGCCCCACTGGCAATCTTCCTGGTGTCTGAAGACATTGGTGTTTGTTGTTGTTGATGTTACAGGATTAGGATTTGAATGGGGGTTGGTGTTTTTCTTTTTTTCTAATAACGAAGTCTCTACTTCAAAATGCCAACGCAGCTAAATACACCGGCTAAGGCGTAGCCAAATTCTCGGTGTGTGTGTGGTGTATACCCAGAGCTAAGTTAAGTCCATTAACTATGTCCAATACCAAAGTTTACTGGCAAGATGGTAAATTATTGTTGGAACGCTGGTGACCCGTGCCCAATTTCCAGCGCGTTGAGTGACAACGTGGCAGCCCCACGTACCCAAGCATTGTTGTCTTGAAGTAAAGTGTTGATTTGTTGGTCAGCCTTAGGCCTAGTTATCGTTCTCGCTAGCAGATAAATGTCATGGAGGAGCGGCGAACCCCCCCCCCCTCGTTGTTGCATCCTGTTCCACCATCCACGGGACGGGTGTTGGGCTCCCTGAACTGTAACTCTTCCACGACCCACAGGACGGGTGTTGGGCTTCTAGAACTGTAACTCTTCCACCACCCACAGGACGGGTGTTGGGCTCCTAGAACTGTAACTCTTCCACCACCCACGGGACGGGTGTTGGGCTCCTAGAACTGTAACTCTTCCACCACCCACAGGACGGGTGTTGGGCTTCTAGAACTGTAACTCTTCCACCACCCACAGGACGGGTGTTGGGCTCCTAGAACTGTAACTCTTCCACCACCCACGGGACGGGTGTTGGGCTCCTAGAACTGTAACTCTTCCACCACCCACGGGACGGGTGTTGGGCTCCTAGAACTGTAACTCTTCCACCACCCACAGGACGGGTGTTGGGCTCCTAGAACTGTAACTCTTCCACCACCCACGGGACGGGTGTTGGGCTCCTAGAACTGTAACTCTTTCACCACCCACAGGATGGGTGTTGGGCTCCTAGAACTGTAACTCTTCCACCACCCACAGGACGGGTGTTGGGCTCCTAGAACTGTAACTCTTTTCACCACCCACAGGACGGGTGTTGGGCTCCTAGAACTGTAACTCTTCCACCACCCACAGGACGGGTGTTGGGCTCCTAGAACTGTAACTCTTTCACCACCCACAGGACGGGTGTTGGGCTCCTAGAACTGTAACTCTTCCACCACCCACAGGACGGGTGTGTGATACTTTGGTAACCCTTGCACTACTTTCAACAGTATGGGTATGGGGTGCCCCTGTAACCTTTCCTCTTGCCACCTACTCTATGGGCATGCTTTGCCTTGAGGCTACCTTAAAGTGGTTCTGAGGATCGATATCTCTTGAAGGGCAGCTTCTAAGTTTCTAGTTGGTGGTGACTGATAGACATCGCTGCCTGCAGTCTGATGTATAAATTACAGCCAGATTGCTCGGGTATCCTTTGAAGATGTTTCAAAAGTTCCCTTTTGAACACCATGAGAGGTCAGTTATGTCCCTTATGTATTGAGGGAAGGTGTTGAAAAGTATTGCCCTAAGTTACTAGCATACCCATTGCACCTCTACTTTCCAAATGAGCTACAGTATTTTGGAGGAATTGGGTATTCCCTGTATGTAATCCTTCCACTACCCTCAGAGGTGTATATGGGGGTGCCTCTGTAACCCTTCTATTATCAACCAGGGTTATGCAGGTGCCCTGTACCTTGCTTCCCCCGTATCCGAGAACGAGCTTAGATACAACTTTAATGTTAATGCAAGTGTCTGGTAACCAGATACATACCCAATGCTACTATTTTATTTATGGTTGGGTATATACCAGAATTTACCCGACCGCCACAATCTCTCGACCTCATTGGAAACGAGAAGCTGGTAGCTTGACAAAGGCAACCCCCCCCCCTATTATTCTTTATCTTTTCCAACTTAATTTTAAACTGAAGTACAGTATAATTTATATCTGAAGTATAATTTTGTATCACTTAATTTTAAACTATAAGAGAATTAAAATATGATACAAAAATTTGCTATTTATATATTTTTCTAAAGAGATGTTTAATGATGGATATATATATATACTTTAATTTAGATACTGTAGTTTGAGGTAACTATACGGATACTGTACATGTTTTAATATTCACTAACAGCGAGCACAAGTTGTCTTATTTAGGATGAATTGCATGAATGAAGAAATGCTTTGAGGTTCATTAGGTATTTCTTTGGTTTCCTTTTAAACTGATTGAGATTTACAGCATTTTATTGCATTTGGCAGGGCATTCCTCAATTTTAGACCCGTTAACTCCATGGCATTTCTGCTTTGGTAGTCATGCTCTTGAACATCAAATATTACCAAAAAATATATCAAATATTACAATTATTATTGAACATCAGTATTACCCTAAAATGTACAAATACTGGTACTGTACATTAATGTAAAGGAATGACTAAAACACTGCTATAATTACCCGAAAGCCACCGACACTAGTGGCCTTGACGAGAACAGGAAGACAGCGGCTTGTCGAGGGATTTTCCTTGATAATCTTTTCCGGTTGGATTTTGACATTTCTTTGCATTTATAGCTTCAGTGGGTAGGCAGTTCTATGAGTTTATAAATTAGTGGATTTATAAAAATACAAATGTACCTAGTCCTGGTAGTTGTCAGGCTTGTACAGTACTAGTCACAATAGAGAATCCTGGGAGGGACAGAAATGGTTGGGCACATTTCCTATCACCTTATGCTCCTATTCACCTAGCTGTAAATAGGTACAGTATCTAGGAGTTGGTCAGCTTGTTGTGGGGTTGCCTCCTGGGGAAGATGGTCACTTTGATCCATGGCAGGGTTGGGGGGGGGGGACCTCTGTATAACTAATGTAATATTATATTAGGTTTATATATGTACTGTATGTATAAACTGTGTGCCTGTCCTTTGACACAATGAATTATTACAAAAATATTTACTCTAATATGATCCTTTGTATTTTTTTAAATTAATATTTTAATTTTATCTTAAGGTACAGTACTGTATTGATATTATTTTGTAGTAAAATTAAAATTTTTGTAGGTGACATTTGAACATGGTGTCATGGCTCCCTACACTCATAATGTTCAGTTTTAACATGTCAGAGATTGTAAAACAATTTGATTTTGGTTTCCCAGTAGTTCAGTCGGGTTTGTTCTCGATGCACAATTGAGAATTCTGGGTTTGAATCCCAGGCGGGACAGAAATGGTTGGACACATTTCTGTTCACCTACTGCCTCTGATCACCTAGCAGTGAGTTGGTACTCAAGAGTTGGTCAGCTTGTTGTGGGGTTGCATCCTGGGTGGGGTCAGTCATTCGACCAGAGGGGGGGATTAAATCCTAACTTATACTCAGGCTTCCTGTCCCCTGACACAATGAATTATTTTTCTTATTTTTTTTAACATTCCATGCATTGTTTGGGAAGAGGAAGCTTGATGGCTTATTGATGTCACCATTGCCAATGATTGACCATTTCCCAGAATGCAACCCACAAGTGAACTAATGTCTAGGTTCCTATTTACAGGTAGGTGACAAAGGCATTAAGTGAAAGGAAACTTGGTCAGACATCTTGCCTTGACTGTGAGTTGACCCCAGGACCATTCATTTGTGACCCTTACTGCACTAACTGCTGTGCTTGTGGGGGAAGACAGGCTTACTCTTAAATAGCTACAAGGTGGGTGAAGTTCCGCTTTTGAAAGACTTTAGTCATATTAATGTGAAATGTTGTATGTGAGCATAATAGTTTTTTATGTGAGCATAATTTTTACCAATTTCAGTCCCTGAGCTCATTTTGTGCCTCTGTAACCCTTTTCACTATTGCCAACAAGATGGGTATGTGGTGCATAATAAATGAACTAAACTAACCAACTTTCATAGAGGAGTACAGTTTAGTATTTATTTTGTACTAGAGTTCAACAAAATTTAATCCAAATGATACCGATTTACTGCATTTAGAAGTTTGGCTTAACAAAATTAATTTTCATATCGTTTCATATAACTAATATATAATTATTTAAAGTCTTTTTGGCTTATCAAAGCCGTTTTATACATGGATTTAAAATACTGATTTGCATTAGGTAAACATAATCATTGGTTATGCAGTACCAGAACTGTGTTTATATGCAAGGAATTTTATCATTGAAATTACTGCTAATTAATGTGTTCTAAGAATAACAATTTGGGGTAGCAAAAAAAAAACAAGATTATCTAAAAGTTTAGATTATACTGACGGGGTCCAGTTCCAATTACAGTACATGTACTGTACAATAATTTGTAATTAATTTTGTCGGGACAGGCAGCCTGTGTATGTATGCATGTCAGGATTTTTTTTTGTGGTCCTCTAAAGATTTGTGCTACTGACCTTTCTCAGGATGTAATCCCATAACAGTAGTCCAACTTCTGCATACCTATTTACTACTAGGTGAACAAGGCATTAAAGGTGATTGGAAATGTGCTCAACCATTTCTGTCCCTCTGATTCGAATCCAGATTTCCCAATTAAGAGATGAGAATGAACCCAACTGTAATAATACACACACCTTTTGCAATGTCAAATAGTTTTGACATTGTGGTACAAGCTAATTATGAAATCTTTTATGAATTGTGATCACAATTTGCTAATTGTGAAATCATTGTGGAAGAAGTGAAGGGAACTATCAGGAGAAAGCGTGTGCAGGTACAGTGTGATGCGTGTGCAGGTACAGTGTGATGCGTGTGCAGGTACAGTGTGATGCGTGTGCAGGCACAGTGTGATGCGTGTGCAGGCACAGTGTGATGCGTGTGCAGGTACAGTGTGATGTGTGTGCAGGTACAGTGTGATGCGTGTGCAGGTACAGTGTGATGCGTGTGCAGGCACAGTGTGATGCGTGTGCAGGCACAGTGTGATGCGTGTGCAGGCACAGTGTGATGCGTGTGCAGGCACAGTGTGATGCGTGTGCAGGCACAGTGTGATGCGTGTGCAGGCACAGTGTGATGCGTGTGCAGGCACAGTGTGATGCGTGTGCAGGCACAGTGTGATGCGTGTGCAGGCACAGTGTGATGCGTGTGCAGGCACAGTGTCATGAAAGCTTTACAGCTTCACTTTTTTTATTCTCTTGGTTGGTTATTGTTCGAACACTCGAATGATTTTGTCAAATTTTAAGATTAATCATGCATTACCTTCCTCACAATATGGACAATCATTCATATTTGCAAACATTCAAGGTTTAAAGCCAAAGTCAAGAAATAAAGTTCATAAATAGCCTCCTAATAGTCAAACTCAATATTTGGGTCATTCACGGAAACTCGTACAAAAGATTACATGGATGGTGAAATCTGGATTCCAAATTATAATTTATATAGATGTGATCAAAAACTAGGTCAAATGGAGGAGTAGGTCTGTATGTTAAAGAAAACCTGGTATGCACAGAGCTACTAAACTCAACCAATGAGGTGGTAGAGGTACTTGGAATTAAGGTAGAAAAACTTAACCTAATTATTAATCTAATATATAAACCGCCAGATATGACGGTTGAGGAATTCAGAGCAAATGCACAAAATAGAGAACATCCTTGATAACCTAGCAAACCCAGCTCCAGATATTATCTTCCTTGGAGATTTCAATTTACCAAGTCTAAGATGGAGAATGGTAAACACAAATATCATAGCAGGGAATGACCCGGGAAATATCCAACCACAGGTCAGAGAACTTTTGAGATTCTGTGATAAATTCTCGCTCAATCAACAGATTACAGAACCAACTAGGAACGAAAACACACTAGACTTGTTATTCACAAACAATGATGAACTAATCAGAGACATTACAATCTCAGATACTACATACTCGACCATAAGCTCGTTGAAGTGTGAACTAGCATAAATAACGGTAGTAGGTCTAAAAGACCCAACAAGCGAGGAGTAGTATTCAATCAATTCAATTTCAACAATAAGAGGATCGACTGGGAAAAAATAAATGTGAACCTTGCAACCATTCAATAGGAGACGGTCTTAAGCGACAAAACTCCTACCAGGGATAGCTCAACTGACAGCTGCAGCTTACAAGGTCTGCTTGAAGTANGTAGGACCCCCCTATAATGTTGTGGAACAAGGTAGGACCCCCTATAATGTTGTGGAACAAGGTAGGACCCCCTATAATGTTGTGGAACAAGGTAGGACGCCCTATAATGTTGTTGTGGAACAAGGTAGGACCCCCTATAATGTTGTGGAACAAGGTAGGACACCCCTATAATGTTGGGAACAAGGTAGGACCCCCCTATAATGTTG
This sequence comes from Procambarus virginalis, assembly GCA_020271785.1. Lineage (NCBI taxonomy): Eukaryota > Metazoa > Arthropoda > Malacostraca > Decapoda > Cambaridae > Procambarus > Procambarus virginalis. Next base: position 46,010,030 of record WNGS01169498.1, read on the forward strand.
GAACAAGGTAGGACCCCCCTATAATGTAGTGGAACAAGGTAGGACGCCCCTATAATGTAGTGGAACATGGTAGGACCCCCCTATAATGTAGTGGAACAAGGTAGGACCCCCCTATAATGTTGTGGAACAAGGTAGGACCCCCCTATAATGTTGTGGAACAAGGTAGGACCCCCCTATAATGTTGTGGAACAAGGTAGGACCCCCCATAATGTTGTGGAACAAGGTAGGACACCCCTATAATGTTGTGAACAAGGTAGGACACCCCTATAATGTTGTGGAACAAGGTAGGACCCCCTATAATGTTGTAGAACAAGGTAGGACCCCTATAGTGTTGTGGAACAAGGTAGGACCCCCCTATAATGTAGTGGAACAAGGTAGGACCCCCCTATAATGTTGTGGAACAATGTAGGACCCCCCTATAATGTTGTGGAACAAAGTAGGACCCCCCTATAATGTAGGGAACAAAGTAAGGACTATAGCATAAGGGAGCCCATGATGGAGTGGGACAGGTGGTTACCTTGGTTACCTGTACCCGTCCGTCCTCCCCCGCCCCCCCTACACACACGGAAGAGGGCCGTGTCTCGGTCCGTCAGATAATCTCCGCGACCTTGACCTCGACCTCGACCTTGAGTAACCAAGCTCACTACTCACCTATGTTTACCACCTAACTGTGCCTGGGAGGAAGGGAGTAGCCGGTCCTCGCTCCGGCTTTGCCCCAAGAGTGTAACACTTGTATATATATATATATATATATATATATAATATATATATATATATTATATATATATATATATATATATAACTAATATATATAACAATATAATATAATATATATATATATATATTATAACTAATATATATATATAGATATTATATATATATATATATATATATATATATATATATATATATATAACTGTAGCATTGTAATAAAATAAAACAAAACATACAAAAAAATATTAGGGGTGGTAGGAGAAGAAAAGAATTAAGTATTCAGTGAGAATCCACAAGATCTTCTCTGAATGCTCTTTGTTTTCTTCTTCGAGGATGTGGGTCCCTGCAATTGCACCAGAGGTGGTACCCCTAATATATATATATATATATATATATATATATATATATATATATATATATATATATATATATATATATATATATATATATGCTGTGTTTACTATATTAACCTGCAATGTTAAATGGGATTCTTGCAATGTGATTTGTGGGTTTGTACTCACTGGATTTGTGTGTACCTCTTTGAGGGACTTGAAGTTGAGGAGGGTAGAAATGGCCTAAACTATGCTATCCTTTTGAAATGTATTTTATTGTCTCGATAAACGTACTTGAACTTGAATGAACACTGTGTATGGGATCCTCTCAAAGTTACAGCCCCGCTCCTGTGCCAGGTAAGTCCACTACGGGCTCACCATAGTCCGTGCTACCTGCGACTTTTCGTTCCCAGTAGCTGAATCTTAAATAACATAACATAGGATCCTTTGCCATCTTACATCATAGGCTTCGTGCGTTCCATTTATTCGCTTCTCTGATAGTGGAAAAGTGATTTGTAATGTCTGTCTGCTTCATTTGTGTTCTCAGCTTCCACCTGTCTGCCCTGCCTATTCCTTTCATAATTATATATATGTTAATCATGTTTCTTTTGGCCCTCTAACGACGTGAGGGTTAGTTCTTGTCTTTCCTCAGAACTCATGCCTTTCAGGTACGGAACAGTACGTGGCATACCACACACAGAGATCACACTAACGTGATGCATCAAATGAAGAGACTGCCTTAATCGACTGAGCTACGACAGGGTTAAAAGGGTTGAAACCGAAGTTCTACTGAACTTACTGGATTCCGTAGCCTCTCCGAGGCACAAACCAGGCTTTTACACACCAGAACCAGAACTTCGGTTTCAACCCTTTTAACCCTGTCGTAGCTCAGTCGATTAAGGCAGTGTCTGGGATGCTCCCGGACGCAGGTTCGAATCCTTGTCACGGCCCTTGTGGATTTGTTCACGTGGCATACCTTTGGGCTTTCCTCAACTTCATTTTCGTCTCTTGAGTTTAGCCTCCTCTTTCCACCACTCAATTTCCTTGTGCATAGTGTATGTCGCCTGGTCGTATTACACAATTTATCATGTCTGCAGCTGTGCTGGTTTATAAAGCATCTTCTGTGCAGACATTCTATTTCCCTCTTACCTGTGGGGTTTCTGCATCACCTTGCATGGCCTGCAAAAAGGGATATTAGGCTGGAATTTAATGCTTCCTGTTATGGCTGCTTTTTACATACATATTGTCTTCCAACTTTCTGGCAGTACTACTGCTTTCAGTGAGGTCAGCAGCAGGCCTCCGCTCCTTCTCTTAGCATCCATGGTGTGAATGTCCGGTCTTACAGCCTTAGTTGACGTCCAGCCGTGGCACTGAACCTTGCTTCAGTGCCACGGGTTGGCGTCGTGTGGCAGTGAAGCCTCGCGCTGTCTCACTGAAGGCACTGAACCTTGCTCCAGTTTCAGGACCTCTTGGAATGTCCCGTTGAGTCAAGAACCCGTCGCTGTCAGTGTGGGTAGACAGTATAGTGGGTAAGTGTGGGTAGATAGTATAGTGGGTCAGTGTGGATAAACTGTATAGTGGGTCAGTGTGGGTAGAGTACAGAGGTGGCAAAACACAGTGTTGCCGTATGTGTGGTTGTGAGTCAGTATAGTGGGCTATACTGACTCACGACCGTGTTGTGCGGTCGTGTGGGTGTGGTGGGTGTCATCCTGGCCGTGTGGGTGTCACCCTGGCACTCTTGGGGCCAATAAAGGTGGCGGGTCACGTGGTTGCCACGATCTGGGTCATGGGTGGTGACGTCACGCGTCCTGTTCCTGTTACCATGGTGACCAGGGGACGCGGGGGCGGCAAGATGGCGCCTACTTTGTTTACTTTACCCAGCTGGCGTTGTCGTTCACCATCACGGCAGCACACAACATATGCCTTTTTGCCAACAGTTAATAAGGCACACCGAACAGATATGTTTATTTAACAAATTAGCCGCATAACTTAGTCCGGTGCTCCAATCACACTGACAACAGGGGAAAAAAAAGAAGCCACCGAGGCGTAGCTGTGTGGACGGGAGTGGTGCCAATGGCTCTCACATACTACGCATGTTTGTTTCTTTGTTAACCGCGAATTATTACCTGGCACGATTTGTTCGTGCCAGGTAATAATTGGTCGTGCTTATGGGTTAATTATGTCATCTTGGATACGTCATGCATTATAAGATTATTACAGTATATAATTGTCTACGACTTTGAGCATCACGAGAGATACAGACAGATTTGCGAGGGATGGGATATGAAGAGAGACTGAAGGAACTAAACCTGACAACGCTAGAAAAGAGAGGGGGAGACATGACAAAGACGTATAAAATGCTTAGAGGGTATTGACAGAGTGGAAAAAGAGGAAATGTGGGGTCCAAGAGGTAATGCTCGATGCTGCAGACAGAAATAAGTGAGCGCAAATAGGTGAGTACACACACACACACACGTCATGTGTATGTGTGTGCAAGTACAACTAGGTGAGTACACACACACACATTCGAATGTATAACGTCTGGAGTCATAAACACTTAACATAAACATTATGTCCACAAGGGTGTTGAACACGACTTGAGACGTGTCTCACCTGGTGCCCTGACACGTCACCACGTGTTGAGACGTGTCACACCTGGCACTCCTCCATACCATGAGAAATTCCTGCACATGATTGTGTACATTGTCATTAGAAATACATACACATACACCTGCCTTGGATAACATTACGTGCACATACATATGAATCATTCGATATACATATCGAGGAATTACTACGACATTCTTCATCCACTTCACTCGTGGTTTTTTGTACTGAAGTATGAGTACAGTTTTCAGAACAGTATGTAGCCTAAACTCGAGATCGTATCCATCATAGCAGTGACCTTATAATGTCACTGACCCTATATAGTTACACTCTTCTCTGTCTCTTAGGTTCCAAACCTTCCCATACAGACTTGAAACACTTTCGCTTTGCTGAGTTTAGGGGTTTAAACTTGATGCTCTTGTGATAATATGAAACACTTGTTCACTGAGAATTATACTACTGTATATGTAATGGAGTATTGCCATGTAAATTTATGTATATATGATTTATATTGTATTTTATTAAAGATAAAAAAATGGAATTTTTTATCTGACTTTTGTTTCTCTTGGCATGATGTGTGTCTGTGTGTATGTACTCAGTTGTGCTTGCGGGGGTTGAGCTCCGGCTCTTTGGTCCCGCCTCTCTACTGTCAATCTATCATATCTACATTTGAAACTGTGTATGGAGTCAGCCTCCACCAGCCTAATGCAATCCATCTTTTAACTACTACACATTGTGTAGGAGCAGGTAGCCTAGTGTAGTAGCAGGTAGCCTAGTGTAGTAGCAGGTAGCCTAGTGTAGGAGCAGGTAGCCTAGTGTAGGAGCAGGTAGCCTAGTGTAGGAGCAGGTAGCCTAGTGTAGGAGCAGGTAGCCTAGTGTAGGAGCAGGTAGCCTAGTGTAGGAGCAGGTAGCCTAGTGTAGGAGCAGGTAGCCTAGTGTAGGAGCAGATAGCCTAGTGTAGGAGCAGGTAGCCTAGTGTAGGAGCAGGTAGCCTAGTGTAGGAGCAGGTAGCCTAGTGTAAGAGCAGATAGCCTAGTGTAGGAACAGGTAGCTTAGTGTAGTAGCAGGTAGCCTAGTGTAGGAGCAGGTAGCCTAGTGTAGGAGCAGAGGTAGCCTAGTGTAGTAGCAGGTAGCCTAGTGTAGGAGCAGGTAGCCTAGTGTAGGAGCAGTGGTGGAAATGGCGTCGTCAAGTTTAGACATGAGGGTGGAACTGTGTACTCTGCTCTCGGCTGGTGTTCGTCCCTTGAGTTATCTGTGGCTTTTATCTCAATGTTGTATCTATCAGTGAACGTATCTGCACATGTACGCTTATCTGTACATGTACCTATGCATGTACTTGTGTACCCTTGTGTGTGTGTGTATATATATATATATATATATATATATATATATATATATATATATATATATATATATATATATATTATATCTTTGTGGCTCATGTGAACGACAACACAGGTCCTAGTATAACGGTAAAGCGTGTTTGTGGCTCCTGTGAACGCCAACACAGGTCCTAGTATAACGGTAAAGCGTGTTTGTGGCTCATGTGAACGCCAACACAGGTCCTAGTATAACGGTAAAGCGTGTTTGTGGCTCATGTGAACGCCAACACAGGTCCTAGTATAACGGTAAAGCGTGTTTGTGGCTCATGTGAACGCCAACACAGGTTCTAGTATAACGGGAGAGCGTGTTTGTGGCTCATGTGAACGGTACCACAAATATGTCATCAAGTGGGACTCAATGTTTGTATTTGGCACCTGCGAAAACAAGGCTTGTATGGCACCACCACACACGAGCCAGTGTTTACAGAGCCAGTGTTTACATGTGTTTGCCAGCGGTCAAGACGCGGCACCACCGCCAGCAAGACGTGGCACCACCGCAAGAACGGCAGCCGTGTGGTCGGTCACTCACCCGCTTGCTGCCCGCATCCGAATCCCTTCACCCGACAACCACAGTTCTCCTACTATCTGTCTTCCTTAACTATTACTAATACCGAACCGTTACATCATCATGTGACATGTGTTTAGATACATATATACAGCATATGTATATACATACATATAGTAATTTAATGGAAGAATTTGTAACAGCGCGACCCACTTAAGCCAGCGGCCACACAACCAGACGTGAAACTCTTGCGCGTTCCGGTTTTCGAAGAGTTGACTGACTGGGGAAAAACAAAAAAAAGAGATGTCACCCACAGATCTCTCCCTTTCCCCCCCCCCCCCCCCCTGTCTATCCCCCAAACCGCCTCACACCCTGTATACCGCTGGCCCAAGGGGAAAGGAGGAACAGGGAGCCGGGGAGCATAGAGGGAGGGTTGTGGGTGTAAAGAGAGAGACACACGCTCCTGTGCCAGGTAAGTCCACTACGGGCTCTCCATAGCCAGTGCTACTTGCCCCGCTCCTGTGCCAGGTAAGTCCACTACGGGCTCACCATAGCCCCTGCTACTTGGAACTTGTTCCGAGTAGGTGCAAGTTCCAAGTAGCTGACTCTATAACAACAACAACGGGTGTACAAAGTGTCTCGCCTGGCTGACCCCCATCCAGGTGGTCTGCCCCTGAGGGAGTCTGCTCTCTCTTACACACTATAAGCTTCTCACGACCCCCCTCTCCCAGGCATCCATGGGTGGATGGGTTCGAACCCTCGTCACGGCCCTTGTGGATTTGTTCATCCATCCCCCCTTCCTTCATCCGGCCCCGCCCTCTACCAGCCTGGTGTACAACAACCCAGCCAAGTGTATGAGCATTACTGTAGTGGCAGGTAGTCTAGTGTAGTGGCAATGCTTACTAGTGTAGTGGCAGGAAGCCTAATGTAGTAGTAGGTAGCCTAGTGTATTGACAGATAGCCTGGTGTAGTGACAGATAGCCTAGTGTATTGACAGGTAGCTTAGTGTAATGGCAGGTAGCCTAGTGTAGTGGCAGGTACTACATTTTTAATTTAAATTTTGCCCCGAGGGGCGAGTCTATTGGGCACTGCCACTCATCCTGTGAGTGGACACGTTGTCATAGCAGCATGTACAACACTCCCCAATAGGAAGAAAACCCGCTGGGTTGTTCATCCTGTCACTTGTACCCAGACATAACTGGAACTTGCTTGCAGTAATATTTTCCACGCTTCAAAATAATAAAATAAAAGGCCTCTTGTATTTTTTTCAAGTATTTATGTGTTTTTTTTTATAGTTTTGATAAAAATAAGAATGTACACTAAACTTTGATCCAATTAACGCTTATTTGTTATTACTGTACATGATCATTATTACTGTACAACATTACATTTGCGAAGTAAACATTACATTATTTATAATTAATATAATTTTCTGTGAGCCACTGTGTTTTAACATCTCCTTTGCTGCCTGTCCATATACAGAATATGTGGCAAGAAACTAACATTATTTTTTGTGCTCTTAATTCTCCTGTATTTTACTTCAGTATTTCACATTAAAGGCTTCATGAAATCCTATTTCATTGCTTAAGACTTTGATAGTTTCTTTACTCCAATTTACATTTGCCAATTAATTCTGGAACATTGAAGTAAGCTAGTATATTATTGAAGTAAGCTAGTATATTATTGAAGTAAACTAGTATATTATTGAAGTAAACTAGTATATTATTGAAGTTAACTGCAACTATACAGTATTGTGCCTTCTTTTGATAATTACTTACTGTACGGGATGTTCAAACCAAGAAATCAAATCTAGAAGCATAATTAAATTTATATTCAAGTAGACCTACATAATTTTTTTCCGTTGAAAAGTTGATTAATTATTTTAGCAGAGCAGATTGATGTGAAAACTTAACCACGGAAGATAACCCTTGAATACTTGTACAAAAAAATACTTTACATCTCAGTGATGTAACAGATTGTGATTGATTATAGTGTAGAAGCATTAATTAATGCTTGTGACAGTTCATGAATTCCCAAAAACACTTCATGCTGACCTGTAAACTGTCACAAGCATATAGTGGTCCTCTATATACTTTATATTGATCAAATATAGCCAATGTTGTATATACTGTATATTCTCTCAGTGAAATTAAAACTTGCGAGAAAGCCTCCGTACACTGTTGATTAAAGCTGTTTAGTTTTTTTGTCAAACATCTACATTTTTTAGGGCATTTGTTCAAGAGAATTTTGGTGTATTTAATTTTAGCACCTATTTTTTTTGAGATATATACAAGAGTTGTTACATTCTTGTACAGCCAAGCAGCCAAGCATTGCTAGTTTCTGTCTTAGGAAAACAGGAGATCTTCAAAAGTAACACTACGATATATAATGATGTTTAGAGTTTACAAGGTATGTTATCAGATGATATAAAACAATGGTTCACACAAAATTATATAATTATAAATAATGCAGTGTTTACCTTATAATTTGTATATGTTATAAGTCAAGAAAAGAAAGCCCATTCCTTGTGTATGAAAAACTTTTAACATATCTTAGCTATTGTACAGATATTATAATACTTAGGAACATATAAGTAAAGTCAATAAATTCATCACTTGAAAATATAGTTAACAATCGTGTCAGTAAGTCCAACTAGCTAAAGTAACCGTAAACAACATGTACAACAATTTGTATATATTTTCTTTATGTAATATATGTACATGGCTCTGTGGTTAAATAGTCGAACATAATTTTCTGTGAACCATTGTGTTATATCAACTGGTAACATACATTGTAAACCTCAAATGTTAAATCAACGTTTTCCTTTCAAAAACTGTAATAATGCTTCCACTTATATAGACAGACAAAAACTGTAATGATGCTTCCACTGAATATCTCTCACTTTTATATTCATATATAAAATATGTAGCCAGAAACTAACAAAATTATTGTAATCTTAATATGAGCTGCGACGATGCTTTTAAGGTCCAACACACACACCTCTGAGACGCAGTGACTGTCGCACCTCAAGATCCATTTGCTCTATACCAGATATTACCAACACAAATCCGGTGTTGTATGGTATGGTCTCCCTGGCTTGACGCCTCTTGTTAATTACTTGCTTACCGGCACCCTACAGCTGGAACAATGGCAGCCTCTCAGCGCCAGGGGCCTTCACACGCCCCTCTTCCCCCACTCCCTCCAAGGCCGATGCCTCAACTCCACTCCACTCGCATGACAATAACACTAATACACCATATCCATAATGATGGCCAGCGAAGGTTTACCTTCCCGCTCGGCAACCATCTTCACCCTACGTTTACTGCTTCCCCATCTCCCATCCCCTTTTCCCACCGTCTGTCTCCTTTCCCACCACCTTTCTCCTTTCCCGCTGTTAATCCCCTTTTCTTTCTCTCATCTCACTCCCTCCCTCCTCCCACCTTGACAAAACCTTAGACCATAAAAGGTTCAAAAGTCCTCACTGCTGGCGGGCGACTAATCTATCATGCTTAAACATGCTTATAATATCTGAGAATTGAACATGTGAATTTAATAGTTCATAATTGTGTAGCTGGCATTGATATTCCATCATAAGTCAACTTTGATGTCACTAATGTAAAATTTCCTAATTAAATGTTCATTAAGTATATATTAATTGTAATAGCCTTGGAGAAGATTTGTTTTATTTGAACTTTGTTACAAAAAATGAGTTACATATCCTCACTGAACACTTTGATATTTTCTTCTCCTACCACCCCTATTCTTTTGGTATGTGTGTATATTTATCTAACTTTATTTGAAAATGTCATTACACAAAAAAGTTATAATATTGATTACATGCAGGGTACAAGGCTGCTTGTCACAAGTTGAATAGCTCCTCCAGCTCCTCAGATGGCGGGCAGGAACCATGGATGTATATATATATATATGTCGTACCTAGTAGCCAGAACGCACTTCTCAGCCTACTATGCAACGTCCGATTTGCCTAATAGGCCGAGCTATTTTTTTATTTTCAATAGATTGTTTCCAATTAGTTCATTTGAATTATTATTATTATATTATATTAGGAACATAATTTATTGACGTAGTTGTGTTAGTTTAGGTTAGGTTTAGATAGGTTAGGTTAGGTAGGGTTGGTTAGGTTCGGTCATATATCTACTTTAGTTTTAATTCAAATTTAAAGAAATTAACTTATACATAATGAAATAGCCAGAGTTATCATCTCATAAGAAAAAAACTAGAAAAATATATAAATTCAGGAAAACTTGGTTTATTAGGCAAATCGGGCCTTGCATAGTAGGCCGAGTACGACGTTCTGGCTACTAGGTACAACATATATATATATATCCATTCAGTATGTGTGTCTGTCTCTTGTGCATTTTCTGGAATTGCCCTATATTAATAATATATTTATCAGTAAAATTTTAATAACAAAATTAACAACGTTTTGTTGACAAGAAATCAATTATTTTTATCGACAATTTTAAATATACAGCCGCACACAGTATAAAACTTAACATTTCCAATCAGATTAAATAATTCCAGCCTCCCAAAAAAGACATGAGCAACAAGGATAGACTTAAGGAGTTGACCCTCACAGCTCGCCAAATGAAAATAATACACAGTACTCAAAGACATCAAAAAGGTTAACAGAGACAGATGGTTTAGTATGGAAGAGACTGCAATGAAGCGTCACAGATAGAAACTAAATATTCAAACGAGGTACAGGAACCGGTTTATTTAATTGATTATGCACCCCATAACCATCCTGTTAATTAACCTGGACATCAGAAAGAACTTCAAAGAGACAGGGAGGGAGGTGGTAGAAACAGAGTCTATACACGGGTTCAAAGGCACGAAAGACATAAATAACTAGAGAAGAGCTTGAGACCAAGTAGACTAGTCGAGCGAGGGGTTAAAGCCGTGGGACTTTAGCCACTCAAGTTCAACCCCCGCCAACCAAAGCTACGCAACACGTTGCAACACTGCGTGCGTAGCCACATACCTGTATGGCAAGACTAATGTTGTGGTGCAGCTTAACCTTGAACAAGTCAGACCTCACTTGAATTATGCTGTTTCAGTCTTGACTACCAGTCTACAAAATGGACGCGTATAACCCTTGACACAATTAAAGACCAGTCTCTCATCTTTCTTACGGATTCACGTTAAGTACACTGTAGTTATACTCTTCTGAGAAAGAAGCTGATTGAATTATATAAATGCGTTAAGGATATAATAAAGGTGTTTGAAATTATTAAACAATGACAATTCGTAAGAATTGCTTCAGATATGACAAATATAGATTTTAAAAGGATAGTTAAATGTCGATTTCGTGGATAGGATCTGTAAAGCTAATATCTTGCTAAGTAAAAAAAAAGGACTAGACATATAGAAGAAAACAGTCGTAAATAGGCTCTGCCTCACATAGGCAAGTCGGCCTAACCAGGCCTATGATAATATTCCTTTGTTCTTCGTACGTGCATACGTGCACACTCACACGCAGCAGTACGCTCGCGCGCACAGCTAACGGCACATGCCAGCGTCACAGATTTATGTTTGGGAAAAGGTCTAGCTCCTGGGCCCTGGCGCTTAGCTACCAGTAGTAATATGCGATAGATTTACCGCTATGTATCTTTACACCTCAGTGTAAGCAAACGTCTCCATTCTACGCGGTAATCGAGCGAATCGTTATGTGTTTTGGTCCGCGACAAGCTAACCAAAACATGCTGGTAGCGTGGTTAAACCATAGGCAGATACAGAGTTATGAGAACCGTAGTAGGACATGTGAGACGAGGATCACACAGCATGAGACAGATCAGGGAGTTGGCATGACGCCAAGGTTATCCACAGAGGAGTACATAAATAGGATCACATAAGCCACGAGAGCAGAACTAGCCAGCTAAAGAAGGCTGCATTCAGAACTGCACATGCCATACGCAAGGCAAGTACTGCGGTATGACGCGGTCATGCCAACTCCGTAAAATGTTCAAATTTGTCACAATCATGGCTGGGAAAATGAGAGAACACTCCCTCAAGTGTTCACGGAGAATCTAGTCTTCTCAGAATACCCTCTACTCTCTTCTCCGAGGCTATGGATCCCTTATTATTAACATCTTTATTGACAAAATTAATTACAATTTGCCTAATCTGAGGATTTTGATAGTCTGATTAAAGTGAGGATAATGCTAGTATTCACTGTCACGCAGGTCCCTATAATAATAAATACCAGAGGAAGCACTCCTACTGTACTGTATAATATATTATACCATCGAGAAAGATGCAGTTTTCACACACCCCCATCGTCGTTCAAGGCAGCAATAACCTATAGCTGCAACAGCTTCGTATTGGTCTTGAACTTTAAATTGTAATCTGAATGTATAAAGACATTCTGCGCACGTTTCACCGCTGCGCACTGAACCGCCTAGAGTAGTCTAGGGAAGGTTCCAGAGTCGTCTTGAACCCCTGTGAAGGTTCACGTGAGAAAACTTGGGTAGGAGTTAAGTTATTATGCATATTACGGATACATAAATAAGTAGATTGATGGATAAATGGATAGGTGCATGGATAGAAATATAGATAGATGGATAAGTGGATTCATAGATGGATAAGCAGATACATAGATGGATAGATAGATGAGAATGAAAATGTAACCCGACTTACTCATCCATTTAATGCATTATTATTATTTTAAATAAAATCGCATTATTATTATTATTGATATGAATTAATATGGAAGTTCTGGAATAGTTTCAGTGTTGACATAGTTACGTAGCATAGATTTACATAGAAAAAATTAGCAAAATTAATAAAACATAAATGTTAAAATCGATTATTATTATTATTATTATCCGTAAACACTGAATAATAACATTACCATGACGAAAGTACGTCACAACTTGACGCACTTCACAGGGTCCATTATAGTAGACGCCTTCGTAAATCGGTGGTGGAACGCCACTGGTGCTGCCATCTGTTGGCAAGCTCGTGGACCAGCGCCGCTGGTGCTGCCATCTCACCAGAGCAAAAGTAACTAAATATACTGAATGGAATTTTCCCGCCAGTTATCTCTCCAAGAAGCGGCAGTTCCTAATACTCTGAAACTATGCATTTATTTCCTAGTGTCCAGCATTGAGCAACTGGACGATGACTGACTCCATTACAACAATTTATGCTTCTAATAGATGATTATGACTGACTGATGGCGTATAAAAGGAGGTTATAAGTGTTGTATAAATATTTCGAGATAAAGGGAGGAGGTAGCAAGGTAATAAGTGGGAGATGTGTTACCCAGAAAGGATAGTTCAGTGTTGGGGAGGCGAGGTAGGGGAGGCGAGGCTGACTCATACAGGGTAGGGTACAGGCACCCTTCAATGTACGCAGCTCTGCATTATGTACACACAACACACAACACACTTCAAGGGAATTATTACTGTTGTTATATAAGGACATTGGAACAAATATACAAGGAGAAGGAGCATGTAGTAGTAGATCTAACGTCAATGACGCTCTTTGTAGTTTAGTCTATCATATACAACATTATTTTAACTTCGGCTCTTTGGTCCAGCTTCTCAACTGTCAATCAACAGGTGTACAGATTCCCGAGCTTATTGGGCTCTATCATATCTACATTTGAAACTGTGTATGGAGTCAGCCTCCACCACGTCACTTCCTAGTGCATTCCATTTGTTAACTACTCTGACACTGAAAAAGGTCTTTCTAATGTCTCTGTGGCTCATTGTGGGTACTAAGTTCCTACCTGTGTCCCCTTGTTTGTGTTCCACCCATGCTAATGTGGTATACAAGATTCTGAATGATTCCTTAAGGTCTGTGTGATATCAACCCCCAGATCTTTCTCACTACTTAACTCTTGAAGGATTTCACCTCCCAGATGGTACCTTGTGTTCGGCCTCCTGCTCCCTTCAGTGTAAATACACATGTTAGGCATTTAGAGACATCATCCCCAGGGTCGAATTACTGACCCTCCCCAGGATACAACCCCATAACAAGCTCAGTTTACTCTTGGGTACCTATTTATTGCTAGGTGACTTTACTCTTGTGTACCTATTTACAGCTAGGTGAACAGTCATTAGGGGAGCCCATTGTGCCCCACGGTAGAGCTACCTAGTGATAACTCCTCCATCAAGGCGCTATCATATGCACAGTGGTTAGCGCATTCGGGTTCAGAACCTATTATCCTGGATTCGGTTTAGGATCATACCCAGTTGATCTGTTAAATGTTGTTACTCTCGGGCAAGCAGAGTACACAGTCCGGGATGCTCCCGGACGCAGGTTCGAATCCTCTTCACGGCCCCTTGTTACACATTCCCATGCCTGATACCTTTGTTTACCTAGCAGTAAATAGGAACCCGGGAGTTAGTCGAGGGTCGCATCCTGAGGGGTGGTAACCTGAGGCCTCCTCATCTAACAGTAAATATGTACTCAGGAGTTAGGCAACTGTTGTGGGTCGCATCCTGGTGAAGGTCAGTCGTTGGCCTTGGGGGACCTTGATAAGCCTAGCACGCTTGCTGTCCCCGACAGTGGGAAGCCGGGAAGGTTCCCTAGTAGTTACAAATAGGTAAACCTGTGTTAGTGACGCCTTACCAGAGCTACCTATGGGGAGCACAAACAGAAATATGTACACAAACACGGGAATTTTCAGCGGGTCATTTTGTGGAGAAAAACAGCAGATATATTTTGATCTTGATAGACTGATACCGTCCAGTAATATGGGGTCCAGTGAGGCTCTAATTGGGGTGCAGTAAGGCTCTATATGGGGTCCAGTGAGGCTCTAATTGGGGTGCAGTGAGGCTTTATCTGGGGCCCAGTGAGATTCTAAGTGGGGTGGAGTGAGCGTCACACTCACCGCACAGAGAAGGGCGGGCCATCAGTTATCACCTGCAGTCGTGATTCCGGTTTTATCTGCTTGTATTATACAGTATTCAAATGGTTATTGAACAATTCAGGCCCTCATTGTTCCAAATAATTTTCTCACATTAGTGTGATTTCTTTGTGTAATTGTTTATCAAGTTATGGCATACACATATCCACGAATACACACACACGCACATACACCTACACGTCGATAAGTTTCCACCCACATTCACACACACCTACACCGGCGGACACACGAGCCAGTCGTAATGCCGGAGAGAGAGAGATCACAACTTGAGTCGTATTCCAAAAATGGATGATAGTCGATCTGTGTCAGGGATAACCGCCTGTTCAATACTTATCCGCAGACGTTGCCTGTGACGACTAATACAAGATGGGTCGGGTGTTGATGACGGTCCAGTCCCCGTGGATGTTATCTTGAGGTAATTTCAGGGCTTTTTAGTGTCCCCGCGGCCCGGTCCTCGACCAGGCCTCCACCCCCAGGAAGCAGCCCGTGACAGCTGACTAACACCCAGGTACCTATTTTACTGCTAGGTAACAGGGACATAGGGTGAAAGAAACTCTGCCCATTGTTTCTCGCCGGCGCCTGGGATCGAACCCAGGACCACAGGATCACAAGTCCAGCGTGCTGTCCGCTCGGCCGACCGGCTTCCTCTGTTAGTGCAGTGCACTTGCAATGTTAGTGCAAGAGTCTGCCTCTCCGGGGAACAGGTGTGTGTACGGGTTTCCCTATCCTGGGGAAGATTGATCTACGAGTCTACCTTTCCGCGGTAGATTGGTCTACTCCATAAGTCTTGCTCGCCGTGGACGATTGATCCAGCAATGTACCTTTCAACGGAAGAGTGATCCACGGGTCTTCATTGTCTTTGTATTCCATGTTAGAATATTGTGGTGACACGAAGGGACAAGTTTCTCTCCCACCTGAATGTGATTCTGTAGAAGATAAGAGAGAGTCCATGCTCCGGGGAAGGTGTGGAGGGTGTTCTTGTAATTATCACCGGATGAGGCTATCTTTTAGTTTCCTTAATGTCTTGGTGTATTCTCTCCCACTCCGTCTCACTCTCTGTCTTGAGTGCAGGAAGGCTGTTAATATGCACCTTGTGGCGCATGTCAAATATTTTATTGACTGGCATTAGCCCAGAGTGTTTTAGTAGATATTATTAAAACCACATTTTCAACTGTTATAAGTCTTACCTGTTGACTAAGTAAGCTTTGCATTTCAGTGCTGTTATTATGTTTCCAGCTCCGGTGCTTTGAACTGCCTGGGGAGTTGTCTCAAGGATGCTGAGCAGCATTGTTTTGTTGACTCAAGGAAAAGAGCTATTTGCTACAGCCAGATCCTGGGATACTGGGCCAAGTGGGAAAGGAATTCAAGAACCCAAGAAGGTTCGCCAACGGATTTTAATACACACTTCACCTAACCATAACCTCAACCTATTCATAGTTTATATACCCTAATCAAACAATATATACGGTTGTTGCAATAAGAAAACGCGATTTGTCGAAACACAGCTGAGGTCGTCCACAGCCCTCAACTGAGGATCCCAGGGCAGGATCTAGCAAGCTATAGGAGTGTGTGTGCGTGACGCTCCGTCCCCCAGGGCTGTCTCTCAAGGTCTGAGGGCTGCAGGGCGCAGGGCTAGTTGTGTATTCAGATCTGCTGACAACGTTGTTGATACCTATTAAGTTGTTTAGCGCCAGCCTTCATCAGAAGAGGGTATTAGGTCACCCCATACGTGTGTCCATGGCACGTCCACTGGTGCCTAACTGACGTCCAACAGTCCATGGCCCTCAACTGAGGATCCCGGGTTTGCTCCCCCTCGAGAGACAAAGGCAGTTTCACGTTTCCTTTTACCTGATGCCTCTGTTCATGTAACAGTAAATAGGTACCCGGGAATTAAGAAACTGGTGTGAGATTACATTTTGAAGGTCATCAGTATAGTTGGCCTAGGGGGGGGGGGGAACCTCGATAACAGGCGTCCTGTCCTCGACTGTACGGAACCAAACCAACCGAACAAAGTTATTGTCTCGCCTACACCTGCAGGCAGCTGATGCAAGCAAATATCTCAGAGGTTAATAATATATTGTTGAGGTCGGGGGAAACGTCCAAAAGAGTTGCCAGTCATCTAGACTCTGACAGGTGCAGCTTAGTCCATTTACGCCATTTATTATGCACCCAATACACCTCCTGGGATGAAGGTGACAAGAAGCACATAATAAGCTCAGAAACCGATTTATCTCAATATTCGTTTATGTCAGCAAATTACATCACCGATGAACTAGTTACAAATTGTCATTAACAGTTCATTTATGGCCCCAACTTGTGGTTGGGAAATATTGTACCAGTCAGCGCCCCGCTGCTGGGTCTCGGGGGGGGGGGGGGGGGCAGGTCAGCCTTCATAAAGTATTTACACAACCTCTTACGAAACCCCCTATTTACGGGCTATTCATGCCCGTGCCACCTTTTGGATGGCTTAATCTTCATCAATCAATCAAACCCCCTAAGGCACCGCTCCTGCGCCAGGTAAGTCCACTACGGGCTCACCATAGGCTGTCCTACTTGCCCCGCTCCTGTGCCAGGTAAGTCTACTATGGGCTCACCATAGCCCGTACTACTTGCACCGCTCCTATGCCAGGTAAGTTACGGGCTCACCATAGCCTGTGCTACTTGCCCCACTCCTGTACCAGGTAAGTTACGGGCTCACCATAACCCGTGCTACTTGCACCGCTCCTATGCCAGGTAAGCTACGGGCTCACCATAGCCTGTGCTACTTGCCCCGCTCCTGTACCAGGTAAGTTACGGGCTCACCATAACCCGTGCTACTTGGAACTTGTTCCGGGTAGCTGAATCTATAACAACAACAACAGAACCCCCCCCCCCCCTACGTCTATCTTCAGTCGTAGCGTTGCTTACATTTATTAAACAGTTTATGAGCTCCGAAGTTATTATTGTTTAAGATTCGCTACTTGGAACAAAAAGTTCCAAGTAGCACGGGCTATGGTGAGCCCGTAGTGGACTTACCTGGCACAGGAGCGGGGCTGTGAACTCCGAAGCTCTAGGAGGTTGTTTTATAACAATAATAACCTGGGTTGTGAAGTGTCCTACCTCGTGAACTGTTTAATACATGTATTTATCTATATATGTATTTATGTATATACAAGAAGTTACATTGGGTTTATGAGAGTACATAGCATGATGTCTTTACATTCTTGTAAAGCCACTAGTACACACAGCGTGGGGCAGATATAAACAAAGCCATCTTCTTGAGGTTATCTTGAGATGATTTCGGGGCTTTAGTATCCCCGCGCCCGGTCCTCGACCAGGCCTCCACCCCCAGGAAGCAGCCCGGAACCACAGGATCACAAGTCCAGTGTGCTGTCCGCTTGGCCGACCGGCTCCCTGATTGAGGATAGGGGTATACAGGTCTCGTAAGTGGTCTATACTCCACGAGGCTTGAGTCCGCTCACTAATATTCATTAATAAATGGTATCTGGAAAACAATATTTAGATTATCCCCCCCTTGTAGTGTCCGTTGTTGGAGTGTACAGTCACTCTGGGGGTGCGTCACTATACGTCTTGTTCAGTTCTGGGGTTACGTCACTACGTCTTGTTCAGTTTTGGGGGTGCGTCACTACGTCATGTTCAGTTCTGGAGGTGCGTTACTACGTCTTGTTCAGTTCTGGGGTGCGTCACTATACGTCTTGTTCAGTTCTGGGGGTGCGTCACTATACGTCTTGTTCAGTTCTGGGGTGCGTCACTATACGTCTTGTTCAGTTCTGGGGTGCGTCATTATACGTCTTGTTCAGTTCTGGGGGTGCGTCACTATACGTCTTGTTCAGTTCTGGGGGTGCGTCACTACGTCTTGTTCAGTTCTGGGGGTGCGTCACTACGTCTTGTTCAGTTCTGGGGTGCGTCACTATACGTCTTGTTCAGTTCTGGGGTGCGTCACTATGTCTTGTTCAGTTCTGGGGTGCGTCAGTACGTCTTGTTCAGTTCTGGGGTGCGTCACTACGTCATGTTCAGTTCTGGGGGTGCGTCACTACGTCTTGTTCAGTTCTGGGGTGCGTCACTACGTCTTGTTCAGTTCTGGGGTGCGTCACTACGTCTTGTTCTGTTCTGGGGTGCGTCACTACGTCTTGTTCAGTTCTGGGGTGCGTCAGTACGTCTTGTTCAGTTCTGGGGTGCGTCACTACGTCTTGTTCAGTTCTGGGGTGCGTCACTACATCATGTTCAGTTCTGGGGTGCGTCACCATGCCGTGTTCAGACGAACCTAGGGTGACTCACCAAGCCATGTTTGAGAGCTCGCGGGCCTACCAAAATCAATAGCTCCTTAATGGGGGTTTTGGGCGTCGATCAATGACGCCAGTTCGTTAAACAGGAATATACTGTTTATATTCATATACTCTCAAGCCCCAAGGAACGCCACCTGGCCAAATCATTGAACCCGTGTCATATATATAGTATTGAATTTTCTTGTCGAATGTGGGGCAGGTCAATTATTAAATGGAATCTGATTCAACGGGAATGTATTAGTAAACGTTGGGATGGTCTTATGCAACATTAGGTGGTGAGGATGTCATAATATATATTGGCATGCTAGGTTGTCATGGATGCTTGCGTGGATTATTAATTAACCCCCGTCAGAATACCTTACTTTATAACTATCGATTATTTTATTTAGTGCTGTATGGCAATATCCCTAAAGGTACCACGTATGTGACTTTTTTCACTCATGTTTGTTAATTTTCTGATTTTCATGGCCGTGGGAGATCTTGCATTGTCCTCTCCTCAATTTGCTCGCTCCCGTTTTCTTGTGCGTTTTAAGCAGTGACTTCTTCAGACCACTCTCAGGTTGGCAGCGAGTTTGATATTTGGGGAAATGGTGAATGTAAAGTCCGTTGCTGAAGCTAGGAAACAGAAGTACTTGTAGTATGGAAATCCCTTTCCAATAAAACAATAATAATAAAGTCCCACAGTTCTTTAAGAACCTTGTGATATATCCTCCCACGGACGCCAAACGTTGGGCTTCAGTTGATGTTTAGAAATTTTTAGTTTTGATTAAATAATGGAGTCTTACAAAATGTGAAATCCCACCCCTGTGTTATGGGGTCAGCTTTACCATTCAAATGAAACACACAATCTAAGTAGGAACTCATAAAGCCGTGAGTTTTATTTATAATTCATGATTTTTTGCTGACATGAGCATCTAACCAGAAATAAATATCTTTGATATTCTCAGAGTCAGACTAAATCTGCGCAAATCAAAGGACCCAGTCTATGGAACTCACTCCCTAATGAATTACAAAATTGTCCAACCAACTCTATTCAAAAGTAAAGCCAAGAAATATCTAATTCTTTCATAATATCATCATACCTTGTGCTGTTATCTCATGGCATCTTGTGCTATTAACTTCTCCACGGTTTTAACAAACAGAATACCACCTGCTGAAGTAGAACTGACTAATAAACTCTTATCAGCAGAACTGTTTACATATTGTACGTCACTATGTGATTGAATGTGAACAAATTGAAGAATTTAGAAACACCTATTACAAATAGTCAATCAATGTGTATTTCATTCAAAATGACGTAGTAGTAGAATTTTTTGCAAAATACCCCAAGCTTGCTTACTGTAGATGATAGATGTAGATAAGTGTAGATGACAGTAGGCTTCCCCCCCCCCCCACCCGCTGGATGGGGTGGGGTGCATGATAAGCAAACTGAAATTATATGTAATTAGTTCACCACAAATGTAAAGTGCTTAGCTTAGAGATAATGTGATCTAGTTTTTGGACCCAGTATGTGACACCGAAACCATTTTTGCCACTCTCCCACAGTTAACATGGGAGTGGGGCCAATAATAAAATAATTAAACTAATTATTATTCTCACTCATGTTGGGGACTCTTGGGGTCATGGCTGTATTAGTTTGATACACTATGTAACTGGCTTAACAAGGCTGCAACTTGCTCAGCTAAACTACACGAAGGAAGGAATTAGGACAGGAATATCCTTAAGTACATTCGTACTTAAGTAATAATACATCTTTATATATATATTATATATATATGCAATTGACGATCACTAAACACTGATCATTGTTTCACAGATCACATCAGACTGAATCAGTGAGTCTGATGTTGACAACGGCTTTCACGAGTCGAAACGTTCATCTCTCTTCTCCATTTCTTTGTGGTTTTTCCGCATTATATATATATATATATATATATATATATATATATATATATATATGTATATATATATATATATATATATATATATATATACTCACAGGATGGGTATGGGGTCCATTACCGCCCACAGGATGGGTATGGGGAACCACTACCGCCCACAGGATGGGTATGGGGAACCACTACCGCCCACAGGATGGGTATGGGGTCCATTGCCGCCCACAGGATGGGTATGGGGAACCAGTACCGCCCACAGGATGGGTATGGGGTGCATTACCGCCCACAGGATGGGTATGGGGAACCACTACCGCCCACAGGATGGGTATGGGGTGCATATAATAATACTCATGTTCATTATAACGACTCCAAATTAGGTATACTAAAACGCACGGCTAGGATAATTGAACTGGCGTACAGGACTTGCACAACTAACATGCTTTAAGCTCTTTTTGAAGGCCCTCTGGCTGCGGGCTAGGGCACAATGATAGAGCTGAGGCAGACTGGGAGATCTTTGTCAATGGCCTCAATTCTCACACTCCGCTAAGCGGGCATAGAAAGATATCAACAAGATTAAGGCTAAAA
>WNGS01169498.1:46034519-46039519 GCA_020271785.1 Procambarus virginalis
AGAGACGAGGAGTGACACTACCAACAGAGACGAGGAGTGACACTACCAACAGAGACGAGGAGAGACACTACCAACAGAGACGAGGAGTGACGACCTAACAACAGAGACGAGGAGAGACACTACAACAGAGACGAGGAGTGACACTACCAACAGAGACGAGGAGAGACACTACCAACAGAGACGAGGAGTGACACTACCAACAGAGACGAGGAGTGACACTACCAACAGAGACGAGGAGTGACACTACCAAACAGAGACGAGGAGTGACACTACCAACAGAGACGAGGAGAGACACTACCAACAGAGACGAGGAGTGACACTACAAACAGAGGACGAGGAGAGACACTACCAACAGAGACGAGGAGTGACACTACCAACAGAGACGAGGAGAGACACTACCAACAGAGACGAGGAGTGACACTACCAACAGAGACGAGGAGAGACACTACCAACAGAGACGAGGAGTGACACTACCAACAGAGACGAGGAGTGACACTACACAGAGACGAGGAGGACACTACCAACAGAGACGAGGAGTGACATACCAACAGAGACGAGAGAGACCACTACAACAGAGACGAGGAGTGACACTACCAACAGAGACGAGGAGTGACACTACCAACAGAGACGAGGAGTGACACTACCAAAGAGCGACGAGAGAGAGACACTACCAACAGAGACGAGGAGTGACACTACCAACAGAGACGAGGAGAGACACTACAACAGAGACGAGGAGAGACAACCAACAGAGGACGAGGGGAGACACTACAAAGAGACGAGGGGAGACACTACCAACAGAGACGAGGAGGACACTACCAACAGAGACGAGGAGTGACACTACAACAGAGACGAGGAGAGACACTACCAACAGAGACGAGGAGTGACACTACCAACAGAGACGCGGGGAGACACTACCAACAGAGACGAGGGGAGACACTACCAACAGAGACGCGGGGAGACACTACCAACAGAGACGCGGGGAGACACTACCAACAGAGACGAGGAGAGACACTACCAACAGAGAGACGCGGGAGAGGGAGACACTACCAACAGAGACGCGGGGAGCGGGAGACATACCAACAGAGACGCGGGGAGACACTACCAACAGAGACGAGGAGAGACACTACCAACAGAGACGCGGGGAGACACTACCAACAGAGACGAGGAGAGACACTACCAACAGAGACGAGGGGAGACACTACCAACAGAGACGCGGAGAGACACTACCACAGAGACGCGGGGAGACACTACCAACAGAGACGCGGAGAGACACTACCAACAGAGACGCGGGGAGACACTACCAACAGAGACGAGGAGAGACACTACCAACAGAGACGAGGAGAGACACTACCAACAGAGACGCGGGGAGACACTACCAACAGAGACGAGGGGAGACACTACCAACAGAGACGAGGGAGACACTACCAACAGAGACGAGGGAGACACTACCAACAGAGACGAGGGGAGACACTACCAACAGAGACGAGGGGAGACACTACCAACAGAGAGGAGGAGAGACACTACCAACAGAGACGAGGAGAGACACTACCAACAGAGACGCGGGAGACACTACCAACAGAGACGAGGAGAGACACTACCAACAGAGACGAGGGGAGACACTACCAACAGAGACGAGGAGAGACACTGTCAACAGAGACGAGGAGAGACACTACCAACAGAGACGAGGGGAGACACTACCAACAGAGACGAGGGGAGACACTACCAACAGAGACGAGGGGAGACACTACCAACAGAGACGAGGGAGACACTACCAACAGAGACGAGGGGAGACACTACCAACAGAGACGAGGGGAGACACTACCAACAGAGAGGAGGAGAGACACTACCAACAGAGACGAGGGGAGACACTACCAACAGAGACGAGGAGAGGACACTACCAACAGAGACGAGGAGAGAACACTACCAACAGAGACGAGGGAGACACTACCAACAGAGACGAGGAGAGACACTACCAACAGAGACGAGGAGAGACACTACCAACAGAGACGAGGAGAGACACTGTCAACAGAGACGAGGAGAGACACTACCAACAGAGACGCGGGGAGACACTGTCAACAGAGACGAGAGGTGAGGCTGTCAACAGACACGAAGGGAGATTGACAGCAGAGACGAGGGAGACCTAAGAGAGTTGAGGGAAGATACTAAGAGAGTGGAGGGAACTGTTAACAGGACGAGGGGAGAGACTGCGTACCGGGAGGGGAGGCAGCGAGCGACGGTTGGAGAGAACAGAGAAAGAGGGGAGCTGTGAGGGGGAAATGAGAGCAAACCAGTGTAGGGGAAGATGGTAACCTGAGCGGTGACATACTCGGAGGCATCAGGTGACAGCCGGCCGGCAACCCGTCCTCGCAAATTCGTATAGTCAATATTGACTTATTAAATACGTGCATAGGTGATATACTAAACATAATAGTTTACCTTGAAAAGCTTCATAGAAAACACCGACCTTACCTAACCTTGTTAGTATGTTAAGATAAGCATCTTATAGCTTCGTAATTACAATTGTTACTTAACCTATTATAGGTATATTATAAGTAATAATTGTAATTACGAAGCAATAAGATGCTCATCTTAACATACTAACAAGGTTAGGTAAGGTCGGTGTTTTCTATGAAGCTTTTCAAGGTAAACTATTATGTTTAGTATATCACCTATGCACGTATTTAATAAGTCAATATTGACTATACGAATTTGCGAGGACGGGTTGCCGGCCGGACACCCCACCAGTGCCAGAAGTATAATGTAGTATTGCCTTGTAAAATTTATGTATATATGATTTATATTGTATTTTCTTAAATAAAGATAAAAAAAAAAAGAGGCTCTGTGTTGGCCTGCTAACACGAGTCGGAAAGCGTAGACCCGATTAAGGTGTACAAACAGTTTGGTGGGTGTGTGTGTGTGTGTGTATTCACTTAGTTGTATTTTACGGGGGTTGAGCTTTGCTCTTTCGGCCCGCCTCTCAACTGTCAATCAACTGTTTACTAACTACTTTTTTTTTTTGTGTGTGTGTGTGTGTGTGTGTGTGTGTGTGTGTGTGTGTGTGTGTGTGTGTGTGTGTGTGTGTGTGTGTGTGTGTACGTGTGTGTGTACTCACTATTTGTGCTTGCAGGATCGAGCATTGACTCTTGGATCCCGCCTTTCCAGCTATCGGTTGTTTACAGCAGAGGTAAACTTCCTTCCTTCCAGAGGTTGTAACCTAGTTATGCCTCTCAATCAGCGATCCACTGGTATTCGAGCTCTGTAATATTTGGATTTGATGTCCAAAGGGTTTATTTACATCAGAAGCTGTGTGTAGTGTATCAGCCTCCCAGACATCATCACACTTGAGTGCATTTCATCGATACTCTGACACTGAAATTTCTTGACTAATGTCTGTGGCTCATTTGGGTACCAAGCTTCCATTTTCTTCCCCTTGTTCGCAGACGTCACGTAGCCACACTATGTCCCTGTCTGCCTTGTCAGTGCCCCTTAAAAATGCTGCACGTGAGTTCCTCGTCTTGACTGACGTAAATAGCCTAGCAGAGGAGGGTTGAAATAGCCTAGCAAAGGAGGGTTGAAATAGCCTAGCAAAGGAGGGTTGAAATAGCCTAGCAAAGGAGGGTTGAAATAGCCTAGCAAAGGAGGGTTGAAATAGCCTAGCAAAGGAGGGTTGAAATAGCCTAGCAAAGGAGGGTTGAAATAGCAACGCTTCAGGTGTACACAAGTGATAACATGTACAGAGGTGAGCCAGGGGGTTGAGTGACAGTTGCCGCTGGTGAGGAGGAAGCCAATGTCAGGTGTGTGGGTCGGGAGGCCGGGTGTGGGTGGCGGCCCGCTGCCCCACACAAGTGCTGCGTCCGGGGGGGGGGGGGGTCCTCTTGCGCAAGGTGGGGGGGCCTCGCCCCCCCCTCTCTCTCTCTCTTCTTCCCCCCTCCTTCCTTCCTTCCCCCCCCTCACCCACCTTCCCCACACACACCCAGGTCCCCGCCCACCTGGCAAGCTCCACCCTTGACACCCTCTCGCTGTCTCCTGCGCACACCCGCTAACTTCCACACCTGGTGTGTGCGTGTGTCTCACACACCTGGTGCGTCTCTCACACACACACCTGGTGCGTCTCTCACACACACACCTGGTGCGTCTCTCACACACACACCTGGTGCGTCTCTCACACACACACCTGGTGCGTCTCTCACACACACACCTGGTGCGTCTCACACACACACCTGGTGCGTCTCTCACACACGCCTGGTGTCTCTCTCTCATACCCGCCCTGTGAACGACGAGGCCTGAACCCGTCCAGCACTATATATGCCTCCGGGCTCACCATAGCCCGTGCTACATGTGGCTCATTTACGTCTATTGGTCGACACTGCGTATGGAGGGATTTATCAGGGGGAAAGCGCCAAGACTATATCAACTCAACTCCGTTGTTGTTGTTGTTATAGATTCAGCTACTCGGAACATGTTCCAAGTAGCACGGGCTATGGTGAGCCCGTAACTTACCTGGCACAGGAGCGGTGCTGAGTTCCACTCCGTATGGCGCTGGTGATATTCGTGATATTCTTACGGGCTATTCATGCCCGTGGCTTTGCAATATGTAAGAACATCAATGTTATGTACTCTCACAAACCCAGTCTACCTTCTTGTATATAAATAAGTCAATGAATCAGAGCTTCTGGTCGAGGACCGGGCCGTGGGGACGCTAAGCCCCGAAACCATCTCAAGATAACCTCAAGGTAAGGTGACAGGTTCGTATCCTATCACCCCCCCACCTCCCAAGTATTATTATTTGTTCGAGTCCAGAGGCTCCGGTGTACCATAGCTCCTGGTCCCAACACGAAGCTTGATTATTGTACACTTTATCGCGTTAAAATCTAGTAGCCACTTGATGTATAATTTGATTTCAGCTTTTTCACTCCTTTCTGTTGTCCTATTGTGTGCTCAAGTCTTGTGTGTGTGTACTCACCAATTTGTGCCTGCAGGATTGAGCTCTAGCTCTCAGA
>WNGS01169498.1:46044519-46049342 GCA_020271785.1 Procambarus virginalis
AGACAGAGTGGGTGGAACGGGACAGAGTGGGTGGAATGAGACAGAGTGGGTGGAATGAGACAGAGTGGATGGAATGAGACAGAGTGGGTGGAATGAGACAGAGTGGGTGGAATGGGACAGAGTGGGTGGAACGGGACAGATTGGGTGGAATGGGACAGAGTGGGTGGAACGGGACGAGTGGGTGGAATGGGACAGAGTGGGTGGAATGAGACAGAGTGGGTGGAATGAGACAGAGTGGGTGGAATGAGACAGTGGGTGGAATGAGACAGTGGGTGGAATGAGACAGAGTGGGTGGAATGAGACAGTGGGTGGAATGAGACAGAGTGGGTGGAACGGGACAGTGGGTGGAATGAGACAGAGTGGGTGGAATGAGACAGTGGGTGGAATGAGACAGAGTGGGTGGAATGAGACAGTGGGTGGAATGAGACAGAGTGGGTGGAATGAGACAAAGTGGGTGGAACGGGACAAAGTGGGTGGAAAGGGCCAGGAGGATGGAAAGTGATTCACCCAGGATATGGGGAGAGTGAACGAGGATACAGGATGCGGTAATTTGATGATGGGTGTGTGGAAAGTGAGAGTAGTGAAAGTGGGGGAGAGAGAGAGAGAGAGAGAGAGAGAGAGAGAGAGAGAGAGAGAGAGAGAGATAGAGAGAGAGAGAGAGAGAGAGAGAGAGAGAGAGAGAAAGAGAGGGAGAGAGAAGGGGGAGGAGAGGGAGGTTGGTACAGTATATGTGACCCTAGGGGAGGCCAGAGGAGAATGTGGGTAGTGAGAGTGGCCAAGGTACTTCTACCCCGCTACTGGACAGTACTCTGCTCTTGCCCAAGGCTGGCCTGCGGGAGCAGGGCATGCTAGGCTGTGCAAATATGGGATTTTTCGTAGCAAATTTTGTGTAAGCAGGGGGGGTAATATTATGTGGAGGAGGGGGGGGGAGTAGGAGTTATATTGGGGGTAAATAGGGGGTTATGTTGTGTGTGGGGGAAGGAGTAGGGGTAATATTAGGGGTAAGTAAGGGAGGTGGGGGAAGGAGGATGACGCCTGACAAATCTGGCAGCCGTACGCCGCTCTTGCCATCCAAAGAACCTTCCTTTTTTTACTATAATTAAAGAAAACACAACACTTGATATATTGAAATAGTCGTACCTAAATACACTATTAAGTACGACACTAAACAAACACATTCTAAGCTGAATATCGCTCGCCAGCACACACACACACACACACTACACTCAGGAAACTGTACACCTGTTGATTGACGGTTGAGAGGCGGGACCAAAGAGCCAGAGCTCAACCCCCGCAAGCACAACTAGGTGAGTACAACTAGGTGAGTACTACAAGGACCTTGTCACCTTTCCATACATAGTTGGCAATGGGCATGATGGTGACGTCAGATGTTGACGTCACCAGTACTAGTGGCGTAGGAAGGCAAGCGCCCCTCTATTTACCACCGTCGTATGGTGACGCAGCTTGACGCAGGGTGACGCAGGGCGACGCAGCGTGACGCAGGGTGGACGCCGTGGTGATGCAAGGCGACATGTGGTTACGCAGCGACATATGTTCCACGTTTAAAGTAATGTAGTGGAACAATTTAGGACCCCCCTATAATGTTGTGGAACATGGTAGGACCCCCCTATAATGTTGTGGAACCAGGTAGGACCCCCCTATAATGTAGTGGAACAAGGTAGGACACCCCTATAATGTTGTGGAACAAGGTAGGACCCCCCTATAATGTAGTGGAACAAGGTAGGACCCCCTATAATGTTGTGGAACAAGGTAGGACCCCCTATAATGTAGTGGAACAAGGTAGGACCCCCCTATAATGTAGTGGAACAAGGTAGGACCCCCTATAATGTAGTGGAACAAGGTAGGACCCCCCTATAATGTTGTGGAACAAGGTAGGACCCCCCTATAATGTAGTGGAACAAGGTAGGACCCCCCTATAATGTAGTGGAACAAGGTAGGACCCCTATAATGTTGTGGAACAAGGTAGGACCCCCCTATAATGTTGTGGAACAAGGTAGGACCCCCCTATAATGTTGTGGAACAAGGTAGGACCCCCCTATAATGTTGTGGAACCAGGTAGGACCCCCTATAATGTTGTGGAACAAGGTAGGACCCCCTATAATGTTGTAGAACAAGATAGGACCCCCTATAATGTTGTGGAACAAGATAGGACCCCCTATAATGTTGTGGAACAAGGTAGGACCCCCTATAATGTTGTGGAACAAGGTAGGACCCCTATAATGTTGTGGAACAAGGTAGGACCCCCCTATAATGTTGTGGAACAAGGTAGGACGCCCCTATAATGTAGTGGAACATGGTAGGACCCCCCTATAATGTTGTGGAACAAGGTAGGACACCCCTATAATGTTGTGGAACAAGGTAGGACACCCTATAATGTTGTGGAACAAGGTAGGACGCCCCTATAATGTTGTGGAACAAGGTAGGACACCCCTATAATGTTGTGGAACAAGGTAGGACACCCCTATAATGTTGTGGAACAAGGTAGGACCCCCCTATAATGTTGTGGAACAAGGTAGGACCCCCCTATAATGTAGTGGAACAAGGTAGGACGCCCCTATAATGTAGTGGAACATGGTAGGACCCCCCTATAATGTAGTGGAACAAGGTAGGACCCCCCTATAATGTTGTGGAACAAGGTAGGACCCCCCTATAATGTTGTGGAACAAGGTAGGACCCCCCTATAATGTTGTGGAACAAGGTAGGACCCCCCTATAATGTTGTGGAACAAGGTAGGACACCCTATAATGTTGTGGAACAAGGTAGGACACCCCTATAATGTTGTGGAACAAGGTAGGACCCCCTATAATGTTGTAGAACAAGGTAGGACCCCCTATAGTGTTGTGGAACAAGGTAGGACCCCCCTATAATGTAGTGGAACAAGGTAGGACCCCCCTATAATGTTGTGGAACAATGTAGGACCCCCTATAATGTTGTGGAACAAAGTAGGACCCCCCTATAATGTAGTGGAACAAAGTAAGGACTATAGCATAAGGGAGCCCATGATGGAGTGGGACAGGTGGTTACCTTGGTTACCTGTACCCGTCCGTCCTCCCCGCCCCCCCTACACACACGGAAGAGGGCCGTGTCTCGGTCCGTCAGATAATCTCCGCGACCTTGACCTCGACCTCGACCTTGAGTAACCAAGCTCACGTACTCACCTATGTTTACCACCTAACTGTGCCTGGGAGGAAGGGAGTAGCCGGTCCTCGCTCCGGCTTTGCCCCAAGAGTGTAACACTTGTATATATATATATATATATATATATATATATATATATATATATATAACTATATATATAACTAATATATATATATATATATATATATATATAACTAATATAATATATATATATATAATATATATATATATATATATATATATATATATATATATATATATATATATATATAACTGTAGCATTGTAATAAAATAAAACAAAACATACAAAAAATATTAGGGGTGGTAGGAGAAGAAAAGAATTAAGTATTCAGTGAGAATCCACAAGATCTTCTCTGAATGCTCTTTGTTTTCTTCTTCGAGGATGTGGGTCCCTGCAATTGCACCAGAGGTGGTACCCCTAATATATATTATATATATATATATATATATATATATATATATATATATATATATATATATATATATATGCTGTGTTTACTATATTAACCTGCAATGTTAAATGGGATTCTTGCAATGTGATTTGTGGTTTGTACTCACTGGATTTGTGTGTACCTCTTTGAGGGACTTGAAGTTGAGGAGGGTAGAAATGGCCTAAACTATGCTATCCTTTTGAAATGTATTTTATTGTCTCGATAAACGTACTTGAACTTGAATGAACACTGTGTATGGGATCCTCTCAAAGTTACAGCCCCGCTCCTGTGCCAGGTAAGTCCACTACGGGCTCACCATAGTCCGTGCTACCTGCGACTTTTCGTTCCCAGTAGCTGAATCTTAAATAACATAACATAGGATCCTTTGCCATCTTACATCATAGGCTTCGTGCGTTCCATTTATTCGCTTCTCTGATAGTGGAAAAGTGATTTGTAATGTCTGTCTGCTTCATTTGTGTTCTCAGCTTCCACCTGTCTGCCCTGCCTATTCCTTTCATAATTATATATATGTTAATCATGTTTCTTTTGGCCCTTCTAACGACGTGAGGGTTAGTTTCTTGTCTTTCCTCAGAACTCATGCCTTTCAGTACGGAACAGTACGTGGCATACCACACACAGAGATCACACTAACGTGATGCATCAATGAAGAGACTGCCTTAATCGACTGAGCTACGACAGGGTTAAAGGGTTGAAACCGAAGTTCTACTGAACTTACTGGATTCCGTAGCCTCTCCGAGGCACAAACCAGGCTTTTACACACCAGAACCAGAACTTCGGTTTCAACCCTTTAACCCTGTCGTAGCTCAGTCGATTAAGGCAGTGTCTGGGATGCTCCCGGACGCAGGTTCGAATCCTTGTCACGGCCCTTGTGGATTTGTTCACGTGGCATACCTTTGGGCTTTCCTCAACTTCATTTTCGTCTCTTGAGTTTAGCCTCCTCTTTCCACCACTCAATTTCCTTGTGCATAGTGTATGTCGCCTGGTCGTATTACACAATTTATCATGTCTGCAGCTGTGCTGGTTTATAAAGCATCTTCTGTGCAGACATTCTATTTCCCTCTTACCTGTGGGGTTTCTGCATCACCTTGCATGGCCTGCAAAAGGGATATTAGGCTGGAATTTAATGCTTCCTGTTTATGGCTGCTTTTACATACATATTGTGGCAGTACTACTGCTTTCAGTGAGGTCAGC
>WNGS01169498.1:46069569-46081180 GCA_020271785.1 Procambarus virginalis
GAACGCTTTGAGAAGAGCCCATGTCGTCCTATGCCTTCACATGCCCACTGGGGACTGGTAGCCCCAAAGAAACTCAATATAGGCAAGGCAACAGCATCTCTTTCCAGGCAATTACGATGCATAAGCAACAGGGCCTCTATCAAGGAACATATAATCTCTTCCCACAACCCACCAAACCATCACCAGAGAAATCTTAACAAAACAACACAGAAATCATTGATAGATACAGCGACAACCAGAGCTGCGTCTTGACAACTGCGAGGCACTACACATCAAGAGTCAACACCAGCAATCCACAGCCAATTTACGGCACTTCTATATTCTACCCACTTCAAGACTCCGCTCCAATATAGAAACATCAAGAAATACGGGCCAATAGGCCTTCTGCAGTTACAGATCTATTCTTCCACTATACCCATTGTTTCGTGTTCTCTGTGTTTGTTCTCACCTCACCCCAAACCATTGTAAACTGTCACCTCACCCAAATGCAAAAATGAAAGCTGTTTAAACTTTCTTCAGTTATAGTTGTTCTGTGTGTGTGTAACTAAAGTCTTTGAAAATGTAATAAGTTTTACGAAACGCGCTCAAGTGTCGCGTCAGACTAAGAAATAAAGAATGAATTTTGGAGAATTGATTTTTAATTTACCGTCATCGTAAAACAAACATAAGGAAAATTGAGAAATTGCGTGTAGAATTATTAATCTTACTTTTTCGGTCATAGTTAATAACATATGCCTACAGGAAAGACTGATACCAAACTATACTAAGATATATTATATTTATATATATATATATATATATAGATATATATATATCCATAGTAACATACCACATAATTACTAGAGAAACAGTCATCAGGTTAGTTTAGTTCATTTATTATGCACCCCTACCACATCTTTGGGCGGTAGTGGAAGGGATAGCAGAGGCACATATATGGCTCAGGGACTGAACCCAAATTGATTTAGCTATAGCAAGATACAGTCTTGGATGAACTAGTTCAAAATTTAATGCACATCGTCACATAACAATGGCTCGAGGCAGAGTTATCATACTAACGGAAATTTCCTTTATTGATAAAACATAATTACAAATTTTGCAACAGCATATATACTGAATATATATATAGCATTATTTCTACATGGACTACATATCGCTGTCGCAACATACTATATTCAAAACATATATACTAATCATATTGCCTACAATACTCGACCGACTACAATACATATTTATTGGTGTAGTTTCATACATAGTTTCAGCTTATACATTAGTAGTTTCATTATTAAGTATTCGATTCATACATAATATGAATCGAAATATATAAAAAAAATTGAACCGTTGCTTGTTAAAAATGCGTAATTTTAAATGGATCATTACAGCAGCATTAAGTATTTTTACATACAATTGTTGTCGCACATGTGTGTCTCCAATCTATTTATTCTTAACAATATATTTTAAAGTTTATTCTCGTTTTGTTCGTGTTATTTCAATCGTACGTCACACTTCCACTCAAGTTTAATTATGGAAAGCCTCTAGTCAAAATGCGCAAAATATACGCAGTGTATGTTTTTTACGACCCTTGAAATCTATGTAAAATCAACAAATATCTGTGTCCCCTTCTCTCCTTCCCCCCCCCCCCTCCCACCTTTCCTTCAATCACGTGATTATCAACTGACTCAAATCTGTATCAACTTGAGCGCCATTAACGTCCACTGCAGCTCCAACAGTGCCTGCAACAGGTGTGGACACTACACACCACGAGATATGTCAGGTGTTATCTGGGGGAGCCGATACGAAGTGTGTCGGGGCAGCGGTACGTTACACTTCACCAACGTGTGTGTGTGTGTGTGTGTGTGTATGTGTGTGTGTGTCTGTATGTGTGTGTGTGTGTGTGTGTGTGTGTGTGTGTGTGTGTGTGTGTGTGTATGTGTGTGTGTGTCTGTATGTGTGTGTGTGTGTGTGTATATGTGTGTGTGTGTATATGTGTGTGTGTGTGCGTGCGTGCGTGCGTGCGTGCGTGCGTGCGTGTAAGTGTAAGTGTGTGAGTACACCCTTACGGCGCTAGCCTCGCGCAGTCTCCCACCGCACCCCACCACGCCGTAGTACTCCTCCCAAACCTCGCCACCGACCCTGACTTCGGCGCATGCCAAGCCCCCCACCTCTTCGTTATATAAACGAAAACGCGTACGAAAAGGTACAGACGGATAAAGATGCTATAATAATGGAGTGTTTTAAAAGGGTAGGAAGAGGGACGTTGGAACACAAGACACTTGATTTCAAGGGAGGTGGAACCTGGGGGAGTTGTATTGGGAAAGTTGCAGAGTTGCAGAGGTCCACACCTGCAGTATGGTAGGTCGGTCGGTCGTAGTGAGTCATGCAACTGTGATGTTTACCTCTACTGATGTCCCTCCCCCCCCCCACGTGTTTCTCCTCTACTGATATCATGACGTTTTTCCTCCTCCCATATCACTTCGTTTCTCTTCTAAATATATCCCGTGTTTCTCCTCTTACTGGCACCGTGCTTTTTTTTTTATGTTGACATTTCCTTCTGACGTCGCGTAATTCCCCTTACCAGTGATAACATGTGACGACACCAAGCTTTAGTTAATCTGGGACGTCACCAGGTATAAACACGGGCATTATCACGTGAACACTGCATGGTCACCATGTAAACACTGATCTCACTAAGTAAACACTAACGTTACCTGGTGAATACTAACGTTACCTGGTGAACACTAACGTTACCTGGCGAACACTAACGTTACCTGGTGAATACTAACGTTACCTGGCGAACACTGACGTTACAAGATGAATACTAACGTTACAAGATGAATACTAACGTTACCTGGCGAACACTAACGTTACCTGGTGAATACTAACGTTACCTGGCGAACACTGACGTTACAAGATGAATACTAACGTTACCTGGCGAACACTAACGTTACCTGGTGAATACTAACGTTACCTGGCGAACACTGACGTTACAAGATGAATACTAACGCTACAAGATGAATACTAACGTTACCTGGTGAACACTAACGTTACCAGGTGAACACTGACGTTACAAGATGAACACTAACGTTACCAGGTGAACACTGACGTTACAAGATGAACACTAACGTTACCTGGTGAACACTAACGTTACCAGGTGAACACTGAAGTTACAAGATGAACACTAACGTTACCAGGTGAATACTAACGTTACCAGGTGAACACTGACGTCACCGGATGAATACTAACGTTATCGGGTGAACACTGACGTTACCAATACTAAACACTATAACATCACATAGGTGAATAGTGACATCACAAAGTGAATACTAACGTTATCTGGTGAACACTGCCGTTACCATGTGACAACTGATGTCATCATGTAAACACTATAGGTGAGCACAATAATAATAAAATATTCAAAATAAACCATAGAATATACCGGCAAGAGGACGAGGCTCCCATGACGTCACCGAGCGATGCAAATAGTTAAACAAGTTGTATGCTATGGGGGGGGGGGATTGACGTCACATCAGGAAAATACGCAGTGAAGTCGGTATGCATGACTCAATGCGTACTGACGTCAGCACGTACGTTGCAAGATGCTGTGTGCAACAGACGACCACTGCGTCGTGTTGATTGTTCACACTCAAACTTCCCGTATTTTCGTCTGATATATATTCCTGTCTGTCTCCCATAGTATAATTACCTGCCACGCCTCTTGCTACTTCCTACGCCCTGAGGCTATACCTCCCACACCCTCCTGGCTTCCTCCCCACAGCCCCTGGCTTCCTCCCCACAGCCCCTGGCTTCCTCCCACACCCCCTGGCTTCCTCCCACACCCTCTTGCTCCCTCCCACACCCCCTGGCTTCCTCCCCACACCCCCTGGCTTCCTCCCACACCCTCTTGCTTCCTCCCACACCCCTTGGCTTCCTCCCCACACCCCCTGGCTTCCTCCCACACCCTCTTGCTTCCTCCCACACCCCCTGGCTTCCTCCCACACCCTCTTGCTTCCTCCCACACCCCCTGGTTTCCTCCCATTGCACACCTCCGGGGTGATTTGGCAATGGTTACCTTTCCCGGGGCTATCACCCTGTTTCCTGAGTGCTAGAAAATTTGGCTTGCAAACAATGTGCAACTCGAATGTGTGTATATATATATATATATATATATATATATATATATATATATATATATATATGTATATATATATATATATATATATATATATATATATATATGTTTATATCGAGTTACGAATATAGGTTCGATAGTTTCATGTCAACTTTTCACTTTATCTTGATGTGATGATGGATAGGCGTCAAAATCATTAGCTATCCTGCATGTTAGATTAATCAAAGAAAATAGGCAAGAACTACAGTACCACAAGGACCTTATTAACCTACAATACGGTTAAGCTTCCTGTTAAATCTTAATGTTAATTTGCACTTAATGTTCTCAGACGGCAGGTGTCAGAATGGAGTGATAGGTTGGTGATGTTGGATATTATAGGAACTGAAGTAAAATGCAGGAAAATTAAGTATACAAAATTATGTATTCTCTCTTAAGGAACATTGCAGTTTTTAAAGTGAGGAAATTATATGAATTTTGGTATACAATATATATTGTATATCATGATATGTTTCACAAACAATTTTATAAACAATAAATAATGTAATATTTCCTTTGTAAAATGATGTATAAATGATCATGTACGCTACATAATTCAATAAAGGTAAAAGAAATCTATCGACTAATTATACATTTTTTGTTTACCAAAGAACTTCTATTATTATATTACTTAAATTATTTTAGACAAATGATTTATATTAATTCTTATATAATTTGTTGCTTGTGAAATTATTCTGATATACATATTATACCGAAGGGAAGCTTTTATTGCCACAAAAACTAATGGCATCATGGAAGGCAAGGAATCGAACAGCGGTGACGTCATAATGGGCCGCACGACGGGCCCTGGTGCGAGACTAGGATGAGTAACTTCCTGACGCACTTGTAGCAACTTTCGCATAATGCTCTAATATCACTATTTAGAAAGTTATTAGATCGCACATATCAGGTAATTATTGCCTGAAGTGTGGAGCTCGTAGACACACATTGTAAACATGTGCTATGATAAATATAAACAAAATATACGCAGATGACGAAATCCTTGGCTTGTAGAGGGAAAACCTTATTCGAGGTGAGTCTCAGACAAGTACGGTCGAAAACTGCTTCTTCGTCACCAAGTTGCCGCCTCTGTGCAGTGAATGAATCCCGAGGTCGCGTCAGGCAACTTTGATCTCTAACGGGACCTAATTCACGGCCACGCGGGAAGTGAGCGCATGCGCAGTGTTGCCGGCGCTAAAATTCAAACCATCCCACCGAGTGCGCTGATTGGTCCAGATCTGTGTTATGACGTCACTTTCCCGAAGGTATATATAAGCCTACTTTCACCCGGGACGCGAGAAGCAGCCCAGATTCACTACCGAGAACATCTCTAGAGGAGAAACGTTATTGACGCAGAGGTGTACCAAGAGTACGCTTTAAGTTATTTGGTAGTGGTAGTCTGCAGCAAATAATGGCGTGTGATTCACGTGCTGGATTGGAGGCCCAAAAGCTGATCAGTATCTCCCTTGGGAAGATGGCGGCGTCTCGTGTGGGACGGACTGGTGCGTCTCTACACAAATCTCTGCTGGTGGCGTCAGTGTTGCACCGCGCTCGACATGTCTTCCTGGAGGAGAGTTACCACGTTCACCGAGCCGCCCACCCCGAAGCTTACGCCCAGCCGCCCACTTCTCCCCCGCCCTCACCACCAGTCATCACTGTTTACGCTCCTTTGCACCCGCCGGCGCCACCTGCGACGCCTGTTCCGTCCACGGAGGATAACTGCGACGCCGAGGACAAGGAAAACCGTGTATGCGATAAGCAAGAGCAGCAGGCTGCTGAAGGAGGAAGAGCCCCGCTGTGTGAGAGCAACAATCGTGTAGCGGCTCTCAAGAGACGTCGGTGTGTGAGTCAGCAAGAGACTCAGGAGGCGGTGTGGTCCATCCTGCCGAAGCGACCCCGCACCACCTCGGAACCTCGCGCCTGCCCTGCCCCAGAACCCGCCCCGGACACCGCCCACAGCCCCCACCAGGACACTGAGTCCTGCGGCAGCAGCATGGAAGTTGAACACATTACTTCCCTCGTCTCCATCTTCAGCTTCGGTGGTCAGCGTGTGGACTTATGTGGCGCGCAAGCAGCCCGGGAGGACCTGGCCCAGTATCAGCCTGTGGCTCTAGCCGTGTGAGGGACTCGTCAGTCCCAACCCGTGTTACCTGCAGTACCTGACGAGGCTCTGGCCCACGCCTGCTAGTCAACTACCCAGGCAAGCCTCCTTCCTCACGCCCCGCCAGGATTATCCCACTAGAGTGATGGACTACCCACGCCCGCGGACAACTCCGTCAGCGGTGGACTCCTGTACTTCGCCAGGGAGGGTCCTCGCCGCCACACCTGCACCATGACGACGAGTGTTGGCAGGAGCCACTGGGAGCCTGGGTAGTGTTGGTGATGAAGTGCTCTGGTCTTGACCGAGTGCTGCTCAAATGGTGTTCTAGATGTAGCAGGGAGTCCTCTTTAAGTGGTTACGTGAGGGAAGTAATCTAGAGTAAAGTATCGGAGGATTACTCTTGAGTGAAGCGTTGGAGTGGCAGTGTTGGAGGAGGTGCCAGGGACGCTGCGGCTCGCCATGACGGCGGCCGCTGTGTGCGTGTTGCTCTCTGCACCCACACGTCTCATGTGATATTGTACATAAACTGTACAAAAGATGATTATATTTATCATTGGCTTTCTGTGCCAGTGGATTTTATGAAATATACATATATATTTTATATACTCATGTTGGAAAATGTAATAAATGTCAAAAGTTTACTTATTCTATGATTTTACCTGAAGAAGTGAGTTGCCTGAACTAGGATGCAGCCACAGTGATCATTTTGAAGCAATTACTTAATGTGGTGCATTATTAATAATACTTCAAGTGGGAGCATCCTAGTTTAGTGGAGACTGGTGGATCCACCTGGAGGAGACGAAGAGAGTTGGTGATTCCTGATCAAGAGTGGTAAGTGAGGGCTGAATGCAACGAAGTCTTTAAAAAATTAAGACTGGTCGTCTTGAGAAAATAATATATGATGCACAAATATTGTTTTCAGGTCCATGAGAATGATTGATTGCTACATGGGAATGGAACCGGTTCTCTGCATTTGACCCATGGCCTAAATTCCATCACCAGACTGCATAGCACCTATTTGCAATTCTTGCGATGAAGATTGCATGGATTATTCTATATACTATTGAGTATTGCTGGGTGTTTACATAAATTCAATTTGTCTTTAACCGACAATGATGCCTTACCACTACGTTTTGTAGGAATATTTAACTATACAAGGCTTTGTAGGAAGACTTCTACACACTGCTTTATAAAACGACTAAACGGCTTTGTAAGAAAACTACTACATAAGGCTTTGTAAGAAGACAACTATACAGCTAAGTAGGAAGACTTTACTACACAGGGCTTAGTGGGAAGACTTCCATGTGCAAGATTTTGTAGGAAGACTACACAAGACATTGTAGGACAACGAAAGACATTGTAGGAAGACTTGACAATGCAAGGCTTTGTAGGTAGACTTAACTACTCTGGGCTTTGTAGGAAGACGTACACAGGGCTATGTAGTAAGACTACTTCAAAGGGTTTTGTAGGAAGATTTGACTACACAGGGCTTTGTAGGAAGACTTTACTAATGCAGGGCTTTGTAGGATGACTTGATTAATGTAGGGCTTTGTAGGAAGACTTGACTAATGCAGGGCTTTGTAGGAACACTTGACTAATACAGGGCTTTGTAGGATGACTTGGACTAATGCAGGGCTTTGTAGGAAGACTTGACTAATGCAGGGCTTTGTAGGAAGACTTGACTAATGCAGGGCTTTGTAGGAAGACTTGACTAATGCAGGGCTTTGTAGGAAGACGTGACTAATGCAGGGCTTTGTAGGAAGACTTGACTAATACGGGGCTTTGTAGGAAGACTTAAATATGGGGCTTTGAGGAAGACTTGACTAATACAGGGCTTTGTAGGAAGACAACTAATACAGGGCTTTGTAGGAAGACTTGACTAATACAGGGCTTTGTAGGAAGACTTTACTAATACAGGGCTTTGTAAGAAGAATTGAATAATACAGGGCTTTGTAGGAAGACTTGACAAATATGGGGCTTTGTAGCAAGACTTGACCAATAAAGGGCTTTGAAGAAGTGAGTTGTGTAGTGAGCCAAGTCTTCCTACAAATACAAACTTGTAGGAAGACTTGACTAATACGGGGCCTGGTAGGAAGTTTATAGGAAGACTTGACTAATGCAGGGCTTTGTAGGAAGACTTGGCTAATACAGGGCTTTGTAGGAAGACTTGACCAATACAGGGCTTTGTAGGAAGACTTGACTAATACAGGGCTTTGTAGCAAGACTTGACTAATATAGGGCTTTGTAGGAAGACTTTACTATACAGGGCTTTGTAAGAAGAATTGAATAATACAGGGCTTTGTAGGAAGACTTGACAAATATGGGGCTTTGTAGCAAGACTTGACCAATAAAGGGCTTTGAAGAAGTGAGTTGTGTAGTGAGCCAAGTCTTCCTACAAATACAAACTTGTAGGAAGACTTGACTAATACGGGGCCTGGTAGGAAGTTTATAGGAAGACTTGACTAATGCAGGGCTTTGTAGGAAGACTTGGCTAATACAGGGCTTTGTAGGAAGACTTGATCAATACAGGGCTTTGTAGGAAGACCAATACAGGGCTTTGTAGGAAGACCAATACAGGGCTTTGTAGGAAGACCAATACAGGGCTTTGTAGGAAGACCAATACAGGGCTTTGTAGGAAGACCAATACAGGGCTTTGTAGGAAGACCAATACAGGGCTTTGTAGGAAGACCAATACAGGGCTTTGTAGGAAGACCAATACAGGGCTTTGTAGGAAGACCAATACAGGCTTTGTAGGAAGACTTGACCAATACAGGGCTTTGTTGGAAGACTTGGCTAATACAGAGTTTTGTAGGAAGACTTGACTAATGCAGGGCTTTGTAGGAAGAATTGACAAATATGGGCTTTGTAGGAAGACTTGGCTGATACAGGGCTTTGTAGGAAGACTTTACAAATACGGGGCTTTGTAGGAAGACTTGACTAATGATTAATACAGGGCTTGTAGGAAGACTACTAATACAGGGCTTTGTGGGAAGACTTTGACTAATACAGGGCTTTGTAGGAAAACTACCAATACAGGGCTTTGTAGGAAGACTACCAATACAGGGTTTTGTATGAAGACTTGACTAATATGGGGCTTTGTAGGAAGACTTGACTAATATGGGGTTTTGTAGGAAGACTTGACCAATACAGGGCTTTGTAGGAAGACTTGACTAATACGGGGCTTTGTAGGAAGAATTGACTAATACAGGGCTTTGTAGGAACACTTGACAAATATGGGGCTTTGTAGGAACACTTGCCCAATACAGGGCTTGTAGGAACACTTGAGCAATACAGGGCTTTGTAGGAAGACTTGACCAATACAGGGCTTTGTAGGAAGACTTGACCAATACAGGGCTTTGTAGGAAGACTTGGCTAATACAGGGCTTTGTAGGAAGACTTGACTAATACAGGGCTTTGTAGGAAGACTTGACTAACTAATACAGGGCTTTGTAGGAAGACTTGACTAATACAGGGCTTTGTAGGAAGACTTGACTAATACAGGGCTTTGTAGGAAGACTTGACTAATACAGGGCTTTGTAGGAAGACGACTAATACAGGGCTTTGTAGGAAGACTTGACTAATACAGGGCTTTGTAGGAAGATTTGACTAACTAATACAGGGCTTTTGTAGGAAGACTTGACTAATACAGGGCTTTGTAGGAAGACTTGACTAATACAGGGTTTTGTAGGAAGACGACCAATACAGGGCTTTGTAGGAAGACTTGACTAATACAGGGCTTTGTAGGAAGATTTGACTAACTAATACAGGGCTTTTGTAGGAAGACTTGACTAATACAGGGCTTTGTAGGAAGACTTGACTAATACAGGGTTTTGTAGGAAGACGACCAATACAGGGCTTTGTAGGAAGACTCGACTAATACAGGGCTTTGTAGGAAGACTACACAAAACATTGCAGGTAGACTTTACTACTCAGGGCTTCGACTTTGTAGGAAGACTTACTCACACAGAGTTTTGTAGGAAGACATACAGTTTTGGAGGAAGACTTACACAGGGCTTTGGAGGAAGACTTACTCTCACGACTTTGGAGGAAGACTTACTCACACAGGGCTTTGGAGGAAGACTTACTCACACAGGGCTTTGGAGGAAGACTTACTCACAAAGGGCTTTGGAGGAAGACTTTCTCACATGGGGCTTTGGAGGAAGACTTACTCACACAGGGCTTTGGAGGAAGACTTAACTACACAGGGCTTTGTAGAAAGATGACTATACAGGACTTTGTAGGAAGACTTTTTTATCTTTATTTAATAAAATACAATATAAATCATATATACATAAATTTTACAAGGCAATACTACATTACATATACAGTAGTATCATTCTCAGTTAACAAGTGATGAACTTTAAACCCCTAAATGTTATATTTATTTTTCTTTAAATGATTTACAATTTTAGAGATTATATTTACATTAATTTGGGGAAATTATTGCATTTATATATATTTTATATAACTCGGTAAACCAATTTTCCATA
Organism: Procambarus virginalis; assembly: GCA_020271785.1. Classification (NCBI taxonomy): domain Eukaryota; kingdom Metazoa; phylum Arthropoda; class Malacostraca; order Decapoda; family Cambaridae; genus Procambarus; species Procambarus virginalis. Next base: position 46,080,323 of record WNGS01169498.1, read on the forward strand.
TCATCACCGAGCATGAGCCGTAAACCCCAAATGTTATACTTGATCCTGCTTCGCAAGAACCCCTCACACAGTAACCCTCCTGCCTGCCTATCCACACACAGTAACCCTCCGGCCTGACTATCCACACACAGTAACCCTCCTGCCTGCCTATCCACACAGTAACCCCCTCCTGCCTGCCTATCCACACACAGTAACCCTCCTGCCTGACTATCCACACACAGTAACCCCCTCCGGCCTGCCTATCCACACACAGTAACCCTCCTGCCTGACTATCCACACACAGTAACCCCCTCCGGCCTGCCTATCCACACACAGTGACCCCCTCCTGCCTGCCTATCCACACACAGGTAGCCTGGTGGATAGCGTGCAGGACTTGTAATTCTGTGGCGCGGGTTCGATTCCCGCACCCGGCAGAAACAAATGGGCAAAGTTTCTTTCACCCTGAATGCCCCTGTTACCTAGCAGTAAATAGGTACCTGGGAGTTAGTCAGCTGTCACGGGCTGCTTCTGGGGTGTGTGTGTGTGTGTGTGTGTGTGAAAAAAAAAAAAAGTAGTTAGTGTAGTTAGTAAACAGTTGATTGACAGTTGAGAGGCGGGCCGAAAGAGCAAAGCTCAACCCCCGTAAAATACAACTTAAGTGAATACAGTAACCCTCCTGCCTGTGACTATCCACACAGTGGATAGTGGTAGCCTGGTGGATAGCATGCAGGACTTGTAATCTGTGGCGCGGGTTCGATTCCCGCACCCGGCAGAAACAAATGGGCAAAGTTTCTTTCACCCTGAACGCCCCTGTTACCTAGCAGTAAATAGGTACCTGGGAGTTAGTCAGCTGTCACGGCTGCTTCCTGGGTGTGTGTG